>CM014272.1:18295861-18311607 GCA_004135705.1 Alloteropsis semialata
CACCGTGCCAACTTACTTAACAGTGCTGTCATATATGTCATAGTTGCTTGACAAGGCTGTTATGAAGAAATATCCCAACAATGACAATACTCTGGCTAGTGCCACTAATGATAGCCTTGTTGGCCATCTAAATTCATTGTCCATCAATGCTGTTGACAATCACTATAGCTGTCATAGAAAATTGCAAATGATGTAGTGATGGTGATTCTCTATTACAAATTCATAAAAAAATAAAGATTAAATCTAAAATCTCTTATTTCAATCCATTCCACAAAACACAAATTACTCAAAACATAGAGCATGAAATAGACCATACTAACCGTCAAAAGAGAGAGGATGAAGTTGCTAACCTTCTAGTGGACTTGGTTTGCAAAATCTCCAAAAGTTATGAAAAAATTGGGCATGAGCTCCCCCAACCCGAGCTCAATGGAGGATGAAGAAATGAGCCATGGCTCGGGCTGGGGGAGGAAGAAGGGGATTTATACGAAGGGCCCCTTTGGTACCGGTTGGTGGCACCAACCCGTACCAAAGGGGGTCACATTGGTACCGGTTGGTGTCACCAACCGGTACCAAAGGCCCCGAGGCTCATTGGTACCGGTTGGTGACACCAACCGGTACCAATGTGGCCATATAGGTACCGGGTGGTGCCACCACCCGGTACCAATGAGCTCGCAGAATTATTGACCGTTGGACCCGGCACCAATGCATGCATTGGTACCGGGCCCTTTACAACCGTGACCTATTAGGGTGGATGGATGGAGGGTTCTCTGGTAGTGCTAATTGCCTTTGGATGATCAATCATGCACTTGGATGGCTTGGATGTCTTGTTGTTGTAGATGAACTCCTCCTGTACTCTAGCACTTTGAAATGTCTGACTGAGAATGGTTTATATAGCTCAAAGCTTTGGACTAGTCATTGCTCAAAAGATGTGGCAGCTCCAGTTATTGCTATAATTGTTTTTGAGAAGATGCAGCTACCACTGTAAGATACTGGATCTTCGAGTTTTTTCTCCCTGCACAAGTATTTTCGGATATCTGCTCGATCTATTTGGAGCTCTCTGATGCTTTCACAGTTGATGAATGAATAGTTGTCACTTATATGCTCATAGTTTAGTAACTGCTAGAGATGCCTTGAGATCTGAACATGTACTGCCTAAATTTTGTATTGTCCCAGATTTTGGAAGAAATATGAAACTTGGATGCACATTTTTGTTTATTTATTCTGCATAAGTTCGTCACTGTTATTCCATGCGGCGCCATCGTCATGGGCGCAGCGATCTGTGTGAGCTGCTGTGGAAAGGCGGTCTGCGAGGCTGCGGCAGTGCAACAGCAGAGAAGCAAGCAGCGCAAGGGCCATGGGTTTTGGCATTTCTGGCGTGGCCCAACACATCCCGGACCACGCGGCAGGTTGTTGCTGGTGCTGGCTGGGCAGGGTGATCAGCTTCTCAAACTCCATCAGGTAAAAAGTGACCGAACTGCAAATCTCAGCAGAGCCAGGCCAGGCTCTGACCCCAGACAGGAGAGGCGACGGTCGGGGCCAGCCATAATTTTAACTTGGCCTAGCTGGAGGAGGCGCACTGTCGGTTTTTTATACCGGCTAGCCTACTATAGGAGGTCCCTGAATAGTCGAGTTGTTCGTAAGGGCCTCGCCGGAACCAGAAGCACGATGGTGAACACGAGATGATTTAGACAGGTTCAGGTCGGCTCAAGAGAGAGCATAGTACCCTACGTACAATATGGTGGATCGCTTCGTATTGATGGTTATATTTTACAAGGGGTCCCTGCCTCACCTTATATACTCGGGAGACAGGGTCTACAAGGCAAATAATATAGATTCCTAGTCGGATACTAAACATAGAGTCCTAACATGACTAGGCCAAGTTGTTTCCTAGTAGCCGACTAGTTTCCTTAACTTGTACGTCTCTTCCTTGTATCTGTCAGAGTTGGCGGCCCAATCTCCTCATGGGCCTGCAGCCCATAAGGACTCCCATGGATCTTGGTCCGTCAAGCCCCCGAGCGTTTTCATGTCTTCACGCCTACCGAGTTGTTTCTCAACAATTTGAGCATCAACCGAGTTGTTCCCTCGTCACCTTGTGCCTTTGTTGAAAACCTTCAGAAGTGAACATGATGTGCTCTCTGCCGACTTCTTTTGCAATCAGCCCCCGGGCTTTGATTTTTAAATCAAAGATGATGCAAAAACTTCCCCATTTAATATAATGGTGTCCAGCTTTTGAAAAAAGATGGACCCATTATGGGTCAGCCCCCGAGCCTAGAAATATTTTCAAGGATTAAAAACAATTTCAGGGTCTTTAATGAAAAAACTTTCCAAAAGAAATATACTATTCTCCCCCAGCCCCAAGCTTAAAGCTAGTGACAATAAGCTTAAAACTTTTCAAGAAATAAGTATATTCTTTGATTCGGAAAAAACTCATCCCATTAAGCATCAGCCCCCGAGCATGGCAACGCCTCGGTAAATGACTTAGCCTTTAGGAAAAAACCACACAGATATGCATCTGGTTAAAACCACGAATACATAACTGTTGGCGTATTGGTGAAAATGGCTTTCTCGAAACACGCTTAGGGTTACCGCTTCATTAATAAAAACAAAGGAGAACCACTTTGCATTACATCTGTTCAAGCCGCACTCCCAAATCTGAAATCCTCCATACTCTTGCGTGCCCTCCAATCCACTCTAGCCCCGCCTGGCAATCCGCACCAACACAAGCAAGCCTCGACTGCAAGATGGGCAAGAAAGCAGCACCGAGCAAGAAGGAGCCCAAGATTCCCTTCACGGGAATGCCGGTGTTCAAGACCGTGCCTGCCCCTGCTCTAGTCTGGAAACCATCCAAGGCCACCGACCAGATGGTACAACAGCTGGTCGATCAAGGATATCTTCTGGACAAGTCCATCTCTTGCTGGCGCACGGACGTTGGTAAGCCTTGGCCTTTTGATGAAGTCCATGAAGTTGTAGTGTTCGCCCCCTTCTATGAGCGCGGGTTTGCCACCCCTGTTCACGATTTCCTCCACGGCTTGCTCGGATATTATGGGTTAGAGCTCATCCATCTCAATCCCAACTCCATTCTTCAAATTTCTATGTTTATCCACCTCTGTGAAGCCTTCCTTGGCATCGATCCCCACTTCAACCTTTTTCGCATCCTTTACCGAATTAAACCTAACTCAGACAAAGTAGTCGGCGGTGCGAGATTTCAACTGCGCCAAGGAATGAAGAAGGTTTACTTTGATTTCAAATTGAATGACTCCATCAAAGACTGGGCGGACAAGTGGTTTTATGTTGAGAACCAAGCCCCCGAGATTGAAGAAGCACTCGGGCCACCTACCCCGTCCCCAAGCCAATTGGAACCAGGCTGTGAGTGAGGACGAAGCTGATGGTATTGCCAGTCTTCTGAATAGCATTGCCGAGTTCAAAGAGAAAGGCCTGACAGGGATAGGGATCGCTAGCTCCTTCATTCGCCGTCGCATGCAGCCCTGCCAGAAGAGGGCCCACGCTGGCTATGAATACACTGGTCTGAATGACCCAACCCGGACGACCGCAGAAGTGCTATCCGTAGATGAAGTCACACTACACATAAGTTCTCTTTTCATGGTTGCGAATGATCTTCCTGTTCGAGTACCCGAGTACTCGGCAGAACGCCCTCCTCCTGCGGTAAGTGCTTTTCCATACGCCGAATACTTGTATTGTAATCTGTCTTCTTTAATGAATTGATTGCTAACAATCTTGCTCTTATCTGTCTTTAGGACTTGCGCACGAGGTTTGCCTCCGTCCCTCCTCCCGTCATGGAGACGCAGACCGGACTACCCGAGCCTCCCCCTCTCTTCACCGCCCAAGCAATCCGCTGGTGGCTCTGGAAAAAGAAAAGGCCGCGTAGAGCCGGATGATGAAGAAGAGGTGCTTATTGAGGACACTTCAACAGATGAAGAAATGGCACCACGCCGTCCTGGTGATCTTGGTCAGGGTGGATCAAGCCTGAAAAGGCCCATCATCAACGACATGCCAAACCCTTAGCTCACTAAGAAAAGCCGAGCAATAAGGAAAAGAACCAAGTCCTCTGCTGAACAACCTGCCGACACCAGCTTGCCCGAGGCACAAGAAGTCAACCAAGAAGCCAAGAAGGACGCAGAGATACCTACGGGTATCCCTCTCCACACATCCCCTTAGAAGGTACGTCTATCTTGCTTGTTAATAATACTCGAAATCTTGAATCTTGAACTGATCCGAGTTCTTTTCGTGCAGGAAACACAAGAGAAGGTGCCCTCGCCTAAGGAGAAAACTCCTGATCTTCTAGAAATTCCAACTGGAGGGATCTCATTTGACTTGGATGATCCCGAATTTGACATGGATTTTGCCAGGCAAGTAGTCTGTTTTGTTGATCATAGCCTTCTTTTGCTGCTATATCCAACTTATTGAATTATGTCCGTATCTTGTGCAGCCGGCCGCCTACTCCACCGCACGCTCAGTCGCCAGAAATCCCTGAGCGTAACCCGCCAGGAGATACTCAAACCAAAGAGGGAGAGGTAGAGCAGGAGCCAAGCCCTCGGATAGCGCTGCAACCCCAGCTCCAAGAAGTGAGGGCCGAAGCCTCATCAACTTCCCAAGTACCAGAGCAAGCCGCTCCGGGTATTTCTGCACAAGGCGCATGGTCAAAAGCTGTAGAAAGTACTCGGATGGCTGGTCCACGTACCGAGGAACTTGACGGCGCCGTGGGTCTTGTCAAGACCGCCGCCATCGAAGAGATCGCCCGAGGGAAAAAAACCCCGAGCGCCTTCTCCTGAGCCATTTTGGATCTACACGGGAACACCAGGCGCAGGGGCTAATGATGACAATGCCTTCTTGTTCGACTCACAAGTCGATCAGGAAGATCTTGAGAAGGTCGCTGCGCTGCAGGGACAACTAACCAAGCTCACAGAGGTCAGTATAAAGAAAATTGATACTGTAAGTATACTTATCTCCATTGGATGTTTTGTTGATTGCTCCTTCGACTTGTTTTCTTTTGAAAACAGAGCATCCTTCACCGCTCACACCAGAAGTCGGAGATGCTCCACAGGGCTAGTGCATGTGTTACACGAGCAGAGAAAGCAGAAAAGGACTTGAACCAGGCTCAATCTTCGTGGGAAGAAGAGCACGCCAAGCTATTGCTGGATCTGGACGTAGCATATCAGAAGATGAATTCATGCCAGAACCAGCGCAACGATGTCCTTGAGAAGACAAAGTCACTGAAGCTGAAGCTTGGAGGTAAATCGCTGACTTCTTCTCGCAGAGTTAGCATAAATCACATAGTATATCAATAATATGATTGTATATGCAGAAAAGGAGAAGACGATTGAGGCGCTTGATGCCAAAGCCACCGATATGAAGAACCTCTTCTATCGGCAACAAGAGCGTGCAAACCAGGCCGAGCAGCGGGAGCGAGATTGCATGGCGGAGCTTGCTGAGGAGAAAGAATGCGCAAGGACGCCGATGCTCAGCTCGTCCAGGACATGACAAAGATCCACAGCCAGGAAGACGAAATCCACGCTCTTTGCGCAGAAGTCAATCGGCTTGGTGCAGAGCTCGGATCCCTTAAGGAGGGTTCTGCTCCGCTGGTCGACGTGTATGCCAAAGTACCCGCAGGTGGTCCTGCTCCTCCGCTGGTTGATCGTCTCCGAGCTACTCCTGGGCAGGTGCGAGCCTATTGCCAGCGGATAGCCCAGTCTTGCACTAAGCAAGTACTCGACATAATCTGATCATGGTTCCCTACCCAGCAGTTAAGTATTACCCAGGGTAAGGTCAATCCAGCATGTACCCGAGACATGTTCAATGCATATCTGGAGGAGGAGAAGGACACGACAGAGAAGATAGTTTGCCGCCTTAAGTTCTAGGTTCTTTTATTATGTAAAAGAAACCTTTTATTATCTGTATTTTGCTGCACCCAATCTCTCTGTGTTAAAACAGAAAGTTGATGGCATTGGTTTTTGAATGTAGCCTGTATTGAATTGTGTTTAAACAACTCGGCATGATTCAAAAACTCTTTTGTGTGCGTCACATGGCAAGCAAGTTTAGCATAAGACACATATCTGCATTCCAAGCTTGAGGACCATGGAATATAGACACTTTATTATCGTTTGGCATAAAGTCGATATCAGTACATTGAAAGGACTGACTTTTATTGACTCTTGACGACTCCTAGAAAATAACTTTTAAGGATAGAAACACCACAAGTGCTCGATATTCCAAGCATTGGGCACTTCTGTTCCGTCTTCCCGTTGTAGTTGATAAGTACCCGGGCCGATAACCCTTGATACTATGAACGGGCCTTCCCAAGACGAAGATAGCTTTTTTTTTTCTTTTTTGCGAATGGGTAACATCATATTAAAAAGTAGCACAGTACAACCTGAAGTTTACAAGAAAACCCCTGAACAAACTGGAAATTACAAACACGTCTCTCCCAGACAGTTCTAAGCTTTTCTTCTTCTTCACCCACCGTCGCCGCCGCTGCCGTCGGCCGCTGCCGTCGCCAGAGAAGAAGAACCTCTTCGCGCCGGTATGGGAACTCATCTGAGCTTGCCTCGCATAACACGGACCAACTCCCAAGCCATATCTGATTGAACCCAAGAAAACAAACTCGGGAGAGGAAGAGGAACCAACCCTTTGACCGCCGCCGCCGCCGCCGGAGACGACCTCACCGTCGTTGAAGAAGAAGGAAAAGACTCTTCGCCGTCTAGGCCAACCATCATCTTCGCCGGAAAAGAGAGCTTCTCCGGAGAAGAAGATGAAGAAGAAGGGCACCCTAAAACCTAACCTAGACCTAAACACACATCTCACAAGACCATCGTCGCCGTCGAGGAAGACGCCGCCGAGATAGAGGAGGGTCCGGAGAACCTTATTTCGATGCGTTGCCAACTCCTCCATCCCACCACCGCCGCCCGGACACCATCTCCAAAGGAACGTGTCGCCACCCGCGTCGCCTTGGAGAACCAAATCCCCGCGAGCTTCACACCGACGAGCACGAGCACGACGAAGACTCCGCTGAAGTCGTCGTCGCCGCCGCCGTCGCTAGCTCGAGGGAACCCAATCCGCCAATGTTGAACGACCTTGACTGGACATTTTGATCGTGATACCTCCTAAGATCTTGTTGGCACTTGGTTGTCCTGATCAACGCGGCTAGCCTTGCTTTCTCTAGCATGTACACATCTTCTGCTCTGCTCTGCTCTACCGCCTCCTCCGAGTAGTTCTAAATTCTTGGAGCATTGTACTCGATGTCCACCGGGAGTACTGCCTCAGAGCCATAGACCAGGAAGAAGGGTGATTGCCCCGTCGCACGGCTAGGCTGGGTTCTTAGCCCCCAGACCACGGCTGGCAATTCTTGCACCCACTTGCCGCCGTACTTTTTGAGTGGTTCGTAGAGCCTTGGCTTGAGTCCTTAGAGTATGAGGCCGTTGGCTCTCTTAACTTGTCCATTGGCATGAGGGTGTGCCACCGATGCGTAGCAAACTTTAATATCTAGATTGTCACAAAAGTCAAAGAACTCATCCCCTGTGAATTGGGAGCCAAGATCAGTGATGATGCGGTTTGGAACGCCGAAGCGGTGGGCAATGACTTGGATAAACTCGGCCGCCGTTGGAGCTGTAGCTTTGACTAGCAGCTTGACTTCAATCCACTTCGTGAACTTGTCGATTGCCACGTAGAGATATTCAAATCCCTCTAGCGCCTTCTTGAGCTGTCCGACCATGTCCAGGCCCCAGCATGCGAAGGGCCAAGAGGGTGGAATGGTGTTAAGGATCGTTGTGGGGACGTGAGCTTGCCGGACGAAGAATTGTCAGCCCTAGCAAGTCCTCACAAGTTTTGCTGCGTCTGCCACTGCAGATGGCCAATAGTATCCGGACCGAAAAGCCTTGCCGACAATCGTGCGGTGGGCGGCATGATTGCCACAGATTCCAACATGCATTACTTCAAGGATCTCCCGTCCGACTTCTGGAGGGACGCAATTCATCAAGACGCTAGTCGATGCACCGCGTTGAAATAGGGTGGAGCCGACTACTACGTAGTTCTTGCTTCGTCTGATGACTTGCTCTGCTTCCACTTTATCTTCGGGCTCTTTCTGATGTAGGATGTACTCGATGAAGGGCTTTGCCCACTCGGGTGTAATCACCATTACTTGCTGATGAGGGGGTGTTGTAGTCGGCTGTCTTTCCTGCTCTCTGATGGATGGTTGTAACAGCTCTTGGACGAAAACACCGCCTGGTATTTGAGCTCGGTGCAAACCAAGCTTGGAGAGTGCATCAGCAGCAATGTTGCTGTCCCTAAGGACGTGATGAAATTCGAGTCCATGAAGTGCTTCTCGAGTTTGCGGACCTCCATGCAGTACGCGTCCATGTTCTCGTTGTTGCAGTCCCAATCTTTGTTGACTTGATTAATGACCACCAAGGAGTCACCGTAGACCACCATGTGCTTGATGCCAAGGAGAGCAGCCAGCCGTAGCCCGTGCAGAAGAGCTTCGTACTCGGCTTCATTGTTGGTGGCTTTCTAGAGGATCTGGAGCATGTACTTGAGCTGATCTCCCTTTGGGGATATGAAGAGAACTCCTGCGCCGACTCCTTCAAGCTTCATTGACCCGTCGAAGTACATAATCCAATGTTCGGGGGGAGGCTTCTTCAGGTGCCGCTTGTTGTATCTCTGTCTACTCAGCGACGAAATCGACCAGAGCTTGAGACTTGATTGCAGCGCGTGGGACAAAGTCGATGGCGTGAGAGCCCAGCTCGACCGCCCATTTGGAGATTCGCCCTGTCGCTTCTCGGTTGTGGAGGATATCGCTGATTGGGAAGGAGGTGACTACAACAACTCAGTGGGCGTCGAAGTAGTGGCGCAGCTTGGGAGATGTGGTCAAGACAGCGTATAATAGCTTCTCGACCTGGGGGTGGCATACTTTTGATTCTATGAGTACCTTGCTGATGAAGTAGACTGGCCGTTGTGCCTTAAATACATGGCCGGGTTTCTCCCGTTCAACTACAATCGCAGTACTCACCACGTGGGTTGTGGCTGCAATGTAGAGGAGTAGTGGTTCCTGATCAGCTGGTGCAGTAAGTACTGGTAGTGTCTGGAGGAATTTCTTGAGGTCTTCGAATGCCACATCAGCTTCTGCGGTCCATACGAACTTGTCTTGCTTCTTGAGGAGTTTGAAGAAGGGTAGTCCTCTATCACCAAGTCTAGATGAATTTGTTGAGGGCCGCCATGCATCCAGTTAGCTTCTGGACATCCTTGAGGGACTTGGGAGCCATCATGGATGTGATGGCAGTGATCTTCTCGGGATTACCTTCAATTCCACGGTGGCTGACTATGAAGCCCAGCAACTTTCCTGCGGGCACGCCAAACACACACTTGGTTGGGTTAAGCCTCCATTGGAACTCCCTAAGGTGTGCAAAGGTCTCGGACAAGTCGGTGATGAGGCTGTCCGGGTTCTTTGTCTTTACTACGACGTCGTCAACGTAGGCTTCGACGTTGCGGCCAATCTGAGCCTTTAAACAACTCTGAATTGCACGCTGGTATGTTGCCCCTGCGTTCTTGAGTCCAAAGGACATCGTTGTGTAGCAGTAGGCGCCGAACGGGGTGATGAACGCCATCTTGATCTAATCGTCTTCATGCAGGCTTATCTGATGATAGCCCGAGTAGCAGTCGAAGAAGCAGAGTAGAGAGCAGTCAGCCATGGAGTCCACCACTTGATCAATGCGTGGCAGCCCGAAAGGATTCTTTGGGCAATGCTTGTTCAAGTCGGTGTAGTCGACACACATCCTCCATACGTTGTTGTTCTTTTTTCGCACCAAGATAGGATTAGCAAGCCAGTTGGGGTGAAACACCTCCTTAATGAACCCGGCTGCAAGTAGTTTCGCCAGCTCCGATCGGATGGCTTCTTTCTTGTTCTGGGTGAAGCGTCGCAAACGTTGTTTCTTGGGTTTGGCAGCTGGATCAATGTTGAATTTGTGCTCAGCCAGCTCTCTTGGGACTCCCGGCATGTCAGATGGCTTCCATGCAAAGATGTCGCGGTTGTCCCGCAAGAAGCTGGTGAGCGCGCCTTCCTATTTGGTAGGCAAGTCAGCGCCGATCAACGCCGTCTTGGAGGGGTCGCCCATCCCTAGATCGATTGCCTTGATTGGTACTTCCTAGGAGGGCTTCATGGTTGACGCGGCTGGCTTTTATATATGTATGCCATCGACCATAGGTTAGAAACCTTTGTATATCTCCCTTGTTAATAACATGGCTACTAGGAGGACAACCTAGTCTTGATTTTGTTTTCAATAAATAGTTATCACCATCACTTTTGCGCTTACCACGAAGATATCATTTGTGTATGATTTGCTTATGGAAAAGTGATAAAAGTTGCCACTTTGTTCTACCTACACGATGTTGTATATGACTTGACCATTTGCTCTCTATTAAATAATCTTAAATTGATTAAATACCGGCTCTTTTATTTGTGGAGGTTAAATGACTAAATTCTAGACCCACATATTCCTTATGTTGCTCTTTGATTTAAGTTTACTGATGACCTTATATCTTGTATTGTTTTATTTAAAGTTTGATTCTTATGCTACCAACATTCGTGAATCCCTTGCAAAGTTCTACCTACCAAAGCCTTTACATATACATGATCTATCATGATGAAACCTTTAGGATTGCAAACTTATATTTTGATGAGTTGGATTAAGATTGATTTCTATGGTTCGAGACTAAAAAGCTGGCCATTCCATTTTTTGCGTACCCTCTTTTTGCTAGCCTTTCTATCCATGTATTGTGAGTTTCTACATCGAAAACTTCGCAAACTTTGCTGGATATCCACCCTAAAGCCAAAATATATTTTTGTGATTACCTCCTTGACCACAACCTAGAATTGAGTATGGATCATTTTCTCGAGGAAAATTTAGAAGAATCAAGATCCTAATTTAGAGATCATCAATTTGGGAGGCATCGAAGAAACTCCCTGAAGATTCAAGTGACTTTCCTGATGTTCAAGATGGATTTTATGTACTTACTTCAGCAATTATCGACCCTCACTTCTATGCTTGAGGATGAGCAATCGTTTAAGCTTGGGGAGAGGATGCTGAGTAAGTACTATGTTGCCAAAAAGTTCTGAGGAGCAAAATGAAAGAAAAATAAAAAAAGAGAGAAAGAAAGAAAGAAAAGAAACAAAGATAAAGAAAAAATAAAAGAAAGAAAAGAAGGAAGAATAATAAATCTCCTTAGTTCTTTTAGCTTCATCAAATTCCAAATGCTTTGAAGACAATTCCATTCTCAATTTTCCAACCATGTGCAATCCGATAACGAGGACTTCATTTGTGCCTCGGGATCATCCATTTGCCATTTGCACATGTCCACCTATCTAATCCAACATTTATTTTCCATGGCCTTTTTGACTAGTCTCGGTAATTCCAATAGATCTCTCTCTTAGTTTGACAATATTTGAGATATAATGTTTTGCTAGGATTGTTTTTACCTACCAAGCTCCACATAAGCCTTCCACTTTCATATATGAGTAGAATAGGTTGAAAATAATCTAGTATAGGCTTGAGCAAATTGATGAGATGAGTGTTCCCATTAGCTTTTGCAAGAGAATCTCACTTATGTTGATATGCTTCTTTTTGAAAACCCTTCACGATAGAACAAGGTAAAGGTCTAAAGTTCGCTTAAGTTCAAGAGCATTGCATTTATTATTATTGTGGCTTATTCTTTATTGCTAGTCTATCTTTCATAATAAAAAGTAGCCGGTCACAACTTGAACTTTAAATGCTAAACACTTGAGAGCAATGTGTCTTGTTGTGTATAACTAAGTGCAGAGAAAACATTGAAGGACAATGTTGATTTTCTAGCTAAGCAAAGATCCTGGACTTACTCGAGGATGAGCAAGGTTTAAGTATGGGGGATGAGCATATTATGTTTTTGCAGAAAAACGGCCCAATTTGGGGCATTTATATTCAAGGCCCAAAACTAACTAAGAGCCCAAAGAAATCGAGCCTAGCGGAGGGAGCCCAACCAAGGAACCATATGGGCTTTCATAGCCCAACTCATGGTCCTAGGTGTCCACATTCAATGAACCTTGGGTATGAGAGACTTAAGCATGAAGGAATTGAAGATTTGGAAAGTTATCCACGAGATCAAGGTAACTTCAGAGATATTCGCGCAGCCCAGGACATCATGATCTTTTGGTGCAGATTCAGAGATTTAAATGGCCTCTAATGACAAAATGTTGAATACCAAAGTTGTAGCCATCATCGAGATCTTCAATTTGAACATATGGAAAGCATAATTTGGAATATGGAGCTAGGAGATATGGCTCCCAAAATGCATGCTGCGCAAAGAGGTCTGGAATCAGACAGATTATCTTTCGGCGCTGTTTTTGGGATCTTAACTTTATTTCCAAGAAAACTTATGAATACCAAAGTTGGAGATAATTTTGTACTACACAATTTAGAATCTGAGCTTACCCTATGTGGAGTCCGAACGAGAAAGATATGATGTTGGGAATATAGGGCTACGAATTAGGAAAATCTGGGCGAGTCAAATCTTATGGAAACCAAGTTTGCTTGACTCTCAAGCAAGGATCTCGTGATAGGGAAGGTGGAGCACGCTCCCAAGGCTCCCCTAGGGTATAAATACAATCCCCTAGGTGCCCTCAAGAAGGGGAGATTTAGATCAAACCACCACAAGTCGACGCGAAGAGGGACACACACTGAAGGAAGCCGACGGCCACCGCAAGTCCTCGAGGTTGCCTAAGAGATGGCTTAGGCCATGCCCTAGCCGCCATGGTTGGCCCTGCGTGGTGAAGCCATGGCGGAGTTCTGGAGCCATGCCTTGAACTCATCAAGGCATATGTACATTCGATGGTGATATCAATCTACTTGTCTTGTTTACTTTGATCTTCTAAGATGCATGCTTCTTCTCATATGTCTAGCTAGCATATGTTCTTAGTAGTAATAGATCTAATCGTGGTGATTAGTCTATGCCCTGTGGATACATCTTAGTAGTGCGTAGGAAGTTGGCATGATTATCCTCGTGTGGTGACAGCATGCGGGAGGGAAAAGGTCGAATGATTGCGTAATGTTGAGTAAGATCGACAGCGAGTACCATGGAAGTTGTTGCGCAGCCACCAAGGAGGAGTTTCGAGTAAAGGGCACTTGGTGAGTGTTTGAGGTAAAGCTTTGGGAAACCTTAGGCGTTGATGCACACCTCGCAAGGGCGCCCATGGGAAAGTTCTTAGAGATGACTCTTTATCATTGTATGCGATTAGATTGATTATCGCTTTGGCCGGAGTTGCAACTAGAAGACAGTAGGCTTGTGCTACCTTTGGTCGTGTTACCTCGTGTCGTGGGGTGGTGATCCATTCATTACATTCATCAACTTCACACACATGTTTAACCTCGTATGCAATCTATGCTTCATGATAGGATTAGATCTGTTCAGCTAGATAGAAAACCCTTGGTAGTTCTTTGTCGATCCATGGATTGATAAACCTTGGGGGAATACTCTAAGGGAAAAGCTACCAACGCTCTGTGCGCTTGCGGTTCACAATTGGCTCGTTTAAGGACCGTCAACACCCTGCTGGAGTGCTTGTCCTTTGGATGGAAGGGACATTGCTTGTCGAGTAGTTTCTCAAACTTTTTGCGGGAGAGGCCTTTCTCAGCAACGCTGACTGAATCCTCGGGCTTGCATTTCTTGTCGTTGAAGTCGCACTTGCCACTAGTTTCAACTTGATTGCCCTTGTTGCGGTCATTGTTGTTGTTGTGGTCACCTCCCGACTTGTTTCGATTGAATCTCTCACGTTGCAAATCTTCAGCGTCGGCCCAATGATTGATGAGATCGCGCATGGCTTCCAGCGTCTTTGGCCTGTTCCTCCCGAAGTCGAGATGCAGCGTGGGATCGGTGAGACCGCTGTGGAAGCAGTCGATGACATCTTGGTTGGAGAGCCCCACACATGTTGAACGCTTGTCCCAGAATTGGCGGTTGTAGCTTTGGAGGTACTCATTTTGGCCTTGTTTGCACTGGACGAGGTCAAAGCGAGTACCCGGCTTCTGCCATGAACCTTGGAAGTTGTTGATGAAGACCTTGCAGAGTGCATCCCAAGAGTCGATGGAGCCTGGTTTTAGTCCTTCCAACCAAGTTAGTGGGGCTTGATTGAGGACTACTAGGAGATAGGTGCACATGGTGTTGGTGTCGCCCTTCGCGGCCTTGATCGTCGAGTAGTAGATGTGGAGCCACTGCTCGGGATCGCGTTTTCCATCGTATCTTTCGATGCTGGCCAGTTTGAACTTTTCGGGCCGGGCAGTGGCGCGGAGATGGTCTGAAAAAATCAGGAACCCTTCGTACTTGCCAAGGATATGGTAGCCTTGGCCTGGGGGCCCGTAGATCTGGTCGTACTCCTGGCGCCGCCTGCGTTCTTCTTCTTCGTGGTCACGAACTCGTGCGGAGATGACGGTGCGTGCGTCTTTGCTCTGCAGCTGGTGTCGCAAATCCCTGTCGTCGTCTCGGTAGTTGCGGCGTCCATCTCTGTCCCTGTTGCCACCGTGTCCGCGATTGTGACTTTGTTCAGCAACGTGGTGGCTAGGCCCAGCGCCATGGTTTCTACCTCCAGCGTCGGGTACTATGCCGCTTGCGTTGTCGTGTTCTCGGCGGTCTCTGCTTGGGTGGTGAGATGGATTGCCACGGTTTCCGGCCTCAGGGGGCGACTGCTTGCTTGGCGACTTGTTGTCTTGGATTTGGTGATGGTTCGGGCAGGGCAGATTGCATCATGCTGAATTGCCGCTGTCTTGAGCATCGTCTTCATCCTTTGAATTTCCGGAGTTTGGGCCATGTTATCGAGCTCTGCTACGACAGCCAAGATGTTGGTTGCGGCGTTAGCGTAGACATCTTGTCCAGCAACTTGCACAAATCGTTCATTGAGATTCTACGGATTGATTCTGCGGTTGAGTCGGCCACGACGCTCTGCGCGAGCAACATTACGTTGCTTGCATCTTTATCGATCGTCCGCAGCTTCGTTCTCCACAGTTGGCTCATCATTGGAGACTTGTACTTCGTTGCCGATGATCACCATGGCTTGACGCCCCGGTTAAAAGCTTCTTGTGCTTGAAGTGGTCGGGATTGTGGAGCCGTGTTCTCCTGAAGAGCTCAAGGTTTCTCCGTGTTGGAAGGGTAGTGGATCAATGCACGCGATGATGCTAGACATGTCCAATTCTTCTTGAGGTGTATCTCCCAACTTTGGCTTGCGTCCAGGCCAGTGGACGAATCTCCCTTCAGGAGTCGCGGTGATGACGAGCCCAACTTGTTTCTCGCCCAGGGGGAGTTCATCGAATTCGAGGAGAGATCGAAGCTGCTTTGATGATGCCGCCTGGTAAACGGAGGCGGTTCCTGCGAGACCACAAGGAATTTGGCTCAGGGTGTTGACCTCGCGCCTACCAGTGGCTGAGCCCCTCTTCTTCTGGGTTTTTGAAGAGTTGGATTTCGGCATGACCGATGGCTCAGAAACCGGCTCGGACTGCCTAGTCCGCTTTGAATGTTTCCCAGTTCGAGTTGTATTCGAACTGAGAATTGAGGTTCCCCGAGTCCGATTCGGGATCGGACCCGGTAGCGTGATCTCATCGAGCTTGTCGGCGAGTTGCTCCGAGGTCGTCGTCTTGAGAAGCGGTTGAAGTTGCCCACATCGTCTGCCGTGTAGACCCAGGAGCCGAAGATAAAGGTGGCGCCCTTCTCGAACGCCATGTCACTGT
>CM014272.1:18325476-18349017 GCA_004135705.1 Alloteropsis semialata
GTGTGATTGCAACAAGGAAAATATGGATGCATACGGCATGAAAGTGCAAAAAATGGAGAACAAATACTCAGGTATAGAGTTCCGTCATGTGGTTCAATATAACAACGCAGCTGCTGATGTACTCTCAAAGCTTGGGTCTACTCGAGCACATGTGCCAACAGGAGTATTCGTCCAAGAATTACATAAACCATCCATTAAGAAGCCGGTTGTTCAGAATACCATTGATTGAGGTCCTGAAACAGAACATGAGGTCATGTTAAGTGAAGAAGATTAGTGGAAATTCTTCAAAATCGAGTTCATCAAGAATCACAGGATTCCGGATGACAAGACAGAAGCTGAACAACTAACAAGAAGCAAGAATTATGTCTTAGTCGGAGACAAGATATACAGACGAAGAGCAACATCTGGTGTTCTCATGAACTATGTTGGCAGACAAGAAGGTCAACAAATACTTGACGAAATAAACTCAGGCGCTTGCAGCAATCATGCAGCTTATAACACTAGTCAGGAAAGCATTCCGCTCATGGTTCTATTGGCCAATAGCTCTTGCTGATGCAAAAGAACTAGTCTGCTTGTGTTCGGGGTGTCAATATTCTTGGCAGCCAGTTTCTTGTTTTTCTTGACGAGCTTGTCCTTCCCCTCTTGATGTTGAGCAATTGCAATCCGCCGCTCAGCCGTGATGGAATCAAATCGCATTCGAAGCTTGGAGGAGAAGGCTCTTTCCCTTGCCAATGCCTCCTTTAGCACTTTGCTTCTTGGATAACATTGGCTACTTCATTGATTAGCTTAGGTTTTTGCATTGAGCGCTAGGCTAGTTGTTGCAAAAACAACAAGTCTGAATTGGGATTCAGGTACTAATTGATTAAATTTCAAGAATAAGCCTCAGTGAATTCGCTGACACGGCGATGCATCTCCCGGAATTCGGATAATTGATGCTTGCTCACCTAGGGATCCTTGAAGAGATACATGTTGATCCAGCTATCATCTTCTTTTCCAGGAACTCCATATGATGGCATGGCAACATGACTAGTTCTTGGGGATGTCGCCTGCTCTGCAGCCATATGACGCGCATTCAATGGTCGCGCATCAAGAATTTCTGCGGGTGTTGATCCTATGGTTGTCGGAGTAGTTTCAACTACTCTTCCTGGGCTCTTTCCATTGTCCTTTGCCTTGGCACTAGGCTTATTTAAGCCCAGTCTGGAGGATTTCCTGCAGAAAGCAACAAGAACATTAGAAGAACAACTCAAGAAAGAATCTCATACTTAAATTACAACTCGAAATGGAACATAAGTTACCTGCTTGACTTTTCAGTGGTAACTTGGGGTCGCCAAGCACCAAGGGCTTTGGCAGAGCCATCTAGCTTGGCGTTTGCCTCCTTTAGGGGAGAGGCCATGGTAGCATTGGCTGGTACTACAACAGGCTCCAGTACTTTCTCCCCTTCAGGTGGCTGAGGGTCGACCACCTACTCATCTACTGGCAGCGGTGGGTCTACAACTTGCTAATCAGTAGGTGGCGATGGATCTACAACTTGATTGTCTACAACAAGCTCTGGTTGTTTACCTTCATTGCCTTCTTGTTCCACCTCATTTGTGGGCCTAAGAGCGCAAAGGTCAATTGAGAGTCCCATAATTGAATAACTAATCTATTTGATGCATCTGTAGGTAATTATGGGTACCTGGCTTGTTCATCGACTTGTTTGCCAACTATTGATGAACCAGCTGGCCAAACATCAACTCCTGCAGGGCGCTGCTTTTGAATGACATTCTTGGGCTTCTTTGGCGGAGGCAGGAGTAGTTCCCTTGTATCCTCGAGCACTGCTGTATCAGGAGTACTTGAAGAAGCTCCAGCCTTGCTTGAAGTTTCTACCCTTTTGTTTTTGTCCATTGGCGCCAACTCAAAGTCATTCAAGTGAAACGACTTAGAACTCGAGCTCACCCCTTCGCCATGGGTATCAGATGGTCGCTCATGACTTGGAACCTGGAAATTAGGAACTCATCTAGGCACCTGATCCTCTGGAATGGGTTGCCTTGAGAAGAAGATATTTACATCATCCTACCAAAGGAAGACAAATAAATCCAAAGACAAGAAGACAACTCAAGTACTTGAACGATTGAAATCGTACCCAATACTTACTAGATCCGGCGGATTGTTGGAGTCAAACAACTTTGAGAGAAAGGGCACTGCATGAACATTTGAGAGCATGTGTTGCACCAGCTCTCCAATTTAGAAAGTAGTGCCCGTGCCATTTGAGATGGATCTTTGACACCGGAGTACTCATAACCCCAAGTGTCCCTCTTCATTAATGGCTGGATGTGTCAACTAATCCAACTGTAGACGATGGAGGCTCCAGTAACTCCCTGCGCCTTCAAAACCTTGATGCGCTCCACCAGCTCTCCAATTTGCAATGACTCTGAAGTCGTTGGTTCCCTTATCCACTCGGGTTTGCATCTAGGAGCTATTCTAGTGTGGTCCGAAAGTGCGGGGGCATGATTTCCAATATAGCACCACATCTTGTTCCACTTTAGGTTGTTGTCCTTGAGCTTGTAGATCAAGTATTGTTGCGAGTGATTTTGACGCAATTGGAAGCCGGCACCACCGACTATATATGTTTTGAACTCTTCCAGGTACGGTTTAACCCGGGAGAGATGGTGAAACAATTGGAAGTGCGGCTGGATCCCGAAGAAAGCTTTGTAGAAATGGACAAAAACCGATATATGAAAGATTCCGTTGGGGTTGAGATGGGGAAGGTCCAATCCATAGAAGAAAAGAAGGTCGCGGAGGAAGCCGCATGCCCGCAATGTCAGACCCCTCTCAACAAAGTGAATAAAAATTGATCTGCCATGCACCTTGATTAAGGGATGCCCTCCACTCAATGATCACATGTGCCTGCAGCAGCCCTCATTGACCAAGCGTTGAAGATCTGCCTCTATGACAATACTGCGCATGTAGGCAATCCCCTTCAGCGGAAACCAGGCCATAAACTCTTCCGACCTTAGCATGTAGGCTTTGACCTCTTGCGCGACTTCTCCTGCTCATGTTGATTTTTCCTCACAATTATGAAAATCACGAGTCTCTTCACTCGCATATGCTAGGGGGTTGAGGGATTGGAGATGGCGAGTGCACAAATCGGCGGAGGCGGTCCTATGGTTTTTGGACTTGGCAAGAACTGCAAGATAACTGCAAAGGGTTATTTTATAACCCACCAGTGACGCTTCGTATTCAGAATACCCGACCAAAAGGGTTTTCCTAGATTATCAGGAAAATAATATCGGTTTAACCATTATTTTCGGGATTACTTCCAAAATAAGGGGTTTTGCTGATATTTCTTTAAACTAAATCTCAATATTACCATTAATTTTCGGGTACTTGACAAAATCAAGCCACAAATTATTCTTGACCCTTTTAACCCTACCAATGTATGGTTCAAGGCTCGGGGGATGTATGACATGTGTCCATCAACAAGATGTTTTCCAAAATTATTTGGAAAACGGAAAGGGAGATTTGACCCTGAGCTTGATCCTTTGTTTCAACATAATGCTCGAGGGCTACTCGATATGGAATGCGATTTACATCACACCTCATATTGAAGAAGAAGATTACAAAATTAAAACAAATTGGGGTTGAGAACCTCTTAGCATTGAATCAACCATGCAAAGTACTCCCAGGTATTACATTATATTTGAAGTATTCGGCTAAAACACCAAAAGTACTCAAATGGAATAAAAAGTACTTGGTCCACTTCAAGTACTCGACTACAAGCTCGGGGGCTTGTCGGACTAGCGTCCATGGGCCTACTGAAGGCACATGGACTACTCCAAATCTTGGTAGGACCATCTATGGAAGACTATGGTGCCAGATGGCATAAGACTTCTACAAAATATGGAACTAGTCGATTAGTTTGGAAAGTGCTCAATGTAATCTGAGTAGACTTCTTTCTGATTGTAATTGACTAGGATTCTTGTAAACCGATCTGTAACCCTATCCCTTCCCCAGTATATAAGGCTAGGCAGGGACCGCTCCAAAACATATCAATCAACCTCACTAAATACAATCCAGCATACAGGACGTAGAGTATTACGCCCATTGTGACCCAAACCTATCTAAACCTTGTATTGTGTGCATCATTGAGTTCCTGATCTCGTTGTTACTCTGCCTACGTATCGACTACCTCGGGAACCCCCTCTGTAGGTTGCCGGTAAAATATCAATAATTAGTGCAGTTAAATTTGGTTTTGTCTAGTTTACCAATGCTTATGTTCTCCTTTTGTGCTAGGTCCCATGGGGAATCCAAAAAATAGAGTACTTTATGTCTAAATTTTTTTGGCAAAAATTAGTGGAAAACTGCCTTTAGTCCCGGTTAAGAACTAGGTTTAGTCCCGGTTAGGAACTAGGATTAGTTCGGGCTTTAGTCCTGCGTGCCCCACGCTTGAGGCCTGGCAGCCCCCTACTCGGTTGACCCAAGGTTAGGCTAGGTCCCAAAGCAAGGGCAGGGGAAGGCCCTCGCGGCCCTCACCTAGGGAGATGCCGCTAGCCGCCAAGCCCAAGGAGCTCCGGCCTTGACGCCTCTCTGACCGGCCGCGCCGCTCCTCGCCGGCCGACCCACAGCTCCGGCTGCTGTGTGCCCTCCCGCTGGCCGCACTGCTCCTCGCCGGCGGGCCCGTGGCTCTGGGTTCCCGCGGCTGTCCCGCCCCGAAGTCCAAACTAGAGGAAGAAAAGGGAGGGAAAGGGTGAGGCCATGAGAGAGGAGAGGATGCTGAGAGAAGATAAATTCGCGGGAAAAAGGGCTTGTCCTGGCTGGAGCTATCTACCGGGACTAATACGAGCGGCCCTCTTTAGTACCGGTGGATGGCTCTAACCGGGACTATAAAAGGCGCATTCGTCCTGGTTGGAGCCTATCATCGGATGCAGCCATCTGTTTTTTGAAGGTTAATTATAACAAAGCAGTTAGACTTCTCTATCGATTTCACGATCGCGTTCGAGTGATCATCCCAAATATTATTTTCCTCCATGGTAAGTGAAAGAAATCGATGCTCGTGATAGCCTAAGAGGGGGAAGGGGTGAATTAGGATTTCTAAAAACATAACCTACCACATGCCTTCTAATTGCACAATATAAAACTAAGATAAGCTATCTAGATATGCAACTAAGATTTTCTACTAGTGTTTGCACCCACCCAAAGAGTTTTGCAACCTAGAGCCAATCCTATCAAGATACTACTCTAGAAAGGTCTATCCTACTCTAGAAAGAGTTTTCCACAAAGGATGTGCTCCCGATCGTCAAGTCTTGTTCCCGGTCAAGGCCTTGAGCTCGCCACAAAGGCTCCCCAAGAGGGATGATGAGCAAGTCACCAAGACCTTGCTCTCATCAACCTACTCTCCCAGAGATCTTGACGCCACCTCCACTATGGAGCTTCTCCACCAAGGAAGGGGTCTCCTCTTCCCCCGCACAACGTCTTCATCGCCTCTCTACACCAAGCCGGAGGGTCGATGACTTGCCGGCTGTCGTGCCGGCTGTCGGGGATAGACCCCCGGGGGTACCCAGAAGGCGGATTGGCCCAACCAGCAAGGGGCGGCCCAATCCGAGTGCTATCGGGCCGGGTTGTCAGACTGGGTGGCCCACCACTCGGGAGGCCCACCAGTCGGACAAGCCGGGACGGGTACGACGGCGCGCGGGACAAGGAAGCAGACGGCGTATCTCGCAAGAAGATCGGAGATCAAGATAAGCTAGCCGGAATTCTAGGGAAAGATATCTGTAATCGTTATAGGATCGAATCCTTGTATTTTGGGTAGGTTATGATCTCTAGCCGACTTGTAACTCAAGGCAACCGGACTATATAAGGTGCCTTGGGACCCCCCTCCAAAACACGATCAACAACCACAACATCCAATCATTCAACCTAGGACAGAACCCAACTACGGAGATCCTTCAGGAACTTCATACACAGCAATCCATACACCCAACACAGGACATAGGGTATTACGTCATCTCGACGGCCCGAACCTGTTCAATCCTTGCGTCTTGTGTTACCATCGACTTGTGATCCTCGATCTGTCTCTCAACAAATCAACCATGCAGACTACCCTGTGTGGACTGCCGGGTCCACAAATCCGACAGTTGGCGCGCCAGGTAGGGGCTGATCGACGAGATCAATCTACAAGCTCGATGGCAGATTCATCCACAAGAAAATTCCACCATCGGCGGCTGTCGTTCATCGCCGCTCAGTGTGTGCACGCCAAACCCGTCCATCCGGCGACGGCTCTACATCGATCTCCGCAGGCGGCAGGGAATTTTACTTTCTAATTGTTCTCTACTTTGCCGATCCCATCTGAGTTTTGTTTTCTGGCTTACAAGGATTATTCTAATCTATCTTTTCTCCAAATCGTGCATGCAAGATGGATGCAAGATGGTTACGACCCATGTAGACACGGGTGGAAGGGCACGAACGTGCTGACCTCTGATCGAGTGCCGTCAGCCGTCGCACGCCGTCGGACAGTAGTGACCGCCGCGATGACTCGCCGACATCTACTCACCTACACCAAGCTGCGCCGCCGAGGAGTCCGACTCCACATCTGCTGGAAAAGCACGCCAAGGCCTGACGAATTCATCCGTATATTCCATGATTCATCTACAAGATGCAATGGCTGCAAGCTAGGCCACACCGCCGGCCTACGGCAGCAGCTTTGGCTCTTAATTATCTTTTAATCTTTTCTTCCGTTTGCCTTTTCGCGCATGCATGAAGTCTCTAGTGTTTATTCACTAATCTATATCTTCATGTTTACGTGTATGCATGGACGGATCACTGAGTCTTTCTGGACTACAAGCCTGCCGCCGGTCGCCGCGGCTCCGTCAAACGCAACAACTTCGTCTACTTGGACATGAGGTCTATACGACGACACATCAATTCTTCGACTCGGCACAAATCAAGCTAAGTTTATTTTCAATTAAATATTTTGCGGCTTCTATCTATCTTCGTACGCCTCGGCTCTTCAATGTCTCCGTGACTTTCGCTGACCACCCCGGTCACATTCCGACTGCATATACAACCTGGTCTATCCAGACTGCAACTCCGTAGGCTTTTATACAAGTCGCTAAAGTACTCGGGGAGCACGTGCCTTAATCCGTGAAGCCTCGACTCTTCCGTACGCCTACGCTCCTACGCGTGCATGCGGCCCAGCTCCCTGCGCTACGGACTATGGCTATCGGGGATCAGGTGCATAAACGTAACAGGCTAACTACCCGGAGAAATTAATAGACTTAAAAAGCTGGAAGCAGGAATCGTTTTCATGCATTGCCGAATACTTTTCTTCTCGGATTTGCATTTTATTGCATCATATACTGCCGTCGCACTGTGTTTTCGCTGCAGGGTATGGACGACAACTCGGCGTGCCTCAGCCCTCACGCTCGGGGGCTGGCGCCGGGACGACTACTCGGCGTTCTCGGCCCTCACGCTCGGGGGCTGGCGCCGGGACGACTACTCGGCGTGCTCGGCCCTCACGCTCGGGGGCTGGCGCCGGGACGACTACTCGGCGTGCTCAGCCCTCACGCTCGGGGCTGGCGCCGGGACGACTACTCGGCGTGCTCAGCCCTCACGCTCGGGGGCTGGCGCCGGGACGGCTACTCGGCGTGCTCAGCCCTCACGCTCGGGGGCTGGCGCCGGGACGACTACTCGGCGCGCCTTGGCCCTCACGCTCGGGGGCTGGCGCCGGGGGAACTGTCGGCGAGCTTCGGCCCTCACGATCGGGGGCAGGCCGCCGAAATTGACGCCAGAAGGAAATGTCAACATGCTCCTCGAATAAGCCTTGAGCCGATTCCTACGAAATCGCAAGGCTCGGGGGCTACGGCCAACGGACGCACCTCGCGGCGCATCCGTTGATTGTCTGGCGACCATGAAGACGATGATCAGAACAAGGCTACAAACCCTTGGACCGATTCCTTCGGAATCGCTTCAAGGCTCGGGGGCTACGGCCAACGGACGCACCTCGCGGCGCATCCGTTGCAGACGGCTCTCTTTTCTCTCCAGTATCTTGCGGGTACCCAGAAGGTGGATTGGCCCAACCAGCAAGGGGCGGCCCAATCCGAGTGCTATCGGGCTGGGTTGTCAGACTAGGTGGCCCACCACTCGGGAGGCCCACCAGTCGGACAAGCCGGGACGGGTATGACGGCGCGGGACAAGGAAGCAGACGGCGTATCTCGCAAGAAGATCGGAGATCAAGATAAGCTAGCCGGAATTCTAGGAAAGATATCTGTAATCGTTATAGGATCGAATCCTTGTATTTTGGGTAGGTTATGATCTCTAGCCGACTTGTAACTCAAGGCAACCGGACTATATAAGGTGCCTTGGGACCCCCCTCCAAAACACGATCAACAACCACAACATCCGATCATTCAACCTAGGACAGAACCCAACTACGGAGATCCTTCAGGAACTTCATACACAGCAATCCATACACCCAACACAGGACGTAGGGTATTACGTCATCTCGACGGCCCGAACCTGTTCAATCCTTGCGTCTTGTGTTACCATCGACTTGTGATCCTCGATCTGTCCCTCAACAAATCAACCACGCAGACTACCCTGTGTGGACTGCCGGGTCCACAAATCCGACACCGGCGAGTCACCAAGACTCCAAGGGGCCGGCACACCGAGATTACAAGTGTTGGTTCACTCTAGAACCAAGCACAAGGCTCAATGCCTTGCAACTCACGCACTAGGTCTATCCTAGCTCTCTCACTCACTATGGATGATCTATGTAGCACAAATGGTGGCTTGGATGTCTTGTAGGTGTAGATAAACTTCTCTAGACTCCAGCAACCACTACACCACAGCCTGAGAACAACGATGGATGGTCAGTCAGTATAAGCGGCTTTAGCAAAGGTGCATCAGTTGGTATAATTATATATCGACAGATACTTGCAGTTGGTGTAAGACCTGTCGGTAAAAAGTTATACCGACAAACTACACCTATAGCGACAGATAGTCCGACAGACCAACATATACCGACAGATAATCTTTAACCACTTTTACCTACGCACAGTTTGAAGCTTCAGACAGCTTTTGCCGACGGATGGTTCAACAGGATCACCCAAATTGGAGAAAAAAATAAAAATTGAATTAGCTGCAATTTAGTGCGACTTTAGTGACCACATTAGCCATAGAAACATTGATTCATCCATAAGCAAGTCTTACAATTACATCACAATGGTCATACAAACATTAATTCATCTCATAATGTCACTTGTCTCATCATACTTCTAGCAGTATATATCCATCCTATCTGAACATAGCTTAAAATGTCCACAAAAGGCATCCAATAGAGATAAAAGCCCGCACCCAAAAGGGATCAAAATATAGATAAAAGCTTGCAATTTTGGAGATTGGGATTTCAAGATCTTCGGCTTGCTCCTGTAAACCTGTACCAAGCAAGTCATACTATAGTAAATAGATGCTCAAAAAAATCATAATTAGTACTCAAACCAATACTTGTTCTACTGAAGCCAATGCACTACTCATGTCTCAAGCAAATTTGACTACAACAAGAAAGGAAGATCATAATCTTGTGCCTACACATGCGACAATGTATTATTCAAATCAATTGGCGGGGTCTCAATTCGGCCACATCACCAAGTTATAAGACGTAGAACGCTATGCTATTCATCAGAAGCAGCAGGATGGCATGAGTTCATATAGATTGTGTTCATCCTACAAAGTTTGTGAAGCTAATGTCTACAGAGAAGTAAACTGTACGTGCAGCATAGACATGTGAAAAAAGCATGGGCAATACACAATGCTTATCTAGTAGACCAGTACAACTGAAGTTAACTTCTAACTGACCTCATCCCCAAACTTCAGAAAACTCCTTAGGAACATAGCCACTCTTCCTGAGAAATCAGTTCTGTAGAGCTTTGGTAACCACAACCATGAAAGCTATCCTGCAAATGTAGAGACCCATGTTAGATTTGGACAAACAACTAATTCTGCTATTCCAGCTTCTTAAGATCCTTGAGGCCATAGTACCGATTGCACAAATTAGACTAATATGCCTTTGTCAAAGCCAAAATAAACACTTTTGAAGATTCAGACTCAAATTCTAAACATTCAGATTGCAGACTCAAATTAAACACCCACTGACCACAGTAGTACATCTAATGGGAAGGTAAGGACACAACTAGACTAGAAACCTACAGAAAAGGGATGTGCTGGTAATGCAAACCACAATGCATCACTCCATATTTCAAAATTACCATTCTAGGAAATTAAACTACAACCATCAAATCACTAAATCAGTATGAGATATGCCTGGGTATATTCCATCCTCTCTAAAATCTTCTCTGCATACAGACCACAGCAGCAAGTTAGCAATATAATCCCCAAGTCTGAACACTGTGTGTTAAAAGAAGCATAATATCAAGGATGAATTGTTGTTTGATACCAATTATTTCCACATGAACTAATATTGAACACAGTATATAATTTTAAAGTACTTCATTGATCTATAAATCTTCTGAAATCTGGATGGGTTAGAAAACAATCGGTAGCTGCTGCAGACCATAACAAGAACAAGATAAACAAGGATTTTTCATTGGTACTTCTTGTAGACAGTAAGAAACTGTAGCAAAGTAGAAAAAACAGGGGTTCCATCCTAACAAGTATATTGTGGCCATGAATAGGTGAATAACCAGCTGAAAATGCTAGTGCTAATGAAGGGAAATTATAAACACTAGCATAACTCTCTACATAATAATTATTCCTTGCAACTTGGAGATGTCTGACAAAATAGCCGGTAATGATGCACTTGGATCATGGCTATTTACTTAAATCCACAAAGCACCACATTGAAAAAGCATAGCAAATTCAGGTTGAGTGCACTGAATTATTCAGACTACATATCTACATGTTCAGAGAGTTCTGTAGCTCGTTACATATTTGATATGTATATATAAGAGGAATAATTTTCTATCCCTTTCAAGTTCCACTATGTATACAAGACATGATGCAAACATACATATTTGCAGTTCCATTCAGTAATTCATTTTCCAATTCAATGAGTAATCCGTTTCCAGATCCATCAGTAAGACAAATATTAAAGTAAGACTTCTACCAAAATATCAGTAATACAACACGTGATGGATTGAATATGCGAGAAATAACTCTGGGAGGGCGGATGGAAGGTTCGAGAATAACTCTTGAGAGGCCGATGGAAGATGTGAGCATACCTCTGGGGAGGCCATGGAGGCTCTGCAGGTGGTGGATGCAGTCACGATTCGCTGCTGCTCGGCGAGGGAGAAGAACACACCATAGCGCAATAGCACCAGCAGTCACATCACTTGTCTGCGCTGCTAGTTTCCGCGACGCCCGGCGCCGCAGCATCTCCACTGAACACCGCTTCTGCCAAGGGCATGACTGCAGCGTGGGGAGCACGGGCGCCTTGCTACGGCACTTCACCGCCGGGTGGGGACGGATCTGCCGTCGGCCCAGGAGGTGGAGCCGTCGCCGACGCCAGATAGGGAGGGGAGAGCCGCCATCGGTGCTGGATCGGGAGGGAGTGGAGCCACCGCTGGGTTAGGTCTCCCTGTCGTCGGCGCTAGATCAGGAGGGAGCAGAGCCGCTGAAGAGTCAGGGGCGTAAGGGGCGGCGGCGGCATTCTAGGGTTTGGGTGGGCGTTTATACATGGGAGTGTGCGGCCACGGGAACATGGGCCGTGGGCCGTGGGAGTAACAGGTCTAATGTGCAAGCCTGCTACGCACTTTGGCGACTGGCTGTGCTGGTTCGGCTGGTGCTGATTTTCTGTGAGAGAAAAGTACTGCTGGCTGGTTGGTGGCTGGTGCTGATTTTCTGTGAGAGAAAAGTACTGCTGGCTGGTTCTGGCTGAACCAGCCGACATTAGTATTCGCCGACTGACCCTCTAACGGTATATGAAAATACTTTTACCCACGGACCAAGAATTGGAAAAAGTAGAATTGCCGACTGACGTTTTGTTGCAACTCTTTACCCACTGACTGTTCCTCGGTGATTAGCTACTTTTACCTACTGACATCTGACGGTATTTTGGTGTTGTGGTGTAGTGAACTCCAAATGGCTGAGTGGGGTGGGTATTTATAGCCCAAAGGGCTCAACTAGCCGTTACCCAAAAGCTGCACGGAAACCGTGAACGCCGTATGTTCCGCCGTGTGCTTTTCCCCCATCGGCGGATAATACACCGTGTGCTTTTTCCAACGGTCGGATTCCTTTTCCAACGGCTACCTGCACACGCCGTATACTTCTGAATATGTACGCCGATGATCGGCGGTTCATACGCCGTGGCCTTTTCTCCGTCTTCACTTGACATCGTCCCTGTGTAACTTGTACGTCGTTTGTCCGCCGAGGGTCGGCGTATGATACGCCGTGTAGGGTATTGCAGACCCTAACTTGAACTTGCCCATGCCTTGAACGCCGTATCATCCGCCCTTCATGCGCACAGTAACACCGGATCATACGCCGATGCTTTTCTTCTGATTTCTTCATACGCCGTAAGCTTCTGAACTTGTACGCCATGCATCGCCGTACCGTATGCCGTGTAAACTCTTCTTGCTTTGCTTGATCACCCTCTACACGCCATATGCTTCTAGTTTATACGTCGTGCCTCGGCGTTTAATACGACGTGTACAAACTCTACGGGCTTATCTAATTCAATCAACTCAAGCCCTTTCCATGATTGCATATACCAATACCACGTCATAAATGCTTCAAAAGAAGACTGTATCTGGTTTTTTGCTATGCTTTGGAATCATTCTTGGGATGTAATTTCTTATGTAAATTACTTAACAAACATGTTAGTCCTAAAGACTATGTTGTCATTCAATCATCAAAATCACAATATAATGCCACATAGGGCCATTTTCGTTACAGCAAGAGCCAGACCCACGGTCACCGCCGCATCTGTCTCCAGGATTATTCTTGTCACACCTAATGCCGCCTCTTGTTCAATGCTTCATGGAATCCTCATAGCTTCAGCCTGCGAAGCATTATGATCCTATTTGGAATTGCTTATTTGTATCTTTTACTTTCTTTAAGCCACTTCCTATCCCAAATGCTAAGCTTTTGGACCATCTGAAAAACAAGCGCTTCTCTCAGTTGAACTGCTGAAACGCTTCCGCAATAGCCGCGGACAACAAGCCTTTTCTAGTAGCCGCCTTTCCGTTCCTTGTCTCTGGCATTACAATTCGCGACGGGGACTCTCAATATATTGATCAAGTGTTTCAGAAGACACAAGTAAACTGTCTTGCGCAATGGAAAGGTGTGTGATCGATGTATACAAAACTATGTAAATGTACTGCAGAATTAGGTAGACTTTTTGAACTTTAGAACTTGAATCTGTATACAAATTCAGATTTAATTAGAAAGTATAAGGTCCAAAGTTAGTCTTTCAGTTTAAATCTTATTCAAAAAAAGACAATACCAACTACAATACAGTATAATATTACTGTACTCTGACTACCAGCTGTTAGGAAAATGGACCTATCAATAGGCCATTTGTGATTTTGGTAATTGCATGCAACACAACCCATGTGGACTAATAAGTTTGCTAGTATACAAGGACATAGTCGCATGGATATAAGGTGATTGATGAGGCTGGGAATTTGGCTGTGTTTATTGCTGAATTGGAAGGAAATTACAATGTCTAGGCCTAACAGATGTAGCAGCAATAGAGCTGGTTCGCCCTCCCTAGGAGGCTCTGAACAAATGACTCTAATTCTGCTTAACCCTCTAATTAGCTGGCCCTTAGTTATATATCCTAATGGCCGGTGCACACTTGAAATAATTGACTCCT
This sequence comes from Alloteropsis semialata, assembly GCA_004135705.1. NCBI lineage: Eukaryota > Viridiplantae > Streptophyta > Magnoliopsida > Poales > Poaceae > Alloteropsis > Alloteropsis semialata. The sequence continues at coordinate 18,339,284 of CM014272.1, forward strand.
ACTTATCCTCCCTGGATCCTAAATCCAAGGAACAGCCACCCAACAAACCACCGAAGTGGATAACTAGCCACTAGAGGCTTTCTGCCGCCTTGTGTACTGACTTCCCAATGAAAGCATCCACAACACTTCCGCCCTCCTTCCGAAACAGCTCGTCCTCGAGCTGAAAATTGGGGTATGTGGACTTGAACTCAGTCAGTGACAGCTAGGTAGCAGCAGCAGAGTCCTGGCCGAGCCAGTGAACCAACACCTCCCACACACCACGATTGAGACGTGCACGAATGATGTGGTCAGGCTCTGGAACAGCATGGCCATGGACGACCGTGGGCAGGGGAACAATGTCGGCTGGCGCTGCTCCATGGTACTTCTTCAGGAACACCACATGAAACACGTTGTGGATGCGTGCCTTGGCTGGGAGCTGCAACCGATAGGCCACCGAGCCAATTCGCTCGATGATCTTGAAGGGGCCGTAGTAGCGGGGAGCGAGCTTGGAGTTCTGAGCGCCTTTGATGGCCGTTGCCGCGCGCTGGTGCAAACGGAGCCACACCCAGGCACCGACGTCGAAGGAGACATCCCTATGTATGGCATCATGGCTTTGCTTCATCATGCTCTGAGCTTGGAGGAGCCGTGTCCTGATAGCAGCCAAGAACTCGTCCCTGTCCTGCAGCTGTCTGTCCAGTGCAGCCACTCTGGTGAGGCCTGGCTGATAGGATGCCAAGGTAGGTGGAGGCCGGCCGTAGACCACCTCAAACGGCGTGGCCTGCAGCGCCGTGTGGAAGGAGGAGTTGTAGCAGAACTCAGCCCACGGCAGCCACCGCAGCCAGCTCCGGGGGCGATCACTGGCGAGGCAGCGCAAGTAGACGCCGAGGACTCGGTTGGTCACCTCAGATTGGCCATCCGTTTGGGGGTGGAAGGCGGAACTGAGACGCAGCGTGACACCCGAGAGGCGAAAGAGCTCGGTCCAGAAGGTACTGGTGAAGACGGGATCCCTGTCGCTGACGATGGAGCATGGCAGCCCATGGAGCCGCACAATCTGATCGAAGAACGCCTGGGCGACGGACGTGGCGCTGTAGGGGTGGCCGAGGGCGATGAAGTGTGCATATTTGGAGAAGCGGTCCACCACCGTAAGGACCACTGATTTGCCGCCGACTTTGGGGAAACCTTCAACAAAATCCATGGCGATGTCGGACCAGACCACATGTGGGACATCCAGTGGCTGCAGCAGGCCTGCTGGGTGTAAATGCTCCGTCTTGTTCCGCTGGCAGACAGAGCAGCCACGCATGAAGTCGCGGACCAGCCGGTTGGCGTGGGGGTTGTAGGAGGCACGCAGGCGGTGCAGCGTCTTTTGGACGGCCTCGTGGCCGACCCCATGGGCTGTGGCCAGGAGCTGAGGTCACAGCGTCGATGAGTCCGGCACGAAGACGCGGCCGCCATGCAGAACGAAGCTGTCGACGGTCATCCAGTTTGCCCCCGTGAGGCCTTGGGCGATCTCCTGGCACTTGGCGATGATCTCCGGCAGCGTGTCGGCCTCCGCCCGGAACTCGTTGAAGAGGTCGAGGTCCGGCAGAGAGAGGGCGCAGGAGGATACCGGAGCAGTGTCTTCGTCCCGGCGAGACAGGGCATCGGCGGCAGCGTTCTGGCGTCCAGGCTTGTACTCCACCTTGAAATCATAGCCAAAAAGCTTACTCATCCATGTATGTTGTGGAATGGTGGAGAGGCGTTGGTCCAGCAGGAACTTGAGGGCGAAGTGGTCTGTGCGGACGGTGAACGGCCGTGCCCACACATATGGCCGCCAGTGCCGCACGGCCTTCACCAAGCCGATGAGCTCGTGCTCATAGGCTACCAACTTGGTGTGCTGTGGCGCCACGGCACGGCTGAAGAAGGCGATTGGCCCCGCGCTCTGATGGAGGACCGCACCAAAGCTGGAGCCTGAGGCGTCGCAGTCGATGAAGAAGGGCGCGGTGAAGTCTGGGAGCTGCAGCACCGGCCTAGAGGTCAGTGCTGCCTTGAGGGTGTCGAAGGCGGCGGTGGCGGCGTCGCTCCAGCAAAACGCGTCCCGCTTCAGAAGGGCCATCAATGGGGCGGCGTAGTTGTGGATGAAGCAGCGATAATAGCCCATGAGGCCGAGGAAACAGCGTAGGGCGCGGATGGTCCGCGGCCGGGGCCAGCTCTGCACTGCGTTAATCTTGGCCGGGTCCATGGCTACCCCTGCTGCTGAGATGAAGTGGCCTAGGTACTCCAGCCGGCGCTCAGCAAAGGTGCACTTGGAGCGCTTCAGGAACAGGCTGTGGGCGCGCAAGGTGTTGAGGACGGCGCGGACGTGTTGCAGGTGCTCGGCGAGGGATGTGCTGTAGATCAGGATATTGTCAAAGAGCACGAGCACAAAGCGACGAAGGAAGGGGCGAAGAACCTCATTCATGAGGGACTGGAATGTCGCCGGGGCATTGGTCAGGCCGAAGGCCATGACCACGAACTCAAAATGTCCGTGATGTGTCCTGAACGCCGTCTTGTGGATGTCATCAGCGTGCATGCGGACTTGGTGGTATCCACTGCGGAGGTCGATCTTTGTGAAGTAGGTGGCGCCGCGGAGTTCATCCAGGAGCTAATCGACGATGGGGATGGGGAAAACGTCGCGCACTGTTTTGGCGTTAAGTGCGCGGTAGTCGATGCAGAACCTCCAGGAGTTGTCCTTCTTGCGCACCAGGAGGACGGGGGAGGAGAACGCCGAGGTACTGGGGCGAATGAGGCCCTGCGCGAGCATGTCGGCACACTGTCTCTCCAACTCGTCCTTGAGCACCTGTGGGTAGCGGTAGGGCCGTACCGCGACCAGGGCCGTGCCTGGAAGGAGGTGGATCCGATGGTCACAGGCACGGACTGGAGGTAGAGAGGACGGCGTGTCGAAGATGTCGGCGAACTCCGCCAGGAGCAATTGGAGGAGGTCCAAGCGTTCGGCGGTGTGGAGTGTAGGGGGGTGCTCGGCCGTGGTGCCGGTCCAGCGAACGCGGCGATCCTGGCGCCAGAACGCCATGGTCTGGTGGCCAAAATCCCAGAGGATAGGCCCCAAGGACCGCAGCCAGTGGCGGCCTAGCTCCAGTTCGTAGTCGGGGAGGGGCAGGACGAAGAGGTCGATGCAGAACTCCTCGTTGCTGATGGAGATGGGGATGGCGAGGCAGACCCCATCGGAGGGGATGCGTTCCCCGTTGGCGACGCCCACGGTAAGGCCGGGGCGCGGCGTGGGGCGGAGTCCCAGGTGGCGGGCAGTCATCGTGGCGATGAAGGAGTGGGTGGACCCCGAATCCACCAGGGCCCGGACGGATGCACCCGCGACAGACGTCGCTAGATGCATCGTGTCGGCCGTCTGGATCCCCTTGAGAGCGTGGAGGGAGATCTCGACGTTGTCGGTGGAGGAGTCCGTCTCCGTGGCGTCAGCGGCGGGCTCTTCCTCGTCAAGCTCCATTAGGTACAGGCCCTTCATCAAACAGTTGTGATCCCGCGTGAATTTCTCCGGGCAATTGAAGCAGAGCCCGTCCGCGCGCCGCTGGGCCATCTCCTGCTGGGTCAGCCGCTTGAAACGGGGCCTGTTGGGGGGTGAGCCCTTGCTGGGGCGGGGGGTGTCAGGGGCGCGGGTCGGGCGGTTGGCGGCGGCATGTGCAGGACGGACGGAGCGGGCAGTTGGCGTGGACGAATCGACGGGTTGTTGCGGACGAGGGCGTCGACTGCGTCGTCCAGTTCCAGGCGGCGCTCAAAGGACCGTGCCAGGGCCATGGCATCATCGAGAGATGCGGGTTGCTGGAGTTCGACGTCCTTCTTCAGCGGGTTACGGAGGCCGCCCGTGAAGAGGTCGATTTTGTCCTGCTCCGGCAAGGGACGACAGCGCGCGAGCACGGACAGGAACTGCGCCTTGTACTCCTCAACCGTCCCGTCACGGCGCAGCTGCATGAGGGTGCCGAGGGAGTTGCTGCGCGCTGGCGGCCCGAATGCCCGCTGGACCTTGGCGGCGAGGTCTGGCCACGCCGGCGCGCCGTGGTTCTGCTCCAGACGGTAGTACAGTCCTGAGCAGTGCCTTCCATGTAGAAGGAGGCGAGCCACACCCGCTCATCGTCCGTTGTGCGATCGGCGCGGAAGAACTGCTCCATCTTGTGGAGCCAAATCACCGGGTCGGTGGTGCCGTCGTAGCGAGGGAAGCGGAGCTTGTGCTTGGCATGCTCGCGCGGCGGAGGCGGAGGCGTGTCTTTGCCGCTGTGGGAGCCGCCGGAGGAGTGGTTGTCAGTCTGCAGCCTGTTGACGGCCACGTTGAGGCGGCTCTGGTCACCCTTGATCGTCGTCACCTCGTTCTTGATGGTGGAGAGGTCGGCGAGGATGGAGTCCAGGGTGGTCTTCAGGTCGTCACCCATGGCAGGCAGGAGGATCGAAAGGTCTCTGATACCAGATGATGGGGCTGGGAATTTGGCTGTGTTTATTGCTGAATTGGAAGGAAATTACAATGTCTAGGCCTAACAGATGTAGCAGCAATAGAGCTGGTTCGCCCTCCCTAGGAGGCTCTGAACAAATGACTCTAATTCTCTTAACCCTCTAATCAGCCGGTCCTTAGTTATATATCCTAATGGCCGGCGCACACTTGAAATAACTGACTCCTACTTATCCTCCCTGGATCCTAAATCCAAGGAACAGCCACCCAACAAACCACCGAAGTGGATAACTAGCCACTAGAGGCTTTCTGCCGCCATGTGTACTGCCTCCCAATGAAAGCATCCACAATAGTGATGGACTTGGGTGATCAAACACCTTAAACAAGATCAAGAATACATGATCAAGACATTAGAAGACCTTAAAAGAAACCCAAGACATCATACAAGACAAGCCCAAAGAAGAAACCGTGAAGAAAACAAAGTAAAATAAAAAAACAGGAGCACAGACTATTGCTATGCTACCCAGTCATGAGCACAGCAATAGTCGGTCCTGCTGACATAGTGAGGACAGACTATTGCGGTCCTACCAATGCTGATTGGAGCAAGTTGTGGTCCTTCACTGAAAAATACAAAACCTACTGCAACGACAGACTATTGCGGTGCTACGATCACCGATTGTTACGGTGGGGCACAACAATAGTTGGTGGTGCTGAAGAAATTGAAGATTCGGCTCTGGAATGACAGACTGTTGCGGTGGTGCACTTATTTGGGCACCACAACAGTCGGTCCTACACAGAAAAGCACCAACGGCTACTAACGGCTAGTTTGAAAGGAATCGATGCTCGTGATAGCCTAAGAGGGGGAGGGGTGAATTAGGCTTTCTAAAAACTTAACCTACCACATGCCTTCTAATTGCACAATATGAAACTAAGACAAGCTATCTAGATGTGCAACTAAGGTCATCTTCTAGTGCTTGCACCCATCTAAAGAGTTTTGCAACCTAGAGCCAATCCCATCAAGATACTACTCTAGAAAGGTAAAGGCACACAAATTGCAAGTATGAAATGCGGAAGCTTAAGGGTTAGACAGATGCAAACTTGACACAAAAATTTATCCCGTGGTTCGGCTTACGCCTACTCCACGTTGGAGCTCCACAAAGGATATGCTCCTGGTCGCCAAGTCTTCTTCCCGGTCAAGGCCTTGAGCTCGCCAAAAAGGCTCCCCAAGAGGGATGATGAGCAAGTCACCAAGATCTTGCTCTCATCAACCTATTCTCCCAGAGATCTTGACACCACCTCCACTACGGAGCTTCTCCACTAAGGAAGAGGTCCTCCTCTTCCCCCGCACAATGTCGTCGTCGCCGCTCCACACCAAGCCGGAGGGTCGAAGACTTGCCGGCGAGTCACCAAGACTCCAAGGGGCCGGCACACCGAGATTACAAGAGTTGGTTCACTCTAGAACCAAGCACAAGGCTCAACACCTTGCAATTCACTCACACGGCCTATTCTAGCTCTCTCACTCACTATGGATGATCTATGTAGTACAAATGGTGGCTTGGATGTCTTGTAGGTGTAGATGAACTTCTCTGGACTCTAGCAACTCCAAATGGCTGAATGAGGGTGGTATTTATAGCCCAAAGGCTTGAACTAGCAGTTGTCCAAAAGCTGCACAGAATTCGTGAACGCCGTATATTCTGCCGTGCGGTAAACCCCCATCGGCGGATCATATGCCGTGTGCTTTTTCCAACGGTCGGATTTCTTTTCCAATGGCTACCTGCACACGCCGTATGCTTTTGAAAATGTACGCCGATGGCCGGCGGATCATACGCCGTGCCTTTTCTTCCACCTTCACTTGACATCGCCCCTGTGTAACTTGTACGCCGATTGTCCGCCGAGGGTCGGCATATAATATGCCGTATAGAAATCTTCAGCTTCTGGCTTCATCCAACTCGCCGTATGTTCCGCCCTTCATGTGAGCAGTGGTAGCGGATCATACGCCGTTGCTTATATTCGGGACCTTCCACACGCCGTAGCCTTCTAAACTTGTACGCCGTGTCCCGCCGTATAATACGCCATTACTTTTCTTCACGAGCTTCACATGACGTAGGCTTCTCAATATGTACGCCGATAGTCGGCGTATTGTACGCCGTGTACAACTTCTGCCGGCTTATCCTATTCAATCAACTCAAGCTCTTTTCATGGTTTCTCATGCCAATACCATGTCTTGGATACTTGAAAATAAGGCTATCTCTGGTTTTTGGTTATGTTTTGGAATCATTCTTGGGACGTAATTTCCTATGTACATTACTTAACAAACATGTTAGTCCCAAAGACTATATTGTCATTCAATCACCAAAATCTCAATATAAATGGCACAAGGGCCATTTTTGTTACAATCTCCCCCTTTTTGGTGATTGATGGCAACACAATCAAAGCAAGTTTGAAATAAGCGAAAATTGACCAAGTTTGAGCACTTACACTTGCTTGAATGCTTACTACTCTTTTCATTGGATTGGGGAGCCAATTTTCTTACAATCTCCCCCATATAATTTGAAGTAGCACCATGGGTGTGGCCTCCCCCTAAGTCTAATGTCTCCTTTATGACTTCTCCCCCTACATGCAATGTTAGCCTAAACGATAAACGCTAAACAGTCGGTCACCTACCATTTAGCTCTTTATTCAGACTAAACGGTCCTTTAAACGGGTTAAACGGTCATTAAACGGGCTAAATAGCTGATTAAACGGACACGGCTAGCAAGTGTGTAACGTTTAAACGGCGTGTAAACGGGCTAAACGTCCGAGTAGGCAAACAGTGCCTACATGTATCCTCCCCCTTTCTCATGGCTTCTCCCCCTATCTCATGAGGTCACTTACACTTAAGCTTGCTTTGATCTAAACTTCTCCCTCTTTGGAGTCAAATCACCTAAAAGGACCTATCAAAAACATCATAGCTCATAGAGGGAATTAGTAGCCTAGGAAGTTAGTCAAGTATCACTTGAAAGTAGATGGCTAGGGAGAACAAGTGTGGTACTTCACCAATTGGAAATGTATGAGCACATAGCCTATGAAGTTAGATATGAAGATCATAATCTCGATAGGCCAAGGCTCAATATGCATGAAAGCACAAATTTTCTGTAATCATACACATAGAGTTGTAGGATCACATTGTGAGTGAATCACATTCTCTAAGTATGATATCGCACGACATAAGGAGACAATAAGAATAATCATGATAAACACATTAGTCTCTAAAATCACAATCCATAAGCTAAGCTCCCCCTAAATGCGAGCATTCAGTGTTCGAATCACTATCAAGTGTGTGCACATTGTTTTGAACAACAAATAGGAAGATAAGCTTATAACTTGTGGTCATGGTACTTAAATCATACCTTGTGAAGCTCATGTACCATAAAAGTAACCAAGTGTAGAAAACCTACACAAACTTTGCAAACCATGTAAGTTGCTCATGGGTTAGTATGCATGGCACAAACAACTTACCATATGATAATTACACTAGATATTACAAGAGATACCACATGAAAGCAAGAGACATGAAAGGTAGCACATGCAAATCTAGCAAGGTAAATAGGCAAAGAATTTGAATTGCATTACCATTACCTCATTTACCTTAGGATTTGGGCAAATGATGTCCAATCTTGCAAGCTTGGCTACTTGATGTGATCTTTCTCCTCTTCTCGTGAGCCAAGCCTCCAAATCCCCCAAAGCCAATCTTGGGCTTCAAGTATCCTTTGGAACCTAAATCTTTTGGGGCCCCTTCATGTTGGTGATGACCTCCTTGGGCACCCAAATGGGTCGGTTCCATCCCCATTCCTTCATCTTGGGCTTCCCAACCGTACTAGCAACAACCTTGCCATTAGCATTCTTTTTAAGGACATAGGTGTTGGCTTTTACCTTGTTCTTGCGGTTGGGCTTGGTGTAGATGAGGGAACTCTTGATGGTGGTTTTGGCATTCTTCTTCTCACTCTTGGGTGTTCCCTTGACAAGTGGGCATTGGTAGAACTTGTGGTCCTCCTTGTAGCACTTGAAGCAAGTCACGGTTTCACCCTTCTCAAGCTTGTTCACCATGTCATCACAGTTATCTTGAGAAGGTTGGACATTGCTCCCAATGCTCTTGCCCTTCAAGTTTGCCAAGCTTTGCCTAAGACTCTCCATTTCTTGCTTGAGCTCTTCATTCTCCTTGGCAATGAGATCATCTAGAGTTTCTATAATAATTTTCTCAAAGCATTTCTCATTGCAAGGGGGTGAGCAAGATTCATCAATTAAATCAATGCAAGAAGTAGAGGCATCAACCTTAGAGATAGAAATATTACAAGAAATAGGTTGCTCCAAGTTCAACAAAGAGTCCTTAGATTGATTGTTAAGGATCTCAATTTTGAGTTCTTTATGCTCCTTACTAAGCAATTGGAATTTGCCTAATAAATTATCAAAATTTGAAGCAAGGAGTGCATTAAGATCATTGAGAGCCTTATTATCTTTGGTTAATTTTTTAAGGCCTTTTTGTTGTTCATGAATCAAGGTGAGAAGCTTAGCGGGGGATTCATCATCGGAATCGGAATCGGAGTCATCACTTACATCACTTTGCATACCTTTGGCCATGAGGCATAAGTGTGATGAGGAAGAGCAGCTCTTTTTGTTGAGAGTATCATCACTCACCCATTCTCCGAAAGTGGTGAAGGCTTTATGCTTGGGCTCCTTTTCCTTCTTCTCCTTCCTCTTCTTCTCATACTTGATCTTTTTGATCATCATGTGTTGATGATGCTTCCCATCCTTGATGTGGACCATGTATCCCATCGAGTTGATCTTCTCCATGCTCTTGACCAACTTCTTGACTTGTCTTTGGAGCTCGGGGGACATCTCTTCACCATCACTATCACTTGAGGAGGCTTCTTCTTCTTCCACTTGAGCTCTCCTCCTTCTTCTTGCTCTTCTTCTTCTCTTGGTTGCTCGCAAGAGCAATGCTTGGAGTAGGTGAAGAAGATCTTGGCTTTGCCTTGATTCCATTTCTTAGCTCAAAAGCCATCAACTTGTTGAGGACTTGATTTGGTATGCACTTGGTGAGATCTTTCTTGTAGAAAATGGCTATCACCACATCATAGTCCGGCTTGCGAAGGCTATGTAGGATCAACCGAATGATGCCCATGCCGTCAATGTCATTGACACCTAAAGAATTTATCTCATTCACAAGCATGGTTAGGCGTGAGTACATTGCTTGTACATCCTCATGCTCAAATTGTTTAAAGTTGTTTAGCTTATCCTTGAGGACATGATATTTTTCATTTGCCACATCCTTTGTGCCTTCATGGTTCTC
>CM014272.1:18367990-18405218 GCA_004135705.1 Alloteropsis semialata
CACCCTCGCTTTTACGCTCGGGGGCTGGGTTTTATATTTTCTATTCTGTTTCTACTCTTTGTTACCATATTGCATACACTAACAAAGAGCCGGGGACTACCATGCTGAAAATTTTCTTTTCAGACCTATTCTATGCGTCCTGAGCCTTATGCTTGGGGGCTCCCCACTTGATCGGGAAGTTTCTTGCGGTTTAGTACTTCTAGACTCTTTCTCAGCATGCCTACATGACTGTAAAAGAGCCCAGGGGCTACTACGGTACTATTACCACGCAAGAATCGGGCTTTTTAATTCAAGACAGCTAGGCTACGCTAAAATTACCGAACAACATGACTACAAGGAATTACACAGTTCAGAAGGCCGCCCGTGTCTCAGCAACTAAACAATTCCAAAATAGTTTATGATAATGGGACTTTTTGGCTATGACAAAGCTATCAGTTAAAAAAGTTCCATAAAAACACCGATCAGCTCTAAAGACTAATGCAAAAACATGCAAGCATATGTTTCGCAAATTATAGTCGCATTCTAAACCGTTAAAGTTTTGCCCTATTACAGGAATCTTGCACAGTGTTCAAGGTGATTCCTCCGAATCACTCAGATGGAGATCAAGTTTTCTGACAAATGGTTCCACCAGTGGGGTAAGGCTATCAAACATTACCTCAGCTTCTGACGCCAAGCACTTGAAGCCTTTGGAAAGCAGAGAAACGTCCAGATCAGGAATGTGGCTCTTCAAAGCCCCGATGGTGTGAGTTGCAGCAACGCAGGCACCTTCCATCAGCCTGGATTCCAAGGACGAGCTGCGCTTTTCTGATGCTTGCAGACGGGCGGTCAGATCAGCAACGTCTTTATCCTGAACTGCCAGCCTCCCTTCCAGATCCGAGCTCTTCTTCTCGAGCACCTCAATGCTCTTGGAGTTAGCTACAGGGTCAAAGGCAGCGCGTAAGCAAAAGTTCGCAAGATAAGGACTCAATAAGTGAAGCATGAAAACGTAAGACATGTACCTTCTTTCTCGGACTGGAGAACGGTTACCTGGGCTCCCTGTCTGATCACAGACGCTTCCGCAGCAGAGGCACGAGCGTCTAGCGAACGCCATTGCTCCTCGGCTGCCGAGAGCGCGCTAATGATCGGGCCCAGGGGCGTCGGGATGGGTCCCATGATCTCTGCAGTCTTCTCTGTACTGTCAAGTTGAGCCGCCGAGTCTGGCTCGGGAGTTTTCTCTTTGGCATATGGCTTGACAGGAGGAGAGGCTGTAGGATTGGATTGCCTGAATTCCCGAACAATCAGATACAGTGAAAACAATATTTTCTAAGAAAAGTGCTCATGCGTAATCAAAGATTGTCAGAGTTCTTACTCGGCTGTCGGGATCTTGACTTTAAATCTCTTGGCACCAGGTATAAGCTTTGATGACTGTGCGGTCGGACGATTTTCCGGTCGAGAAATCTCCCGAGCACGTTTAGCTTTGGTTATGCGATCAAAAGCTGTGAATAAACGCCCGAATACGATCATGCTCGATACCTGGGCATCAGGACGAGGCGGATCACGACTGGGCTGCAGATCGGCGGACCTGAGCGATCTAAGAACTCCCGAATCCGGAACTGTCCTCTCCACACTGCGAGAGCGTTTCCGGGTTCGGGGGATAATCGCCTTGGGGCTGCTCGGGACCTCTTTCTCCAAACCAGGTGATGGTTCAGGTTGTTCGTTGGTCGGGGCCCGGTGCCTTGATCAACGGGCTGATCTCCCTCCTCCTCAACATTGATGGCACCGCTCTGGGCGGGGGCATCAACAAGAGCTGGGGCCTGGTCGGGAAAAAGAGTTGCATCATATCAATATTAAGCAAGAAAAAGTTTTTTCTGAGTGACAGTTTACCTCTGGAGGAGGGTTGTCAGCGCTGTAGGGTGCTGGGACATTCTCCCAGTTCGGGGGATCAGCTCCAAACATCTTCTTCAGGCGCGCGGCTACTTCTGTCTCTGGGACAACTGCTAGTTAAGAGTCATGAACTCAAATGACCGAACAAACTCAGAAAAACAATCGAACAGAAAAACAAAGGCTCACCATCGGGCTTCATTCTGTTCGGGTCATTGTCGCCCCTAAACGTCCAGGCATAGCGGTCGTGAGTCATGATCGGGATGAATCTCCATCTGATGAAGATTTCTGCTACATGAACCGCCGTCAGACCGGCGCTGCGGAGCTCCAGGACCCGATCAATATGCTTCTGCATCTCCGGGGTGATTCTTGGCAGGGCTTTGGTCTCTTCCTTGAGATAGGGCATCAGATACTTCCCTTTTGCCACTGTGGCTTGGGGAAGGGTGATGTAAAACCAGTGACGCTCATATCCTTTCCAGCAATCTTTAACTGGAAAGGGGATATAGATCTCCCAATCTCTCAAGGAAAAACCAATGGACCCGATCATGACTTGGTTTTTGTAGTATGCAGGGGTATAAAAATATCTCCACAGCAACAGTGAAGGCTTAATCCCTAACCAAGCTTCGCACAGAAAGGCAAAGACGCTAAGCATAGTCAAGGCGCCGGGCTTAAGGTGCACGAGCTCTATGTGGTAATGCTCGCAGATGCTGTGGAAGAAATCAGAAGGATAAACCCCGAATCCACAATGGAAGAACTCCAAGAACGCCACCATCTCAAGGGTGTTGGGGGTCGGATACACCTGACCTTTGGCATGCCGACGAGGGAAGTGGCTGGTGTCAGGGAGCAGTCCAAGGTCCTCCAACTTCTGCAGTTGCTTGGCTGTCGTGGTGGACTTGTCCCAATATTTGTCCGAGGTGCAGATTGTGCTCCCGCTACGGAGCTCTCGCCCGGCGGCGGCGCTGCTCTGGTCCCCTGAGGACTCAGTGCCGGATGAAGATTGGTGCGTGGATGCCATGGCGATCGTGGGCTAGCCCAGGAAGTGCCGGATGAAGATTGGTGCGTGGACGCCATGGCGATCGTGAGCTAGCCCAGGAAGTTGGAGGAGCAGGTGGATGAAGGGAAGAAAGCAGATGAAAGATGGCGAGTGTTCTGTAGATGCGAATGAAGAAGACGAGGGCCCAAATGGAGTCCAGGCGGCCGTGCCTGGGGGCTTTATGGTTCTGCGAGGGAGCACGAACCCCGAGAAACCTGCCCTTAAGCCGCGCAATCCGCAGTGACTGTTGGGTCAAAAAGATTCATTTCTTTTTCTACGGCACGCGTCGTTTCGAGGAATGCGCAGGTCAAATTCAATGCATTTAGGATTGCTAGCTTACTCGGGAAGCTACCAGTTTTAAATGACCGAACGTTTGGTGTGAACCGAGGAAATGCCCCGATCACGTTTGGTCAGGGTCAAATTTCCCGAACATACTAAAATTAGTTAGTCTGATCGGAAGAAACTTTTTGTTCGGGAATTTTACTTCTGGGCGAGCAGTTTCATGAACAGATTGACACAGACAAATTTCCAAGCACAGAGAAAAAAAGGGGAACTTTGGTTACATCCATCAAGTGAAATTTCTTCATTAATCCAAAAGGGAGTACATTTCACAGGGGATCGATAACTATCCTGAAATCAAAAAACAAAAGCGCCCTGATCTTGGGTTGATGATTCTCAACCAGTCTGATCAGGGCGATGGCGTGCTCGCCGGTGGATCATCATCTACCGCGTTCTCTTCTTCAGAGTCGCTGACGAGATCCACGAGCGCTCCGTCTCCAGGGATCCCGATCAAGTCGCGGTTCAGGGAGACGAAGAGGCGCCGGGCAAGTTCTTCGTCGCCGCTGGTGTCCACCGGAGCAGAAGACGAGATGCGCCTGCGTGCGCCGCCTCTGGCCTCAGCCGGACTCCGCTCCCTCCTTGTTCTGGCTCGTTGTCGTCGGAGAGGGAGATGGGAGACGCCGGGGCTGGGGAGGAAGACGCAGGGCGTTTCCCGGCGGCAATGCTCGACGGAGCAGCCTCGGGAGACGGAGGCGCCATCGCCGGAGCCTCTTCCTCTGGTGGCTCGACCTCGACTCCTTCATCCCCGTACCAGGGGAGGGCCAGGAGCGGAGCCTGAGGAGGAGCAGTGGGTGGTGTCGTCGCCGGCGGGTCCTCCGGCTTGTCGGGCGGTTGTTCGCCGGAGCTGCGAGGAGAGTCTCCAAAAAGGAGGCGAGGAAGCTTGAACTTGCGGCTGAGCTTTTTCTTTCCCATGGCGAGGGGAGGAAGGAGGCTTAGAATGGAAGGTTCAAGTACGAATCAATCCAGGAGATCTGATACTTAAAGACCCAGGGGTGCGACGCTTCGCACGGGAATCGAGGAGCCGGAGCAGAGCCGTGATCGCGTGCACTGCTAAAGTTCCGGGAGACGTGCGGAGTGGGTTTTAAATGCACTGGGCAACTGTTACATCAATCCTGGGGCGTTTCACTTTCCAAGACGGAACAGTTCTTTTTTACTATTATTATGGCTGATATTTTTCTTTGACCTTATCATTCAGATGCAGGTTTCAACATTCAAGAGTTCGGAAACTTTTCTGGCTCTCATGTACAAGTGATTGACGAGGTATTAACATATCCAGAAATCACCCGAAGAGCAAAAAGACCCGAAGGCTATTGAACAATCAACCTTTTCTGAACAAGATAAGCTCGGGGGCTACTGTTGAGGCCATAATACCAGGGTGCCCGATCACGAGGATTACCGACTACCGACTCTGAACTATCAAGACTCCGAACAAGACACGATGGCCAGATCGCAGAAGGAAAGCCCGAAGATAGCTAGAGTCCTACTAGGTTTAGGTCTGCCTTGTCTTGTAAGGCACGTCTCCCTGGATATAAATAGCGGGGGTCCTGTACGTAGAGGGTATTCACGATCTTAGACAATCCACCCGAGGGTACTCGTTACGCATTGTAATCTGTACTCGACGAAATAATACAAGCAGCAACTGGACGTAGGGTTATTACTCGATCTCGAGGGCCCGAACCAGTATAAAAATCCCGTGTCTCTCTGTTCGTCACCGTGATCAATCTTCGCACGAAGCGGGGTGCCTGCCGGACAAATATCTGCCGAGTACAACCTCGACAAGATAATACTAAAAAATATATTTAATGAAGAATCCAATGGTACCTATTTAGTATCACAAATGTTGATACTTTATTTGTCAGCCTGGCCAGCAGGGAGCAGCTGCATCCAAAAACGACACGCCGGCCGGCGCCAAGTCGCTTGCTAGTATTATAGCATACTATAACGGCCCGTTTGGATGTAGACATTGAGGCCTAGAATTCGGAATTGGCATTGGATACATCTAATATCTGCTGTTTGGAAGGTTTTGGAATTGGCATTGGAAACTTTCTCCAATACCACCCGGCATTCGCTGCACTTGTGCCCACCCGCACTCAATACAGACCCCAACCCCTCCGTATTGCCTTGAATTGGCCTATGCTCTCAATAGACTACGGGAAGGCCGAGCTCCACGGCGGCCATGCTCGGCCCTCCATCTCCTCCTCATTCCCTCTCCAACCTCCAGGGCGGCAACGAAAAACTCGATCCGGCGAGGAAGGCAGGGAGCAAAGCTGACGGCAGGGAGGACTTTGGGGGCGCATCCCCAACCTCCTCTCCCTCTCGAATCCCCAGGGCAGAGCGGCGAAGTTCGGTCCGGCAAGCCCTGGGGGTGTCTCTCCGCTGCGGCCCTCCTCCGGTGTGCCCAGCCATGAGCTCGCCGTACGGCACCTCCACCCCTTGTGGCCGGGCGTGATCTTCTTCCTCGCGTATGCCACTCCCATCCCTTCTTCCTCGCAGTCGGCGTGGAGAGTGAAGGGGCGCAGGAGCCGTGGGGCCTCGGACCTCCTCGACGGGGCGGGGCCAGGGGCGGAGGAGCCTCATGTCTCCTCGCCGCGACTGGGGCGGAGGAGCTGCGGCCTCCTCGACGCGGCTGGGGCCGAGAAGCCGCGGCGGCCGAGCTTCCTCAACACGGCCGAGGTAGGCGACTGCAGCGCACGAGCCTCTCGACGTGACCGGGGCAGAGGAGCCGCAGCGCACGAGCCACCTCGACACGGCGGGGCGGCGGCGGCGCGTACCTCAGCAGGGGAGGAGATGAATCGATTCTCACTACATGAATTGGCATTGTCATCTTGGTGAATTCCATCTACCAATTCCATATACATCCAAACAATGATTTTGGTATTGTGACCATTTCCAAAACTAGATTGATTTAGTATTGGGTCCAATTCAATGCCAACCCTTTCAATATCTACGTCCAAACGGACTCTTAAGATGCATAACTTTCGAGCGCGTCTCACGTGGGCGTGATTGGAGACCAAAATGCTCGTCCGTATCTCCTGACTATCATATATACAATATACTAATGACACTGGCCCCTCACATGTAGTATTGCCAATCACAGGTATTTCGGATCTAAATAATGCGTGGCGGCGGCTCAAGAGGAAGAGTAAGAGCGCTGTCCCCTCTGGTCAACGAGGATCCAGCAGCCTTATCATTCTAGCTTCCGGATCTAGAGAGCTGGAGGTCGGCTGCGCTTCCCTTTCAGGTTCGTCCGATCCATCCAGCAGATGCAGAGCCCTAGTTATATTACTTGCTTGGACGCCCGCCGGCTTGCAGTTCTGCGCAGCGGCGTGGTTATTGGTTAAACACGGTTCAGATTCAGATCACGCTCGCTCCATGCCCTTTGTTTTTCATGTGCCTTTCAGATAGATCGAGCTATGGATCAGATGGGCCGCCATTAATTCCAGCTTCGCTTCTTCTGTTGCCGGCCGGGCAAAGCGAATTAGTGCCTGCTAATCTCCCTCTGAACGCTCACAGCGCTGGTCCGTAATGCTTAGCCGGGATTCCAAAAATGCTTTAGTCCGTGCAGAATTTTCGGCGGGTCTGACATTTGCAGAAGTAGAAGACATTACTGATAATTTCTCTGGGAAGCGATTATTTGCTCAGGGCCCCTACGGGCGTTTTTATCGGCAGGTATGGTTTGGCTGATATTGCATTTTCCTTATTATCCGTGTGGCAAAAACACTCAGCATCTCCTGACATAAGGCCTTGTGTAGGGATTCACGTTTGACCATGAACAGCGGATGTCAGTGCTGCTTCTCGGAGCTGACATGCAATCAATGGACGAGGACAACTTGCGGCAAGATCTTGATAAGCTTAGCAAGCTCGACCATCCAAATGTTGCCCGGCTTTTCGGCTATTGTTGTGGGGAATATAGCGCACTTTGCTTCGAGGATTTAAGCAAGGGCAGCCTTCATCACTATATTTCTGGTACATACATTGATATATATTTCCTCTAGTTCAAGTACAACAACCTTGCGAGGAAAATTGATCTGTATATTTAATTCGCGGTTGATCCAACATGTATATAATCCATGCAGATGAATCGAGTGGACTAGACTGGCGCACACGGTACAGGATGATCAAGGGCATATGCGAGGCTTCGAAATACATTCATGTGGACCTGGGTGAACGTATTTCCCATTTCTCACTAGAACCAAGTATTATAATGCTAGATGACAACATGGAGCCAAAACTTGTCGCTCTGGATTCGATTATGTGCGGAGGACTATTCGATGGGTACAAGTTGAATATAATGCCTAACTCATCATTTTAACTTATCTCTCCTTTTTGCTGCATACATGGAAATGTAATGTAACCTTCTTAATTAGTCAGCCGAACTAATCTCACTGGCCGCTTCATTTCAGAAAATACCTTGCACCAGACTGGGAAGACACAATAGTCGACCTAATAAAGACCTACATCTACAGCTTGGGGGTCGTAATGATGGAAATAATGACAGGACCTGTGAGCTACTTCAGAATTTCTAACATGGCTGACCCAAAGTTTATTGATCAAGTAAGAAAAACAATACTATCTGTGCGTCCATGAGAGCATTTCCAGCAGTTCCCCAATAATCATTTCCCAATAATCACCTAATGTGGATGTCTCAATATCTCTTTCATGATTATCAGGGGAGTTGCTTTTGCAGTTCCCCAATAATAACCCTGTCCCAATCCAACTGCCGTATTGGAAGAGTCACAACTCTCCCTCTATTTGGGGGAGAGTTGGGGTGGATTATTGGTTTGTTCCAATAATTATTGGGAAAAGGAAAAGATAAAGGGGATCTGCTAGAACACTATTTTTCCAATAACCCTCCCAGATGGATTGGGGAATGGGGGACTGCTGCTGAGGCCCATTTTTCACATCCCCATTTTTACAGGTTCAAGAAAACTGGAGGAAAAGGATGCAGCAAACATGCAGTGGTTCAGAACTAGAGTTTCGTTGCCAACAAGTAAAGAGATGTATTATGATAGCATTGAACTGTGTGGATCATCGCCAATATGAAAGGCCCAGCATAATGGAAATCATCAATAAGCTGAGTGACACAGAGCATAATATTGGCCAGACCCAAGTTGACTGGCGGGACCTCCTGCAGGTAACAGGCTAAGATTCCTATTGTTTACTCTTTTGCATTTCTCCAGTATGTGTTTTATCTTTTCTTAGATAAAGGAAATAAGGTTACACTCTTTTCTAAGTACAACTCTATCCATACTAAAAAAACAAGTCGTTTTAGGTTTTTCCAAATTTAAGCTAAGCTTTCCTAAATTCAACCAAGTATATATATAAATGTTTAAATAATTATGATGCAAAACAAACATCATTTGATTGATCATGAAACATATTTTCATAATATGTGTATTTGGTGTTATAAATGTTGATACTTTTTTTTCTATATACTTGATCAGATTTAAAAATGTTTGACTTGGGACAAATCTAGCACTGACTTATTTTGTAAATAAGAATAAGGGGGATAGAATAAATAGACTACATGCGCTGACTCGTCCTATATATATCAACCTCCGTCCAATATCTGTTGTCAAGATGTGCTCCTGAAAACTGCTTCTATAAAAGAGGTTATTTGTCGATTAATAAAACAAAAATCATTCCACAATTGCCACATGGCCCGAAAGAGAGCAGACAACTACACTAAAGCTTGTCTCCTTTGTCTAAGTCTTGCATTGGGTTGCTAAGTCAATTACCTATAATATGATAAAAAAATACTAGGTAGATTCGCCCATGGAAGCAAAAAGGCTGTTGACAATCAGGAAAAGGGAGGAAGCATATATGTCAGCAAACCAAACATCAATCTACAGAGACATAGAGAAGCAACTTATTGAGCTTGATTTTCAACAATCGAACAAGGACCTCACACCTCTTAAACAGATCATGGATTCCATGCAAGTAAAAGAGTTGTTGGAAAACCAGAAACCAGAGGAAGCATCAAACAGTAGGAATGAAGGTAGCAGCAGCAAGCAAAAATCTAGTTTACTTAGAATGGAAGGCAAGTATATCACAGAACTGAAAGTCCTGGAGCATACAGCTAATCGAAAAGAGCCTCCAAACAATCTAAGTTTGATGCTTTTACAGCTCATCACAAAAAATTTCTCTGAGGAGCTAATAATTGGAAGAGGTGGATGCGGGGTGGTTTACAAGGTAAATAACTTTTTTATTGCACTGATCCATCAAGTTTTCTTACAACAGAACTGACCTTGATCTATCTAGTACTCATCCTCGTTTTAACATGAGGTTGAACAGGGAATCCTGACTAATGGGATTATTGCTGTGAAGAAGCTTTTTAACTGCCACACAATCAATGACAAGATGTTTCATCAGGAGGTTAAAAGCATGATGTCAGTTAATCACCAAAATGCAGTAAGGTTTCTTGGCTACTGTTCTCATACAGAAGAAAAGGCAATGGAATTGGAAGGAACAGTTGTTATGGCCCAAATTCGCAAAAGACTGCTCTGTTTTGAGTATATAGGCAACGGAAGCCTCGACAGCCATCTTACGGGTATGATGAGACACATGTTAGATCTTACTAGCATCTAGCTAAACTAAATGCCCAATTGGTTTCCCTATGATTTAGTTTTTTCTTTTATACATAACTTAGAAGTTATTACGGTGCATTCTCCTTTAATTATGAGGACAAAAACAAAAATGGCATATCAGTTGGTATAGCAAGCATAGATTCAAGTTGCGAGGACTCCATGCTTCCATACTGCTCTTATTTCTGCCTTCACTTTGCAGATGAATTAAGAGGGCTAGAATGGCATACGCGTTATGAGATAATCCAGGGAATTTGCGAGGGTTTACAGCATCTTCACAAGGAAAAACATATTATTCACATGGATCTCAAACCTGCCAATATATTGCTAGATGATCACATGGTGCCAAAGATAACAGATTTTGGTCTGTCAAGACTTGACGAAAAATCACATACTTCAAGTGCAGAACGTCTTTTATCGCTGTAAGAAAGAATTATATTTTAGAAAATACTTTGTTCTTTCAAACATTTGATCTCTTATGTTTCCTTTATGTCACAATGAACTCAAACTCTTGCCTTTGTTCAGGGGATATTGCGCTCCAGAATACCTGCATTGTGGCAGAAGGTCACCTAAGTCAGATATTTATAGTTTGGGTGTTATAATTATGGAGCTGGTGACCGGAAGTAGGCGGAAACCATGCAATACTAAAGTAAGTGTATGTCATCATTGATATGGCTCCCTTTGCTCAAACCGTGTCAACTTTTTTGCCTGCACATATTATATGCAAGATTCAATGGCAAACTAACAAGCTTTTACGAGTTGTGTCTGTGCTAGTTGAGGTGAATTATGAACTATATTGTAGAGGCACATTGAAAGGGAATAATTTGAACAAGAAGATGTGCATTAATATATTTCTTCGTCAAACCAGTCTAAGTTTGACCAACTTTATTGAGAAAAGTAGTCAAGGTTTGAAATGGTATATACTTTATTATGTGGCACATATATTCTCATTATTTATAAATGTTACCTCATATAACATTATAAATCACCTTGTTGGAAAAATGGCAGGTACATAGAAGATGGAAGCATAGGTGGAATAAATCAGGAAAGGATACAGCTGGGGTACCAACAAGTGGCTAAATGCCTTGATTTGGCGCAAAGATGCATTCAGATGGACCCTGTGGATAGGCCTAATATATGGGATATAGTAGGTGAACTCAACAAAATGGACGACAGCAGTGATGTTCACATAAGCAAATCCACTGAATACCTAGAGTTGGAGGACATGCTGGGAATTGAGCCGCTAGAAGTCCATTTACCTTTCGAGCATGACAAGCAGATATCATGCTTCGTTGAGCTGTCCAATGATACGGATGAATACTTCGCCTTCAGGATCTCAACGACTAGTCTATACCCATACTGCATAAAATCAAATAAAGACGTTCTTCAACCACGGTCCAAGTGTAGGGTCGCCATAACACTGCAAGCACTTGAGAAGGCATTGCTGCATCATCAGAGCAGGGATGAGGTCAGTGTGCAGAGCACCAGAGTTGATGGGAGTCTTAAAGCTACAGATATAACTGGAGACTTGTTCCGTCAACATCCTGGTGGAGTGGTTGATGATGTGAATTTGGTAGTTGTTCTTGATGTGCCAACATTACCTGGTGACGGGTGATTGTGGCACATATAAATGCACAATTGGGATTACCAATAGGAGCACCGTCTTTGGCAGGTAAGAAGCCAGAGCAGGACCATGCATATTTCAAACATTTCCCTAATTTTTGTGAAGTTGTCCAAGGTAGCCAAATAGACGTGGTTCTATAATTTTTGAGCTTTCTTATTTACTCCATTCTTTGCTTTTCAAGAAAACAAGTCAGCAGGTATGTGGTCTAACTATTTAATCTAACAAGTTAGGCAGAAAACTTTAATATATATTTGGGTTGTATACAAATTTAGATTTAATAACCGAGTATAAAGCTCAGGTAAGTACTTTCAGTTTTGACTGTGCCTCTACATTTGTACCCAAATGTTATAGGTTTAAGGTCATGTCCTATTGTCAACCTACTTAAATGTTCATTAGAGGTTTTAAATCTCTGATCTGTATTTTGAAAAGTTTGATCCTGGTGTGGCCGTGTGGAAAATATGAGATGAGACAATTTTTTTGAGTTACTCCTTTCCTAATGTAAACAAGGGCACCGAGGCTTGGTAGTCACCTCAAAATTAAAAAATATACAATATCCTTTTAATTATAAAATATTGAATCACTAAGAAGTTTAACTTAAAAAATTGTAAAAAGGTTATGTCATGATTAAAATGTTGAACCAATATATCTAGTAAAAATTGTTGAACCAACGAATATCGTATTAAAAAATTGAGTCTAGAAGCAAATTTGAATCAACAACATTTCTTATAAAAATGCTGAATGAACAATTTTTTTAAGTAAAAGCAAATGTTGAGAAAAAAAATGGGGCGTGCAAAGGAACATCTTAAAAAGGAAAAGAAGTGGAATAAAATCAGCAAAAAATAGAAACTGACAACAACATTGCTAAGCAGTGGCACATTAGCCATGTTTGTTTCTGCTTATAATCAGCTTAACGGTGAAAACAAGCAAGGGTCCCACAAAACACCATTGCTCTCGCTTGTTCTCGCTTCTGTGATAATCCAATTAAGAGATTTGAACTACACCAAGCGAAAATCAAGAATCGAGAAATTTTCACTTGCCTTAGAATCTAAGCATGGTGGAGAGAAGCGGAAACAAATACGCCCATTGATAAATAGCAAATCCTTGACAACTTGTGCTGAGGATGCTCAGTAGGTTTGGTTGGTTGTGGAACCTGCACAAACCTTGAACTAGACAGATTGTTTTAGATTTTTTTTGTTTTGTATATTTTAAGTTATGTATCACGTGTCGATATGTAGTCCAGCAACAAAATGCCGTTGATGGGTTAGGATTTAGAATGACCCAGTTGTAACAAACCGTGTGGAATTTGAGAGGAAGCGATCTATTTTTTTCTGATTAATCCTTGTGGCATTGAGTTCCATTAATCTATGAGTGCAGGCCAAATTTGAGAGGATTTATTTCCTAGGTGTGCCTGAAGAATATCCATACCAGGATAACACACAACCTTATAGTACACGAGAGCTCAAGGATTGTCTATGACTGAAACCGAATGCATGCGAAGGAAGCTCTCCTTTTGCTTTCTATAAAGTTTTAAATTAGGTAAAGAAACCATCACCAGGATCTGGAGTTTGGAGTTCATTTTGCTCCGGAAATGGGGTCAGCAAGATATAAAGCCCAATGCAGGGGAGAAAAATTGGCAAACTCTACTGAGATTTGCGGTTCTGTCACTTTCTAGCTGATGGAGTTTGAGAAGCTGATCATCCCTGCCAAGCCAGCAACCTGTAGTGGAGTTGAGCAACAGAAACCTCGTGAAAGGGCCTCTAGCCTATTGGTTAGAGCACCTGAGTAGCACCCAGCAGACCCGGGTTCGACTCCCTGTGGGAGCGAATTAAAGGGTGTGGAATAAAAATTATAAAAAAAATAGGTAGGGGCTTCCCCTGCTGACTTCGGTCCAAAAAAAGAAACAGAAACCTCCCCCTACAGATTGCTATAAAGTTAATGTCGTTCATGCCTCCTTCCATCCTGAGCTGGCTGAGCCGGCGTACACGGAGGCCTGCACGATACTCTAAAACAGGGCATATAAGTTAGTGATATCGAACAAAAAATATTAAATATGTATAATGTATTACATAGCACGGAATATATCAAGAATCATCCCTACATAATCTTCGTTGCATAAACTTTACTTAAACAGATTCATTGTTGTGGTGTTTCTTGTAATGGTACATTTAATCGTCCTTCTTAGATTGAGTTGAGTACTCAATTTTTGGTCTTTTTACGCTTTTGGCTGTCCGAACCATATTTTCTAGATCAATTTGCACAAGACTTTGTTTAATCTTGGAACAAGTACTAGAATTAAGATGGAAAAACAAAATTAACAATTAAGCTATCAAAAGATTCATGTAACCTAGAATGAGACAAGCTAGGCTAGAATTAGTATAAAAGTGATTACTACTTCTACTTCATGTTCCCATGTTTGAAAGTATAATCGAAGAATAAAAAAACTACCTTGTCCCTCGATCAGTTGTGATTAATCATTGATTTGCTCGCAACTTGCAAGGCCTGCACCCATGCCCTCCCCGGGGGGGGGGGGGGGGGGGTGGAGGCCCAGGCGTTATCCTCAGACAAAACAAGGTGGATGTGCCTTGTGGCACACTAGCACGAGTTTTTTTTCACTGACACGAGATGTTGGTGGGAATTTCTTGGAAGGAGGGGCAGGCAATATAATCATCCGTGCTAATGCTTCGCAGGCTGAAGCTTTTGTGATTCTACGAAGCATTGAACGAGCGGCGGCATTAGGGTCTTGTTTGGATCCACTAGCTAAACTTTAGCTGGATAAATTTTACTTGAGCTAGGGGCTTGTTTGGGATGGTCAAAAAGCTTTGGGGTTAACCACTTAACCACTCGGTTACAATTAACTGTCCAAAAAGCCTTGGGGTTTGGAGAGCGGAGATTCCTGACTACCAGCTAAACTTTAGCTGCCCTGTTCAGATCCACAAACTAAACTTTAGTCGCTAAATTAAGTTTAACTACCAGAAATCCAAACGAGACAGCTAAAACTCAGCGTACTATGCACGTCCAGGTCAGTACCCTACAGCTTTTCCTCATTAATAAAGCAAGCTTGTCTGGAGACCCAACTGATTCCATTGCTTACCTACTTTTGATCGTTTGATGAAGGTCTCAAGACGATTTCTGTCTGCTAGCCCCACAATTTACTGGGCTGCTGCTCACATTTTGGCTTCCTCGAACTGCTCCTCCAAGAGATGGCCACTTGATATGTGTTTATTTCATTACGTACATTCTTCTAGGTAGTTTGCTGTTCTCTAATTTCTACCCTTTCACTTAAGAACCGTGAACTGCGCCACAGTGGCTATAGCCTATAGAGTGCTCATCTGCTTATCACTTTTTGGAACTTGCTCAGTTGATCTTCTTTTTTACATGTGTAATCTATCAGCCAATGTATTCTTCACTGTCGAAACAGGTTATTCTTGGGTTTTTTTGGTTTAAAGTTCAAACTAATCTCACTTTTTTTTGAGTAACAAACTAACCTCACATAAGGTTGAATACTTTATACTGACATGATTCGCAGTGGGCTAAAATTTGATACTAAATTTGATAAATGTGGTGTATACCTAGCATTCAGCGAGGAAAAAGAGGACATTATACACATTCAGCACACAGAATAACAGTGATATGCCGAATCAATTAACAAAAATGTTCATCTAAGTTTTATGTTCCTTCCAAAATCTGAGACAACACAAAATTTAGGCAGTACATGTTCAGATCTCATGAGGCCCGATGGCATCTATCGAAGTTTCTAATTGCCTTTGAACAATCAATTATGCACTTAGGTGGCTTGAATGTCCTGTTTTGTAGTTGACTTCTCCTAAACTCCAGCACCTTGAAATGTCCAACTGGGAGTGGTTTATATAGCCCAAAGCCTTGAACGAGCTGTTGCTCAAAAGACATACACACAAATAGTGAATGTGGGATGATCCGCCATGTGCTAGACTCCAATTGCCGGAACACCCGCTGTGTAGTTTTTTTTTTCCATCAGTCACTTCGCTTTTCAAAAAGGTCGGATGACATCACAAAGGCCCACCATATATGGTGGCAGAACATCCGCTGGGTATTCCTTCCACTCTTCCAAGCCAATATGCTTACTGTGTAAAGCAACGGTCCAAACTCACCGTAGGGCACGGGAACATCCGGCGTGTATAGAATCCCTGCTTCACCTTTCACTTAACGCGGCAGCATCTCCAGATCATCTACCATGTACACAAAGATTAACACCAGATCATCCTACGTGCGGATGTCAGTGCATGCCATCCCTTTCTTCAAAGCTCCGTCATGCATCATCGGATCCTCCGTCTTGTAGAAGATCCTTCTTTTAGAGCCAATCCTACATACCGTAGCTTTTGGAGATTATCTGCCGAAGGAAATATGCCATCACCCACTACTGCAGACACAGACAATATATAGTCTTGGTTCACATCTAGGTTTAGTCTCGGTTTTCCCAATCGGGATTATGCTTTTAGGACTAAAGGGTCGCGGTTTTAGTCCAAGTCACACAACCGAGAATTAAAAAATAGTCCATCGTTTCTCTCTCATCTACCTTGTCTCCCCCATAGCCCCACCAGCTTCGCTCGCCACTAAGGCTGCCTATCTCGGCCGGCTCTTGGCCCCAGCTTTGCACGTCGCCACGACCGCCAGCTCGCCCGCTCCCTGCACCAGCTCCGTCAGCTACCAAGGCCGCATGCATGACGGCTCCCTGCCCGAGCTCCACCCCTACTCGGTCGCGGCACCCTCCCGTACGTGGCCGGCTCCTATACAGCCGTGCCACCCATGGTAGCCCACTACGGCCTCCTGCTACCATCCACGCTCGCCCGCTTCAGCCATCCATGGCCTCCCACTCCGGCTACCCGCCGCTGTGCCAAGTGTGTGAGGGGGAGGAAGAGAGAAGGGGGAGAGAGTGGGAGAGGAAGAGACAAAGGAGAAATATGAGGTTGAGATGGAAAGGATAAGAGATAAAGAAGAGAGAGAGCATGTGGAGAAAGAAAAGGGAGAGCCACCACATTGTGCTAGCCGGCCATGGTAAAAAAAATAGGAGCACTATCCGAGAGTAAAAGTCTAGATGACTTTTATTCTCGGGTGGTGTTACCACTAGGATTAAATGGCCATTTTTAGTCTCAGTTGGTAATACTAACCGAGACAAAAAGATATCTAGGTTCTACCCGGGACTAATGCTATTATTATTCTTGGGTACAAACTCATCCGAGACAAATGAGTGGGGTGGATGAGGTTTTCTCTTCTAGTGGCCAGATCATCCGGTATGTTAAAACTTTGCGGGCTTCCTCCAATTCAATCAACTCAAGCCCTTTGTTTGCTTTCTTCTACCAAAACCATGTATTTGATGATAGAAATTACTCTAGTTTTTGGCTATGCTTTGGAATCCATCCTTTGAACCTAAAATTCTACAAATGTGCACTTGAGAAACATGTTAGTCTGTGGTAGCCTGCTCCAGCCATCTGCGCCTGCTTGCTTCGACCACCTGCTCCAGTTGCACACCAATAGTCCAGGAGAGAGAGCGTGTGATGGGAAGGGAGAACAGAGAGAGAGTGGGGGAGGAAGAGATAAAGGAGAAAGATGAGGTTGAGATGGAGGGGGTAAGAGATGAGGGAGAGAGAGCACGGGGAGAAAGAAAGGGAGAGCCATAGCACCGCGCAATCCAGCCATGATAAAAAAATAGGGTTTGTCCCGGGTCTTGGTACCACCTGGGACTAAAAGCATCTTTTTAGTCTTGGGTGGTGTTACCACCCAGGATTAAAGGGTCACTTTAGTCTTAGCAACTCAGATAAAATGACATCTAACTTCTACCGGGAACCAATGCTATTATTAGCCTCGGGTACAAACTCATCCGAGACAAATGAGTGGGATGGATGAGGGTTTCTCTACTAGGGGCCAGATCATCTGCCGTGTAGAAACTCTGCGGGCTTCCTCCAATTCTATCAACTCAAGCCCTTTGTTTGCTTTCTTTTACCAATACCATTTCTTTGATGATAGAAATGATACTATCTGGTTTTAGGCTATGCTTTGGAATCCATCTTTGGGACCTAAAATCCTACAAATGCACACTTGACAAACTTGTTAGTCCTAATGATATGTTTATGTCACTTTTTTAATATTCATTTGCCACAAATTTTGGTTATCACAATTTTATTTTATAATAAATGACTGCAAATTTAGTACCCCTCCTGATTTATAGGAATCTAAACAACCATTTACTTCAAGAAAAAGTCCAAATAACCCCTAACATATTGTTGATGCTTTTTCTGGCAAACATACCGAGATATGCACTAGCTCGCGCGGATCCGCAATGGATCAATCACCGGCAGTGCTTCATGCCAAAACCGGTAATACTAGTTTGGGAAACCCGCAAAATCGGTTTCCTAGGGTTTGTTGTGTCGACCTACGAACGCCAGCTCGTGAGGGACCCCGTTAGGGCTGGCGCGCTTAGGGTTGTTCTGAGATCGGCAGGCCACTTAGAACACCGTCAAACACCATAGAGATGAAGTACGAACAACAGAAGGGGTTGGAAAAGTTAGGGTTTGGAAGGGATAAAAAGTAAAGATACTTGTATTTGATCGACTGGATAAACCCTTAATCGGACGTGGCCCTTTATATTTATAGGGTGGGGAGGTCTTGCCCCGCAAGAAAATCCTTTTACAAGTCATAATCCACACGGATCTCCAAATCTACTAGGACTCTGCCAGAAACTGGTATCACCGGTTTCCAAAACCGGTATTACCGATTTTGTCCAGGTGAAAATCTTTCCGAGCCCATAACTCTCTCATCCGAACTCCAAATCGGACTTTCTATATATGCATTTTGATCGTCTCGACGCAAGCTACACAATGGTGCAATAAAAATGATAATTTGACAATGTTACAGAATCCAATCCTACCGATTTCTAAAACCAGTGTTACCGGTTTGTCCAGATTGCAAGCAAACCTTTATCATGCCAATTTTGATCATCAACGCATATCAACGGTCGACTATATCACCCTCTCAACTATAAAACCATTAATATGACCTGCTAGGGTGGTTTTGCTAGGTGGTTTCACCTTGTTGGTGTACAGAGGTGGACTATGCTGTTGATGTGGATAGTTTACATGTGAGCCCACATGTTAGTATGTAGTCTTAATCTTCTTCCTTTGCTCGCTCTTCCTCGCATGTGTAAGGTGGGGCTTGGGCCACCTCCTGGTGGCGAGCGGTGCATGGACGGTGCCATCTCTTGGCGAGCGGTGTAGGGATGGTGCCACCTCGATCCCAACAGTGAGGTGAATAGGGATGGGGCCGTCTCCCGGTGCTGGGGCGTGGGGCCTAGTCCTAGTGGTGAGGCTCGGGGACCGAGGCCTCCTCGTAGCGGGGGATTGGATCCGGATATGGGGCTCCTCATGGTGGGGCACGCAGGAGGCAAACCACCTCTTAGAGGCATGGCCTAGTGGTCCAAGAGACGATGACCGCTTACCAAAGGTAAGGCGAGGAGGCAGGGACCTCCTCATGGTGATGGTTCAAGCTAGGGCGTGGTCTGCCTCTCGACCATTTGGTATGGAGGGGAGAGAGGCTGAGGTGGGAGAAATACATGACATGTGGGTCTCCAATGTAGTAGAGAGAGAAACTGAGAGAAGAAGACATGTGGACCATTGACACGTTGTCGTCCACATAAGCCTCCATGGTGGCAAAACCATCTCTAAAACCACTTCAGGGGTGAAGTATTCGATCTATAGTAGTTTGGGGTGTTACATATACTTTTCCCTATATTTTACACAAGATCACGAGTTTTCCATGCCTCTGGTGCTGTGCTGCATGCTTTTCTTTGAGACGAGTGTTGGCATTGCCACTCCACGTTTTTCTTTTCCTCCATGCCCTGCTAAACATCTACTATCATCTACTCCCTCCATTTCAAATTGTGAGTCACTCAGTCTGGCTTGGAGAGTCAAAGCATTTTTTTGACTTTGCTCAAAATTATAGAGAGATTTAATGAAGAATCAAATAGTACCTATTCGGTATCATAAATGTTGGTACTTTATTATATAAACTTGGTCAAAACTTGTGATAGTTTGACTTTTTCGAAAATGTTGGAATGACTTCCAATTTAAAATGGAGGAAGTACAATTTTTTTTTTGTTTGAGACGGGGGTTAGCATGGCTGGTGAGCATGGGCCAAGCAGGGAGCAGCTGCATCCAAAACGACATGGCAGCCGGCGCCATGTCGCTAGCTAGTATTATAGAATGCATAACTTTCGAGGCGCCTCTCACGTGGGCGGGATTGGAGGCCAAGGCTCCTCCTTATCTCATGACAATCATATACTAATGACGCCGGCCACTCACAGGTATTGCTAATCACAGGTCTTTCGGATCTAAATAATGCGTGGCGGC
Source organism: Alloteropsis semialata (assembly GCA_004135705.1). Taxonomy (NCBI): domain Eukaryota; kingdom Viridiplantae; phylum Streptophyta; class Magnoliopsida; order Poales; family Poaceae; genus Alloteropsis; species Alloteropsis semialata. The sequence goes on from CM014272.1 coordinate 18,387,809, forward strand.
GGCTCAAGAGGAAGAGTAAGAGCGCTGTCCCCTCTGGTCAACCCGGATCCAGCAGCCTTATCATTCTAGCTTCCGGATCGAGAGCTGGAGGCCTGCTGCTTTTCCGTTTCAGTTTCGTCCGATCCATCCAGCAGATGCAGAGCCCTAGTTATATTACTGCTTGGACGCCCGCCGGCCTTGCAGTTCTCCGCAGCGGCGTGATTATTCGTTAAACACATTTCAGATTGCCTTTTTTTTTCACGTGCCTTTCAGATAGATCGAGCTACGGATCGAGTTAAAGATCCAGTATTATTCCAGGCCGGCCGCACAACTGCTCCCTCCGGCCATGTCTTTGTTCTGCAATGATACTGATGCTTCTGGTAACATTCAGGTTAGATAACACTTTTACCTTATTTCATCATACCCTGCTTGAACTGTGCAACACTGATTAGCTAGACGGATGCCCGCCGGACTCAGCATCTGGGACCCTAACACATAGTAACTACTATTTACTGTTGTTGTTTTTAAATTGTGCATCCAGGATCCAGATTTGGATGGTCACTAACGACCCCAGCTAGTGGCAGAGGAGGGTCCCTAGAGATGGCAATTGGTAATGATGTCTGCTACTTTCTCCTAGGGGTTTACGTATGTAGTGTGCAGATTTTATAAGGTTTTTATACCTGCAGCACAAACAGAATTACGGTATAGAAATGCAACTATGGAGCCAAAAGATCTATCATTTGAGGAAGTACGGCGAATGACCCATGATTTCTCCCAGAGCCAAGAAATCAGTAGGTGCGAGATTGGAGTTGTTTACAAGGTAATACTATCGGTAGCAGCAAAATATAGTAAAAAAAAATCAATCTGTACCCAGTACTTACAATAGATATTGAATAGGGAGTGACTACAAATGGAGAGTTGATTGCTGTGATGAGGCTTTTTGATCTACTAGAACTTGACGATACACATATCAAGGAGGAGTTTCATAAACTTAGCCTGCTCAAGCATCCAAACCTTGTTCGATTCCTTAGCTATTGCTATGAAGCCAAGCCCATAGCGAAAAATCACAGCAATGGAGATGCAGCTCACAGCCAAAAGACGAATAGAGTGCTTTGCTTTGAGTACTTGTGCAGTGATGATAGTCTCGAAAGTTATCTTTCTGGTACCATACATGGACCTCCAATTCAAGAATGTTATTATTCATGTGCGAAGAAGATAAAAATATCTGTGCATTTGCATTTCATCTGTTCTCTCTTCCTTTACCTTTGCAGATGAATTTCATGGACTTGACTGGCACACCCGCTACAAAATTGTTAAGGGGACTTGTGAGGGTTTATATTTTCTTAATGAGGGATTGGAAGAACCCATTTATCATTTGGACCTAAATCCACGGAATATACTTCTAGATGAAAACATGATGCCGAAGCTTGCATATTTCGGTTTCTCTAAGATTTTTGGCGAAGATTATTTAGCAAACATCTGGGACAGAGACTATGAAACACTGTAAGTTTTGTGTCTCGTGCGAATGATATCATTTTATAAACATGGAAAACTGAACTTGCTACTTTGTTCCAATTAGTTGTGTTTAATGGCATTGCAGTAAATATTGTCCACCAGAATACATACAGCGTGGGACAGCGTCAAAAGAGTTTGATGTGTTCAGCTTGGGTGCTGTAATCATAATGATATTGACAGGACGGGCGGACTACATCAGAGTTTCTAACAGGTCTTCCCAAAAGTTTGTTGATCTAGTAAGAAATGCTCTCTATTCCTAACTAGATAAATGGTCACTGTTTATAAATCCTATGCTACATTTCATATTTCTATAACATCACCCATTCCTTAATGCTCGGATTCCACAGACTGTAAAAAACTGGAATAAAAGGCTGCGGCAAACATTTAGAGGTTCTCGACTAGAACTATGCTGCCATCAAGTAAAGAAATGCATGGATGTAGCATTCAGATGCGTTGAGGAGGACAGACATGAAAGGCCTGGTATAATGGATGTATTCTATGCTCTGAATGAGATTGACGGTATTATTGATCGCATCAAAGATGACCCGCGGGACAAGGTAATAAAGATCACTAGCTAGTAGAGCATGCCATCTTTTCCTATTTGTGTTGTGGTCTACCTACTAGCCAGCTATAGTATATCTGTTAATATGTAGCTATTTCTAGCGTTTAAATTTTATCCTAGATTACTACTAGGGTTAAACATTTTAATTATAATTGTAGTTAATAAAGTAAACCTGTTTTAAAGATGCAGTAAACACATCTATACAAGTAATCAGCTAGACATCTCATTCTATGGCATCGCAGAAACTGGCAGCTAGCTCTACATGCTTCACGCCTTGACCGTGCAGTTCATTAATCAGGATGTGTGTTATTTGCTGGTAGGGCTAGCTTTGGGAGTTTGGGTCCCAGATCACAAAATTATCACCCTAGTGGTATAACATTTTTGATACTGGAGGGAGGGCATCGCACTAAGAGATGACACTGGCTGTCCAAGATCCTTAGATATGGCCTTTTGTTTCCTTCAGCTACAATAATGTTTACTATTTTTCTCAATGGTGCCAAGAGTATTGGATGAACCAGCGATAGACAATCACCAGCCAAACAAAAAAAAAAACAACCAATCAACAATCACCGACAAGATACTGGATTAAAATACTCAAATTCTCGGCAATACTTGCATTGTGAGTTGTGACAGTACTTCGTTTATTTGGTACCCCTGCCTTTTCTTGTATTCCAATTTAACATCGCAAAACCGATTCTTGTTATCTTATTTCCATATTCTGAATTGCAGGTTCAGCAAAGATTCGTGGAACTATCTGTAGGTGAAGATCCCAGTCGCAGGTAAGAAAATGCTACTTGAAAGAAATGTGTGAACTATGCGATGCTTTTAATAATGAGATTATCATATTGAAAAAATCTTAGGCTTTTTCATTAATTAATTTTATTCGATCTTGATTTCCCATCACACATTATACACGGTTGTCCATTAGCCCTTGGAGGTAATAGATCAACACATGCCATTAAAAATGAAATATACTTATTTGCCTAATTGTGCATATAAGTATAGAAAGAACTAATGTTTTGGAATATGTAATTCATTTTCGTAAAGATAAACCTAATTTGAATTTACACATTCTATGGTGTGGATTCAGACAGAGAAGTGATATGAAAGCCAATGTTCACCATGCATTGCATGACCAAAGCATTGAAATTAGTCACTACTGATTACTAGCTACCAAGGATGTCAAAAGGTACTAAACAAGTGTGGCTTGGCTTGGAGTACTCTTTTGTTCAATAGTTTTGGCTACTGGATGACAATATGTAGATTTTTCTCCAACAAGCCACAAAATAAATTAATCATTCTTGGCTACGAGAGATGATACCTTCCTATTTCCCCATCCTAGCCAGGCCCCCTTACAATTCCCCTTCCCCTCCGTCACCACTAATTGCCTCTCTCTCTCTCTCTCTCTCTCTCTCTCCCTCTCTCTCTCTCTCTCTCTCTCTCTTCTCTTGCCCTACCCCAACAACAATGGTGCCACCTCCACGTACCCTCCAATCATCGAAGCACAACACCAGCCATTAAAGGTAGGTCGTGAGGGTCTATAATCCGATTGGTGTAGTCACCCAAGAGGCATACAGTAGCTGAGGGTTTTTTTTTGAAAACAAAGGCAGGAGCACTGCCATATCATTTAAGAAGGAGAGAATGCAGGTTCATACATAGGCCTATTACATAAAAGACATAGACAAACCCTAAACTCCATAACAGAAATAACATAAAAACTAAGACAACACAGGCCTTCCCCAGGCCAAGACCCTCAAGTTTATTTCACTCTTGATCTCCTGCAGGACTTGCACCGGCGTGGAATTCAGTTGATCAAATATCTTCCTATTACGCGCTTTCCATATGTTCCATGCCATGTACATCAGAACAGCCGCCTTAGTTCTTCTGGTCTCTTTGCTTAGTCCTTTGAGTTCAGATTCCCACCACCGCACAATATCATCCTGAATCGCCGGTTGAGTCACCATGTTCCCTGTCCAAACGCTGACCAAGTGCCAAACCTCCTTGGCAAAGCTGCAGCACAGAAAGAGATGCAGGGCTGTTTCCTGCTCTTGGCTACAAAGCGCACAAATGGGATCACACGGCCAGTTGTGCTTGAGCAGTTTGTCTGCCATGAGGACTTTGCACTGAAGCATCAACCATGTGAAGAATTTCTGCTTCCCCTCTGCGTACGCCTTCCAGACAGGAGCAGCATCGAATGCACGCACTGATCCTATGAATTGCGCCCTGTACGCTGATTTGGAAGAGTAGTTGCCATCTTCAGTCCATTTCCACCGAATGCTGTCCGGCATATCAGACAATCGGACGTCCTGCACCATGTACCAAAGCTTGATAAAGTTTGCCATGTCTTCAACAGTAGCCATTCGCCATAGCCCTCTGGTCCAATTTTGATGCTCCAGCTCCTCGCGAATACATTTCTTCTTACGCCAGGCGAGGGCGTATAAGCTGGGGAACAGGTCCATAGGCGCCTGGCCATTCAACCAAGAGGAATGCCAAGCTTGGCTGTGCGCCCATCCCCCCAGAGTGATGACAGTGCTGGCCCTGAAAAGCCGGCGATCCACCTCCCTGACCGGTGCATCAGTGCCCACCCAAGGGCGATCAAGTTCGGTCCATTCGAACCATAGCCATCTGAGCTGGAGGGCTCAGCAGAATCTCTCCAGGTCCAAAATGCCTAAACCACCAAGTTGTTTAGGCTTCAGAACATTAACCCATTTGACAAGGCAGTGCCCCCCATTGGCCTGTTCAGTACGTTCCTCTTCACAAGAAATTCCACCTAATCTTGTGTATTTGTTTGATTGCCCATTTCTTAAGCTGGAACACCGTGAGACAATGCGTAGGTATAGAGGACAGGACACAATTCAGTAATCTGAGGCGGCCAGCTTTATTCATCAGTCTGCCCTGCCATGCTGGCAGCCTAGCTGCCACCTTGTCAATGAATGGCTGGACATCTACCCGCCGTAATTGCTTGATGCGCAGCGGCAATCCCATGTACTTGCAAAGAAAAGTGCCTATGGGACACCGAAAAGGCGCAAGAACCTCACTCAGGTCGATTTTGCCGCAGCAAACTGGGTATGCTGCACTCTTGGACTCATTGGTGATGAGGCCCGAGGCCTGTCCAAAATTTCTTAGTATGTCACTGACAACTTGGATTTCCTCCTTTACTGGGTTTACCAGGTAGCTGAGGGTTTGATCCCATCAGATCTGTTGACATCACTGGTGGTACGGGCATTCCAGCCCATCGCCACTGATCCACACTGCATGTGGACTTGGGGTATCATCTTGTCCACACGATGTTCCATTGCCCCATGTGGGACATGGCATCCATCTCGAATGATATCCACTAGAAAAAACACTGGATCCATAAGAGATATATGTCTGTTAATGGAATTTAGTCGCCATTGACACCGATCTTGGTGTCACTCCTTGCCATGGTGCCACCATATATTATCAAGACAACCAATCCCCATCACCACCCATGAAGAGGCGAGACCATGTGAGAGTTGGACAGGAAAGGAGAAGTTAGTGGTAGGGAAAGAGATGAGAGAATGAGACTAATAACATGTAGGGTCACAAGAACTTGTTGACATCTTGTAACTATTCTCTCTCCTCATCAGTTGGATATGATTATTTTATTCACCTTTCAGAGACAAAACCACACAGTTCTAATTAATGTAGGGCAAGCAAATTTTAACGAGAGTATGATGATGACAAATCACACTATTTAAGTTTCCCATAGAAAAATTTCCCTAATTATAATAGGTCCTTCAATTGGGCCCAACACTTTTCCATTCTTCTTCTGATCGAATGGATATCCATTGGTTCATCTATCTCCTTCAACCTCTAGTCATCATCATTTTTTTTTCTTTCCTGAGGTCTCTGGTTCCTCTACTAAGCCATGTGCCACTACTTTTCCTCCAACATAGACCTCCGATGAGACCATACCTTGCTCTCGTTGCCGTATTGTGCCGGTCACCTTTGTCCTAAACCTACGAGCTGGCCATCCTTTGCTACTATGGATGGCGTTGACCCTCTATCTGCCCATCCTGTCCCACATCCATGCCACCCATCAATCATGGCCTTCCCTCTAAGCTTACCGGAGTTCGATGAGCCCTCAACCCAAAACCTAACCTCGCCGGCGACCTTTGAATTATTTGGATGAAGCCAAACTTGAATTATAGCTGGAATGGAGTCCGAAAGTTCTTGTGGGAGGGAAGAAAACACCTAGACATCATATATCTTTTCCCATATTAATTAACTATTAACAACATACCTTATGTTCCGCTTACTTCTATTTCAACTAATTGGTAGTAGCAATGCCTGTACAATCAATGACTAAGATTTACTTGTAGGTCATATATACCTCCTGATGAGAGGTATTCAAAGATTTTGACCATCAACGTAAAGGCAAATTTTGAAATGAGAAACTCTTCAGAAGTAGATTTTGACCATCAATGTAAAGGCAAATTTTGAAATGAGAAACTCTTCACAAGTAGATTTTGACCACGTTTCCCGAACACTATACTATTGTCAATTGCTAAAAAAATGAACATCATCTTAAAAGTAATTCAAATATTGATCTACTGGTGTAACTTTTCGATATAAAATATGCAATTTGATAAACATTCTAAAAATTGGTATTGTTGACTAATATTATTCGTTTCTTTTGTGACGTACGTGTGGAACTAGCACAATAGGATATAAATCTTTTGGATTGAGTTACTGTCTTTATATAGGTTCTGCACATGCAGTTTATAGGCTATGCAAGACTATGTACATGGGTCATGTACTTAATAATTAGAGTTGATTTATATGAATCGAGATTATATGCATGTGTGTTCAAACCTGCGCATTTTTACTTTTTTAAGCCTAAAACCATGCCGCTGAGTTTGCTATTCTACATAGAAAATGTGTTTCAGGTGTACTGCAGTTGTTTTATATTCCAAAAGAAAATATGTTCCATTCCACTAATATTCAAAATGTCTTCTTTAATTAGAATGGATGACATAAGCATAGAAATCAAGGTCCTGGAGTGCATAGTTGACGGAACCAAGGACCCAAGTAATCTAAAATTACCACTTTTAGAGCTCATCACAAAAAAGTTCTCTAATGAGCTAAGAATCGGGAATGGTGGGTGTGGAGTGGTGTATAAGGTAAATTAATTTCTAATAGCATCCTCACAGCTGAGTTGAATTTTTGTGGAGCTAATAGTCATTCTCACAAGAGTCTAAACAGGGCATCCTGCAAAATAAGGTTATTGCTGTGAAGAAGCTTCACAGCAGCCATACGATTGAAGACAAGATGTTCCATCAGGAGGTTCAAAGCTTGATTATGGTTAAGCACCCAAATATTGTACGATTTCTTGGATACTGTTCACATACAGAAGAAAAGGCAATGAAAATGGAAGGAAAAATTATTATGGCCCAGATACGGGAAAGACTGCTCTGTTTTGACTATATGAGCAAAGGGAGCCTTGAGAATCATCTCACCGGTAATTTAGATTGTCTCCCTAGTATCTATATTGCATTATTGTGTTTGTTAATGGTTCAATTATTCATTTATATGATCACCTTCCCTTTCCCGCATCTACTCTTTAAGTTGGGGTTAATCAATTATAGTTGACTAATAATCAAAATGGCGCATCAAATAGTTTGCAGTTTAGAATGTATAAAGTAAAAAAATGTCTCCATGCTTCCATATTTAATTTGTATTAGGACCATGCTAAGACACCATCAGCCGAGAGCCACATAGGCGCATGACATCAATCTCCCTTCCATAGCATCATAGTTATGTCTGAATTTGCATCCAATATCCAAAAACAGATAAAGCTAATTGTATTTATTTTCTATGATGTCAGCATGCTACTGCCCATTTTAGTCAGAAAAATTGCAGGGGCCCATTTTCCACTTTAGATGTTTGTCAAAATGACCAAAAGTTTATTTTTTTGTTGATCTACTCCCTACAACTTGTCCTATACGATGACTTTAGCAAACAAAATTGAAATCTGTGGGTATACTTATGATTTATAAGTTGTGAATTTCTTCAGTTGGGTTGCTACCTTGGGCCAATAATTTGATTTTCTATCTCTTATGTTCTTCACCAATAAAGAACTCCTATTGAAAAGGTTTACCAATTTGTTTTTAAGAGGTATTCCCTGTCCCCCAATAAGTGGTCTTTTATGTTTGTCCTAAGTCAAACCATTTTAAGTTTGACCAAGTCTATAAATAAATATCAATACTTATGACACCAAATATGTATCATTTTATTCATCGTGAGTTATATTTTTCAAAATATGCTTATTTTGTGTCATAAATGTTGATACTTGTGTAAAAATTTGTTCAAAGTTAAAATTGTTTGACCTAGGATAAACGTAAAAAGCACTTTTACACTCGTTTTGTGATGCAGGGAAACGATGTAGTAACTCAGCTCCATAAGTAGCAACTTAATTATTGGAGTGAAGAACTTATGAGAATTGGCTAGCAAATTTACTCTTTAACCTGGTAGTGACATGCTCCTTTTTAATACGTGGCAAAAGAGTTGGATAAGAACTCACTAGAGGTGGCAACTTCTGTAGAAATTCGGTAGAATCTCACTCACCTGAGGTAGCTAAAAGTCAATAGCAACCCACACATAAAAAGCTCACAATTCCATGAACAAGCCTTTATGCGTTGTTGGAAATACACATAAGTGACGAGTTCTATGACAATGTATATGTAATATACTGATCACCCCCAGGATCACTTGGGTCATCCAGCTTGCTCTTATAAAATGATGCTTTTTACACATTGTACAAGCTTCCAGATCCTTACAATCATCGTGATAGAGATACAATGATTAGGACATGCATGCATATTTTGTACTTGCAAACCCAAATAGCATATGATTTGTGTTGACGATCAAAATTGGCACGGAGCAGTTTTGACAGGAGAATTGGTTGAACCGGATTCAGGAACCGGTTTGGGTTCACTGTGACCTGTCTGGCAGGGTGATCCGGTGAAACCGGATTTGAAACTGGTGGAACCGGTTTTCCCCGAGTCCTAGTAGGGTTGGACTCTTTTTGTAGATCCGAGATGTAATAGGACTTTCCTTGCGGGGCAAGACCTTCCCACCCTATAAATATAAAGAGTTGCGGCCGATTGAGGGTTATCCAATCGATCAAACACTTAATACCTTTACTTTTTGTCATTCTTCAAACCCTAGCTTTTCCAACCCTAATTTCTGTTCGTACTTCGTCTCTACGGCGTTGACGGCGTTCTGAGTGGCCTGCCGATCTCAGAACAACCCTAGGCGCGCCAGCCCTGACGGGGTCCCTCCCGGGCCGACGATCTTAGGCTCACGCAGCAAGCCCTAAAGAACCGGTTTCATCGGATTCATAAACCGGTTTCACCGGTTTTGCCTGGGCGTGCTGCAGGTGATCGATCCGTTGCGGATCCGCGCGAGATAGCGCAATTTTGTGTGTTGACCGTAAAAGGCGTCAACACATTTTTGGCGACTCTGCTGGGGAATTTGGAGATCTTGGTTTCTATAACCGATCTATCAAACCCTAGCCAGATGGGATCTACTGCAGATTTGGACAAGGACAACATCTTTGTGCCCTCCATTGAGGAGATTGGTGATGAGGAGCGTCAGAAATTTCAAGCAACCCAAGAATTCTTCAAGAATCAATTTTTGATGGGCTGAAGAAGGATCGCCAAGGCAAGGTGACAAGAAATCATGAATTCATGAAGCCGGCGTTCACGATGAAGGACCAGAAGGTGGAAGAAATACCTCCGGTAACTGTACACCCACTTGAATCTTCTACTTCTAATCCTGATGATAAGCTTAGTGCTGCGCATTTACGTACTGATGAGGTAGTAGGCGCTCTTATAGACAGGATGGATAGAATGGAAAAAAGATAAGTCGGTAGATTCATCTTATTATTCACATAATATACCAACTATGCAACATGAGAATATGCATGCGAGTGCGTCGGCTACACCAGGAAAAGCATTTGAAAATCCATTGTATGGTATGCCGGCTAATTTTTATCTAGGACAGGTACCGCCGCCAGCACATGTTTCGCCAGCCTCGGCGAAACCGGTTGCACCGGTTCTAGAAACCGGTGGAACCGGTTCTGTCGCCCCAGCTGCACAGCAGTTAGTACCCCGCGCTACAGCTCCTCTTTCGGTAGTCCCTAACCGAAATACAGAGGTAGCTAATAGATCTGCTTATATTGAAACACATGCTTATACATCACCCCCTATACCTAATGAACCTGTCAACTCTAGTGGGATTCCTAATGATGTATATGACCAATATTTGTGGGAAGGTCCTACTCGCATGCCTCATGTTGTTCAAGCTCAAAGCACAGCCACAGGGCAATCTGATCTAGCTCGTTCTAATTTATATGCTGAATTCTTTAAACTAAAGGACGAGTTGGCTAGTATGATGTAGGATAAGCTTGGCATTGATGTGGGTAATTCTAAATTATATCAAAAACCATATTCTGCTGATTTTGAAGCTGTAGCTTATCCTAATAATTGGCGTGTTCTTGATTTTGTAAAATTTAATGGTGATGATAGTAAGACAACTTGGGAACACGTTAGCCAATATATTGCTCAACTAGGAGAGGCTAGTTCTAGTGATGCTTTGAAGGTTCGCTTGTTTTCATTATCTTTGACTGGAACTGGTTTCTCTTGGTTTTCTTTATTAACTCCCAGTTCAATTCACTCATGGAATCAATTAGAGAAAAAATTTCATGATCATTTTTATAGTGGGGGTACTCAATTAAAGTTGACAGATTTAACATCGGTTAGACAATAAAGAGATAAATCTGTTTTAGATTACTTTAAACGATTCAAAGAAACTAGAAACTGGTGCTTTAATTTGTCGCTTTCTGAAATGGATCTTGCAGATGTTGCTTTTAATGGTTTAAGATCCTTTATTAAAGAGAAATTAGAAGGCTTGGATCACTTTTCGGTTAATCAAGTACAAGTGAGAGCTTTAGCTACTGAAAATCGAATTAAAAATGCTAAAGATATATATAAAACTCATTGTTCCAATGTGCATGTTGTTCCTTATGATTCTAGTAGCTCGGACGATGATGAAGATGTGTATGTTGCTGAACTTGTGTGGCCTTCTAAGAATAAATCGTACACTTGTCCATCTAAGCCAATTCAAAAGAATCGACATGAAGAAGTGCAATTTACTTTTGATGTTTCCAAATGTGATCATATTTTTGATGAATTGTTAAAGAATGGAAACATTAGAATGTCTCACACTATTCCTTCACCTGAAGAACTTAAGAGACGGGCATATTGCAAGTTGCATAATTCTTTTTTGCATGCTACTAATGATTGCAATGTTTTCCGTCGACAGTGCAATCGGTCTTGAATGAGGGACGTTTGACACTACATGAGATGCAGGTTGACAAGGCACCTTTCCCTGTTAATACTCTTGAGATGCAACCTCCTAAGGTTCTAGTTCGGCCGCATCCAGTCGAATCGACCAAAAGAAAAAATATTATTGTAGGAGATGAAAAGCCTGAAAATTTGAAGGGGAAGTCAGTTATCACGGAAGTGGTGTGTGTGAGAAGACCCCCAATGGCAGAGAAATTTTTAAAATCACTCCAAGAGTTGCGGATCTCGGGGGGCAAGGATCATCAAAAGGACCGTTTGAGTCTGCTGCATAAGACAAACCGGTTCCACCGGTTTTAGGAATCGGTTCCACCGGTTTTGCTCAAGGTCACCCGAAGACGCTAAAACCCAAGCGTCCTGAGATTGGAACCTGGAAAATAAATGTGGCCAAAGATCAGGGTAAAGTTGCAAAGTCAAAGCCGACCTTTAACCAGTTATTTTTCAAATATGCAAATCAAAGGCCAGTTGATGAGGATTGGCCAGCAAAAAAGAGGAAGAGATCACCCATACGTCAAGAAAGGCCAATTTCGCCTCCAAGGGCGAATAACGGGCAGAAGGGTGATAATGCTGCCTTTTATCCACAACAAAATTAATATCAAGCCATGCCATGGATGCCTCCATATTATGATTCTTCATATCCGGCGTGGGATTACAATGGGATGCACATGCCATATTACCCTATGCAATATCCTCCTTTTCATCCAGGATGGGGTAATGAAAGAGTACCAGCATATGAGAGGTTGGTAGATAACCGTTCGGCTCCTCGTCGATCAGGTTGAGACGTGCCACCCAAAACCGGTGGAACCGGTTCTCAAAACCAGTGGAACCGGTTTCCTCCGAAGAGGCAACCATCTCCTCCCAAGCAGGTTTACCGGCCTGAGAAGGTGGAGGAAGTTGTCCAGAAGATGGATGTCGACCAAGAGAGAACTACTGCTGCTGATGTAATTCAAATTGGTGACATCAAGGTAATTCCGGAGGACTATGACAAGATGCCAATTGTGATTGGTGACGAGGCTAAGCCATCAGTCCAGAAAGATGTTGCTGCAGATCCTGATGAGGCAAGAAGGTGGAAATTGATAAATCTAAATACTTCATGCCAAGATGCTGTCCTCCAAGTTTGACGCGCACGCAAAAGAGGAAGTTGCAGCGACTTCGCTTTCAAGAACAGAAGGAGAAGGAGCTGGAGAAGCAGAGGGTGGAGCACTTCAACAAGTATAGGCCTATGATTCCTCCAGGCAAAGAGTGAAAATTGAAGATCAATGAAGCTCCAGGGACAAATCCGGTGGAGCCGGATTCCAAACCGGTGGAACCGATTTCACCTGTTTCGGTGCCTGCTGCTGCGTCAGAATCGGTTAAACCGGTTCTGAATCTGGTTGAACCGATTTTTGCTGATCCAGGTCCATCTCGTGTTGCTTCTGAAATTTCTGTCACTTCTACATTTGATCAGAGGTTGTCATTGGAATCCCAGAATATGGACAATGAACAGCTTGTTGATTATGGGTCATCACCTGAACATACGAATGTTGATGCTAATGTGGTGCACCTTTCTTCGGATTATTACGTCATTCTGGAGGAAGAGATGGCTCATCTAGACTTTGGCCCAAAAGAAGCTATATTTAAAAGATCAAAGGATTCTGAAAATCATTTAAAGGCTCTGTACATGAAGGGTCATATCAATGGGAAGCCAATTTCGAGGATGCTTGTTGATACCGGGGCAATTGTCAATTTGATGCCCTATTCTATGTTTAAGAAGCTTGGTGGATTGGATGATGAGCTGATCAAGACCAATATGACTGTCAGTGGTGTGGGAGGAGGCAAGCCTATGAGTGCTAAAGGTGTTGCTTCTATGGAGCTCACCATTGGGAGCAAGACGTTGGCTACTGCTTTCTTCATCGCCGAGGCCCAAGGTAACTTCAGTTTAATATTGGGTCGTGATTGGATTCATGCAAATAGATGTGTACCTTCTAGTTTGCATCAATTTCTTATTCAATAGGTTGACGAAGTTATTGAGGTTGTACATGGAGATACATCGGCTTGTGTTGCTGTGGCTGATGGTTCTACCATGTCTATTCATGATCATGTCAAGTGCTTAACAGACTTAGATATTTCTGATTATGAGATGATCAGCTGTACTAGAGATGGATTTGTACCTGCTGTTCTAAAGTCGGTTGAGTATCGGCTAAACCATTTGTTGTGAATCAATAAATAGTTCATAATGGTTGCAGCAGAGGCTTGAGCACTTTCGGGCACAAAAGAACGATATGTGTGAGGCCATTGAAGATTTTGATGATATGAGTAAATTAGGACAAGGTTTTACGTCGGCTGATCCTTTAGAGGAGGTTGATATTGGTGATGGTTCTATACCTAGGCTGACTTTTGTAAACAAAAATTTGAAAACTGATTATAAAGCTGAATTAATCGAGCTGTTGAAAGAATATGTTGATTGTTTTGCATAGAACTATCAAAAGATGCTTGGTTTAAGAAATTTTTATGAAAGAAAGCCGACACTTTGCATAGCCGAGTTCTCTGCCCAGGAAGAACCGGTTTCACCGAATTCAGAAACCGATTGAATCGGAAATTCCGGTAGAACCAATTCCAGAACCGGTGGAACCGGTTTATCTGCTGACAGCGACACTTCGGCCATTGAGCAATCTAAAATTAATAAGGACGAAGTTGTTGATCGGAAAATACCCATTATTGAATATTTGCAGAATCCTAGTCACAAGTTTAACAGAAAAGTCCGACGGTGGGCATTTAAATTTACTTTGGTTGATGGTGAATTATATCGTCGGACGGCTGATGATTTATTATTAAAGTGCTTGGATTTTGATCAAGCTAAAGTTGCAATGGGTGAAGTTCATGAAGGAATTTATGGTACATATCAATCGGTTCCTATGATGAAGTGGTTTTTGAGAAGATCTTGTTTTTATTGGCCTAATATGATAGCTGATTGTTTTCGGTACTACAAAGGTTGTAAAGAGTGTCAAAGGTTTAGTATATTCATATGGTTTCAGCAGGTTTATTACATCCCATTATCAAACATTGGCCTTTTCGAGGATGGGGATTGGACTTTGTTGGGCAGATTCATCCTCTTTCATCAAAGGGACATCGCTTCATGTGAGTGGCTACTGATTATTTTACAAAGTGGACCGAAGCAGTGCATTTGAAGAATATGACACATCGGGAGGTAATTGAGTTTATTACTGAGCATATTATCCATAGATTTAGCATTTCACAAACTTTGACTACCGATCAAGGTACTTCATTTATATCAAAGGAAGTTTGTGAGTTTGTTGATATGTATGGTATTAAATTGCTCAATTCATCTCCATACTATGCACAGGATAATGGTCAGGCCGAGTCTAATAATAAGATTTTGATTAAACTTATTAAAAAGAAGATAGAGGAGAATCCTAGGAGGTGGCATGAGGTTTTATCTAAAGTTTTGTGGGCTCATCGCATATCTAGACATGGTGCTAATAAGGTTACTCCTTTTGAACTTGTGTATGGTCAGGAAGCTGTTTTACCTATTGAAGTGAATTTGAGTGCCTATCGGTTGGCTAGACAAAATGATCTCAATGTTGTTAATTATCATGACTTAATGATGGACAATATTGATGAGGTGGCCAATAAGCGATTAAAGGCTTTGAAGGAAATTGAGAAAAACAAAATTCGGGTTGCCAAAGCTTACAACAAGAAGGTAAAACAGAAGTCTTTTCAGGTTGGTGATTTGGTTTGAAAAACAATTCTACCTATAGAATCGAAGAGCAACAAGTTTGGTAGTCCAAGTTGGGAAGGTCCATACAAGATAATCAAGGTGATCTTCGGCAATTCTTATATGGTGGAGACTTTACAAGGTCAGCGACTGCCAAGAGCTCTCAATGGGAGGTATTTGAAGAAGTATTATCCGAGTGTTTGGCAGGAAGCTTAATTTACATGGCCGATAGTTTTGAATATCACCTTTAGAATGAAAAGGCCGATGGAGTTTATTTAAACATCGCCCTCAGAAGTATTTTTTTTTGTGTTGATATGTTTTCTGGTACGCAAGCTTTACCAAAAAACAGGGGGCATATGTTGACGATCAAAATTGTCACGGAGTAGTTTTGACAGGAGAACCGGTTGAACTGGATTCAGGAACCGGTTTGGGTTCACTGTGACCCGTCTGGCAGGGTGATCCGGTGAAACCGGATTTGAAACCGGTGGAACCGGTTTTCCCCGAGTCCTAGTAGGATAGGACCTTCCTTGCGGGGCAAGACCTCACCACCCTATAAATATAAAGGGTTGCGGCCGATTGAGGGTTATGCAATCGATCAAACACTTAATACCTTTACTTTTTGTCATTCTTCAAACCCTAGCTTTTCCAACCCTAATTTCTGTTCATACTTCGTCTCTACGGCGTTGACGGCGTTCTGAGTGGCCTGCCGACCTCAGAGCAACCCTAGGCGCGCCTGCCCTGACGGGGTCCCTCCCGGGCCGGCGATCTTAGGCTTACGCAGCAAACCCTAAAGAACCGGTTTCACCGGATTCATAAACCGGTTTCACCGGTTTTGCCTGGGCGTGCTGCAGCCTGCAGGTGATCGATCCGTTGCGGATCCGCGCGAGCTAGCGCAATTCTGTGCGTTGACCGTAAAAGGTGTCAACAATTTGCTTGGCCTCATAGGTCTTGTTGCAGGAGGCTCATTATCCTTTGTTGGAAGCATCTTATTTACGAGGTAACAGATCATCGAATCCCTTTGTTGCCTTCCATTGCATCATATCAAATGTAGGTCTCCCAAGGCATCTTGACACTCTCCCAAGGCTAGAACTGTAGGTCTCACTTGAAAGTTGAAACCAGGGGCAGAGCTAGCCCTCTCCCATATAGGACAACAATCAAGTTTTGATAGTTCCATTGCAAATTTACTGTTCATGGGTGAAGATGATCTATCATGTGGTAGAGATGTCATCAATGGTCTCTGACTCTGGATATGCCCATGCTTGAAAAACATGGCTAGAGGTGCAATACCTGATTTTGGGGATGGAAATTTGACATATTTTAAGTAAAATTTCAAAATCCCATAAAGCTTTTTAGCTTATCTAAACAATCAATATGATCATTACCAGTTCTTGGCCACTCAATGATTGATCTGGGCTTGCGACCAAATAACCGGTTGTGGTGCTACGATTTGTCAACTACTTGTGCAGTAGTGATGAGATGGTTGTGAAGCCCTATTCTCTAATAATGTGTATAGGATTCTGTACCCTAGCCCAATATGCGTTAGTAGTAGTAGCTGTTTGACCATGTGGCAAAGTTATGGTTGTAGTGTGGTGGTATAGTACTACCTTGGAAGCTTAGGAGGTGAGGGGGCAAGCTTATAATCCTTGTCATTTTGAACACAACACGTCTGAGGTTAACCCTTTTACATGAAACGAGGACACAAGTGTAAGAGATGTGCTGTGTGTATGTGGGTTCGTTCCATGTGAGGAGCAGGGCCCAAAGCAGATTTTTGAGTGAGGTGTTAGTGTTACAGTTTCTGCACAAAAAAATAAAAGAGAATCGATAACTCACTGATGTAATGATGAGCACTTCACTGTTTAAATCCCACATTACCCTCATTACCTATATCGCCGGAGGAGGCACTCTAGATCACTACATTTCTATCAATGATTCTAATTATTTTTCTATGAATGGACCATTGTGTTGTCTGAAGAAGCAACACATAGGAAGGTACATTGCTACTTTAAAAAACTCGACCTGCGGGGGGTAAGACAGCCCCCGGGCATTATGCTAAGAAGAAGACCTTTTCACGCAGGTCGAGAAAACCCCCGAACCCCTGCCCCACCCTTACACAGCGGCACCGTAGCCCATGTGAGAATGACCAATGACCTGGGCCGAGCCTTAGACCTGTGCTTTGGCTATGGGACAGATGAGGGGATTTTTTTAACCCCAGCCTGAAATTCGCTTCCATGGGGAGTCGAACCCAGGACC
>CM014272.1:18410673-18445117 GCA_004135705.1 Alloteropsis semialata
TGGTGTGTTTTTTGCAGTCACTCAGCAAGGACATCATGTTGGCCATTCAATCCGTGTGGTGTGTTTTTGCAGTCACTCAGTAATGACATCGTTCAAATACAGCTTTATTATTAGATGGTGTTGATGAAAACTTGAACTCAAATGGAGCATCTGATACTTTTGATTCAGCCGATTCAGATTTTGAGGAATACATTGATTCTAGGGGAGAAGATGGCGAAGATACAGATATAAAAGGGCATTATGGGGAAGAATACAATAGGCTTTTAAGAATTGCACTGCACGCACTTTGAATCCGTGTGGTGTGCTTTTGCAGTCACTCAGGAAGGACATGGTGTCGGGCCATTGAATCCGTGAGGTGTGTTTTTGCAGTCACTCGGGAAGGACATGGTGTGGGCCATTGAATCCGTGTGGTGTGTTTTTGCAGTCACTCAGGAAGGACATGGTGTGGGCCATTGAATCCGTGTGGTGTGTTTTTGCAGTCACTCAGGAAGGACATGATGTGGGCCATTGAATCCGTGTGGTGTGTTTTTGCAGTCACTCAGGAAGGACATGGTGTGGGCCATTGAATCCGTGTGGTGTGTTTTTGCAGTCACTCAGCAAGGACATGGTGTGGGCCATTGAATCCGTGTGGTGTGTTTTTGCAGTCACTCAGCAAGTACATCGTTCAAATACAGCTTTGTTAGTAGATGGTGTTGATGAAAACTTGAACTCAAATGGAGCATCTGATGCTTTTGATTCAGCCGATTCAGATTTTGAGGAATACACAATTCCAGTACAGGGTGTGCTTCCTCTGAGTGACAGCAACAAACACATTCATGCGAGCCATGGATTGAATGGCCCACCACCTCTCCTTCCTCTGAGTGACAGGGGGGGTGCAGCCTATAAGTGTAGGCCGGTGCGCTCTTTATATTGCACAAGTTTGATACACAACTCATCCATCCCACGACTCATCGTCAATATAGATCGTACCAATGTCATCGTGGAGAGATGACCCAAAAGGTGTGCCGACATGGGAAGAGCGGCCAAAATTCTACTGCGGGTTCCGATGCTTGTTGCAAGTCTGCACTGATTCTTCAAACAAGTCTAAGTGGGGTGCTAGGTTCTTCAGATGTCCTGACATTGATGATGATTTCAAGGTTCGTTGCAATGCTAATGCATGTTTTTGTTGTTAGTGTATCTAAATGACCAAGCCATCCACATGCAGGCTTGTAGTTTCTTCCAGTGGATCGACAAGAATGCTCTACCCAGTCAAGGAGTACCATCACCAATTGAGAGCAAAGAGCAGTACTCTGCTAGACTAGAACAAGCACGTGAGGCCAAACGTCTTTCTCGCCTTGAGAAAGACCTTGTTAAGCGTGAGGCGGCACTTAAGCTCAGGGAGGGAGAATTCCAAGCTCGGGAGTCTTGCCTGCGTCATCAAGAAGCGCAACATTTAGCTTCGCAAGAGAGTTCTGGCAACGAAGTAACAGGATGAAGGAGGTGGAGCGTCAGGAGGCCGAAGCACGTGAAGCCGATCGTGAACGCAACAGAGAGGCCGGACGCCGTGCAAAGGAAGCTGCACCAGAATCCAGCAGGAAGGGGAAATATCCCAGTTGTACTCAGTAGAGCGTTAGTTCCACACCCGGCAACCTACTTTCCCCTAAGGCATGTTTGTTCTGGTAACAACAACTGATTATGTTTTCGGTGTGCTGCACATGCCATTGCAACTTCTATTAGATTGTTTAGGCTAAGGATGTGAGGTGTGTGTTCACCATATCGTTTCTGTGATGTAATTTTTTATACATTGCAAATGAATGCCGGGGGTACTTAATTAAGAAAAACATGAGTACAAGAGACCCATTTGTTATCCATCAATCTGCTAGCTTCTTGGAAGTTACTATAATCCATCCATCGTCATCCTTAAGGTTTTTGTTAACTGGAGGTATTCCCTGGCATATTTGCTATCAACGGTGAGCAAATATTTCAAACAAATATGGCATGGGGCAAGATAAAATGATGTGCGAAAATATTAAGATGGCATGAGTGTTTTGGTCACTATCAGCAGAGCCACCATCCTGATCTGTATAATCTCTGTTTTCCTCATCACCGGAGCTCAGGTCACTTAGGTACTTGGCATCATCCAGTCCTCCATCTTTGTTATGCTCAGAATTGATGTCAGATCTTCCATTAGTTTTTCTTTTTTCCGATTTATATATTTTCTACTGAATTCAGGACCTAACCGCCGAATGAAAATAACAATTTTAAACAGATAAACAATTTACCTAAAAAAGTGAATATCTATTAATAAAAAAATTAAAAACCAATTTAAACAATTTTCAATAATTATAATAATGAAAATAACAATTTTAAACAATTAAACAATTTACCTCTGAATTCAGGACCTAACCGCCGAATGATTGGAAAAATAAATAGAAAAAAAATCTAAAAAGGTGGATCCTCGCTCTCCATCAAGAATAATGAACTAGGTTTTGAATTAACCAAACTTGCCTGATGTTGAGGCAATCAAGAAAGCTGCATAAGTGAATATATAACCCACGGAAAAGTGGGCTAATCCAACCAATCTTGCTTGCACAATGGAAAGAGCCACGGGCTTATCTCTCCAGCGAATTAAATTAGCCAAAGGTGTGCGTTCATGAGCCCATGCTAAAGTCTCAATTAATTCCTGCCAATATCCACGCCAGGAAATTAAGAACATAAATCCAGTAGCCCAAACAAGATGTCCAAATAAGAACATCCAAGCCCATACTGATAAACTATTCATCCCAAAAGGATTATATCCATTGATAAGTTGTGAAGAGTTTAACCATAGGTAATCTCTTAACCATCCCATCAAATAAGTGGAGGATTCATTAAATTGTGAAACGTTGCCCTGCCATAATGTGATGTGTTTCCAATGCCAATAAAAAGTAACCCATCCAATGGTATTTAACATCCAGAAAACTGCCAAATAAAACGCGTCCCAAGCAGAAATATCACAAGTACCACCGCGCCCTGGGCCGTCGCAAGGAAAACTATATCCGAAATCCTTTTTATCTGGCATTAATTTAGAACCGCGTGCATCTAAAGCACCCTTTACTAAAATCAATGTAGTTGTATGCAAACCTAGAGCAATAGCATGATGAACCAAGAAATCTCCAGGTCCTATTGTTAAGAAAAGCGAATTACTATTCTCATTATTCGGCGGTTAGGGTGCGCACGGTCCTAACCGCCGTAGGTCCTGGCCGTCCGACAAAAAATGGTTTTAAATAAAACCGCCGGTTCAAACGGCGGTTCAGCTAACCGCCGTTTGAACTGGCGGTTACGGAATCTTACCGCCGTATCATTTGGCGGTAGCCATTTGATACGGCGGTTGGGTGACAGATTTGCAAAATCTGCCACCCAGCATTTATTTTTGAAATTTCGTAAAAAAAATTCCAGCAACAGCTGCCGAGCTGCCAGCCAGCTGCCGAGCTGGGCCTCGTGCCGCGGCCGGCAAGCCGTGCGTGGCCGCGCCTGGTAGCGGGCCCACGCCGCCTGCCGCGCGTCGCTCCGCGTGAGTGCTCGCCTGCTGCTCCACGCCCGAGAGCACGCGTGCGTCGACCTGCACAGGAAGAACAGAAAGAACCGGGGCAAGAACAACCGCAAAAACCTCAGCTTCAACTCTAAATTACTTCGTGCACAGACGACGGATCGACACAATACTTGAGCCACATGATCACAACCTCAAGGGCTAATAGATCCACCAGGAATCTCACAAAAAGCTCAAGTATTCATCGCGGATTTGGGGAAAAACCAAAACCCTAAGCAAGAACTCGGTTTTGAGGAAATCTTCAAATTCAAGCTAAATTCGAGAGGGTTTTGAAGGGGAATCACATGGTAAATGCTCACAAAGATTCTAGCAACATATTCCCCCAACAAATCTCACGGGATTTGGGCTCAATCGCGAAGAACAAAAAATTTCCCGAAAATACCTCCGAAAATCCGAAAAAGAAAAACACCGGGAACAAAGGATTTGGCACAAGATTAAATGGATGAAATCACTATGAATCACTTAGCCATATCCGATTACAAGCCACTCATAAGTATTACAAAACTTGGATGGCACAAAGCTCAAGAACAAGAGCCTCTCTTCTCTTCTCTCCTCTCACCCAAAGGCTCCCACAAACAAATGAGCAACCCACACCTACCAAGCCAAAAGAGATGGCTGAAATTTCAGCCTATCTCATACATATAGGCATTTGGCCAGAAGACCAAAATGCCCCTACATGAAGCACACAACTCAAATATCTCCAGGGGTAAAACCGTCCAACTTTTTTTGCATGCATCGGACGGACCCGGCTCCTTCAAGACTTCGCTTCGCCTCGACGCAAGCTTCGCGATGGTGCCACACGTCCTCCGACTTGTCACCCGCAGGCGTGACTCACCCCCAGTTTTGAGGCCAGCTTGCACACCCCGCAGGCGTGACTCACCCCCAGTTTTGAGGCCAAACTTGTCAAATCCTCAATGCACGCCGCCGCACGACGTGACTCACCGATGTCGACGCGTGTCCGGCCTCCGCCAAAGCCTCCGACACCTCCAAGTCTTTCGCTCCCGCTCCCGGGCCGCCTACTCGACTCGCCTCCGTCCCGCTTGACTCGACCGACGCCGTCTTCATCCCATCATATACTCTTGCTCTTCCGCGCACCATGTGGACCGCCCATGACTCCGCCCGGACTCCTCGGGTCCCTCAGTCCAAGCCTACTCGTTCACTCTTCACCGCCCTCGGTCCATCGGCATGAACCTTTCGCGCTTGACCTTCACCGCATACCGTCGACCGCCATGTCGCATCCTACACCTGCACATCACAAGCTAAGAGATACATCAAACCACACAACGGTTGTCAATCACTCATCATCCAAAGGTGACCACCATTGGTCCACAATATTGAAATGCATAAATGCTAGTACTATATTCTTACCTGATCAATAAATTGTGGGTGAGCCATGTCTGGAATTCCGATGTAGCCCATAGGCCCTGTCATTATTTCCATCATTACGACCCCCAAGCTGAAGATGCAACCCTTTTTTGGGTCTGCTCTTTTGTCTGCATATTCTGGTGCAAGGTATTTTCTGAAATGAAGCACCAGTAAGCATAATTTGGTTAAGTAATTAAGAAGGTTGCATTTTCGTGTATGCAGCAAAAACTAAAAATAGATTTAAACGAAGAGTTTGGTGATAAGGCAGTTAATACCTGTCAATTGCTCCACACCTAGTCTGAAACAAACCGAGAGCAACAAGTTTTGGCTCCAAGTTCTCATCTAGCAGTATATTATTTGGTTCTGGTAAGACATGGTGAATAGATTCCACCATATAATCAAAGTAGCATAAAGCCCTGCACATGCCCTTAATTATCCTGTACCTTGTGTGCCAGTCCAATCCGTTTCATTCATCTGCGTGGATTATATGAGCATCAACCACAAATAAATAAGCAGTTATATTTTTGTCAGAATGTATACGGCAAATTATTGAACAAACTAACCATTAATTACTGAACCGAATGTACAATTACTGAACCACGTTGTATAGAAGGGTGCTAGTAATCGGTCTCAGCAGGTTTTTTTACTGAAAAGCCTAAGGTGTACAATAGCATGTTGGTGTATACACACAGAGAGATGTACCAGAAAGATGACGTTGAAGGCTCCCATTGGTAAATCATCCAATAAAAGAACCCTAGATTTCCCACAATAATACCCTAAAAGCGACGCAATATTTTGATGGCGGACCATGCTAAGCTTAACAAGTTCTTGCCGCAACTCGTCGTCGTCGAGTCTTTCCATGTCAGCTCCAAGGAGCAGCACAGACACCCGTCGTCCATCCTTATTCCATCCCTACACAACAAGGCCTACGTATTGTCAAGAGATACGGAGAATGCTGGTCGGATAAAAAAACACAGTAAGAACGACCTAGCTTACCAAATAAAAGCGCCCATAGGGGGCCTGAGCAAGTTCTCTCTCCACACAGAAATTCTTAGTAATTTCTTCTGCATCTGCAAATGTCAGACCCGCCGAAAATTCTGCACAGCCTGGTGCTTGGCCAAAAATCTTTTTAAGTCCCCGTTTAAGCATTGCAGATCCGCACTGTAAGTATGGATGAAGCCGAGCAGAGAGAGATTATAGGCATTAATTAGCTTTGCCTGGCCACAGAAATTAGAAGCGAAACCATCCGTACGTAGCTCGATCTGAAAAGGAGATGAGAAAAGGGCAATGGAGCGTGTCGTCTGATCACCGCTGCGCAAAACTGCAAGTAAATAGGGCTGGTGCGTGGATGGACGAACCTGAAAGCGAAGCAGCCTCCGGCAGGCACCGGAAGCTAGAATCAAAAGGCTGGATCCTTGTTGACCAGAGGGGACAGCTCTTAATCTTCTTGAGCCTCCATGCTTTGGATAAGTTCTTGTGCTTAAGCCATGGTGGCGGTGTCATTAGTATATGCTTGTCAGGAAATTAATAAGGAGCATTTGCCTCCAATGGCACCCACGTGAGGCGCCTCGAAAGATACATCGACTACAACTAGGACTGAGATCTGGGGTGCTCACGGTCACTATGTCTGGCCCCACGCGTCAGTTACTGAAGAGGAGCCGATTCAAAAAAAAAAAAAAACCTATGCTATACTACTGACAGGGTGCCGATCTGCTGGATTTTTCTCAAGCTAACGCACGGTTATTTTAATCTTCTACTGGAACTGTAAGCCAATTTATCACCTTGAACTGCCTATATTCTGGGTTGTTCAGATCATTTGCTGCTATTAGTTGTGACTGTCTTTGCATTGGTAATTGATCTAGATGCTAGTAGTTGTGCATATACTGTAGTTGGTATTGGTATCAACTAGCACGGCGGTGATGGTGCCATTTTTATATACGGGAGATCACGTGCACATCTCATTGTTATATGCCTAAATAGTCCCCTACGCCTGTACGAGGCTCCTCGAAAGCTACATCACCTACCTAATATACCATGGCATCGAGGAGGTATTTTTTATGGAGGTAAGAGTTGGGCAACCATGTTGACAGAGCTTAATTACTCGACGCCTGCAAGCCCAATCTAAGACATGTTAGGTTTAGTAGACCCATGTTTAGATTAGCTCAATGCCGTATCATTGCAAAATCAAGTCAATTGTTTAGGTTAGGATGTATTGTATATGGTCCCCACATTTGCATAATGTGTGTATCTTAGGAGATCAACTGGTGACATTGTATTTTCAACAATTGTCTTGGCGATAATATGTTTTCAGCATTTTTCTTAGTGCGGTCATGACTATATTATATATCCAGGTGAAATTGATTTTGCATATTTGATTGACAAACCAAATTCCTGTTTATGCCAATTCAGCCGATGAAGTCATCTATTTTAGTATTACAGAATTGGCACAAAAAGCGGCCAAATGCAGTCGTCCTACTTGCTTCCACTAGTACAGTACTTCAACATCAGTTACAAGGACAAAGGCAAACATGAAGGCCACGAGAACACCAAGGAGGATCAACACCATCAAGCAAATCCTTTTCTCCTCAACTTCAGTTCCAATCCTCCGCTTGAACATGCAAGCAAAGTCCCACATTGAGAGAATGATGCCCTGCACTTTCTCGGGCAGACACTCCTCATTTGCATTGCTCATTCTCATCCTACACTGAAAATGGTGATGGGAAAACAAACTAATTTCCTGGTATGTAATCTACAAAGTCCCTACATTCTTCTCCAAATCATGTTTAACTAACATTTTAATCTTTTTGTGCCACAAGCAGCCTCCTAATACCGTGCAATGTGGACACTAGGTTTGCGAGTACACATTGCCTCTTAGTTGTCGACCAACATAAGGTATCTCTTGTTTTAATGTTTATTGTATTTCATTTGTATATATTATTGAATTCCTACTATTGTTCTATTTCTTCACAACTTGCATATATATTCACATATTTTACATGGAGCATGAACTTAAAAAGATACAAACATAATTTTGCACCTTCATTTTGAATGAGATCATCCGTCCCAAGGGCAAGTTCTTTGACGAGTGATGGTGATTTTTCTTTTTTTGGAAATGTCTGTACTGAATGGGCACAAACAATGAACTAGGTGTTGTATGTAGTTTAGAACTTGGTGATTTCACTTATACAAGCCATGATTCATTTGTGATTATGTAAACATGTGATATATGATCAAATACTTGCCATATGTGATGTACATGTTGTTGATGTATTTACTGCCAGTAACATGTGATTTTGATTAATATAGTGTATGAAATTCCTGTATATAAATATTGCCAACATTTGTATAGTCAGGTGACAATACTAACCGACAGTATAGACACATGTTTACATGCAGATACAATTGACAGTAGAAAATAAATTTGTATTATACTTCCTACTAAAACTGAAACTAGAAAGCCATTGCTATGAAGACATTTGTACCGTTGGTTCTTGCACACCCACTTGTATAAATTCCTATTTGTACAGACGATGTGCTACAACCACCTGTACAAACAGTTGATTAATAGTAGCCATCACCCCTATGCTCAAAGTTTAGTAACTTTTCGACAAGGGGTCTTGTGGAACATGTACTTGCTAAATTTTGTACTGTCTCAGATTTTGGAACAAAGATGAAACTTGGATGAACATTTTAGTTAATTGATCCAACATAAGTTCATCGCTATTCTTGCCATGTGCTGAATGCCCGCATAACATCCTGTTTTTTCATGCTGGATTGCTGGAGTTGTTACACCCTACATTTCTCAAATATATTATTGTATCAAATTGTAAACCATCATGTGAATTAGCTTTCAGGTCAGTACAAGGTAGCTAAGGCTTAAGTTGTCAACCCCTAGACCAAAACCTTGACAAAAAGTATCCAGCTTGAATAGGGTTAGTTTGAACCTCAAAACAAACTAGTAGTCACATCTACAAATTACATAAACCTGTTCCAACAGGTAAAATGTAGAAGAATACATTGGCTAACAGATTATATAAACATCAATTGAGAAAATTCCATACAAGTGTGTCAACATATATCTGCTGAACCTGGAGTGTGCCTACCTAATGAAACCTTTAGGTCCTAATTGATTTAATCCCGAGTAGTCCTGCAATTACCGGTAATCATTATTTCACCGATCATTGTTGTTTCGCTTCTCATTGTTTCGATGATTGTTGAAATTCTCTGCCCCTGATCTTCTTGATCTGCCCAAACTTGGACCACCTCACAAAGAGGTTGAACATTTTTAGGACGATTTCGCCCAAAATCTCTGTTAAGTAGCTGATCCTTGATATCAGAGTGATAGCTATCAATAACATCTCGTTCTGTGACATTAGTTATTGTGGCACTGGTTTCAAAGAATCTTCGAGCGTAGCTCCACGACTTTTGTTTTCTTTCTATTTGCACTGACCCAAATCATGACGATTTCCCAAGCGATCAAAACTACCCTGGAAGTTGACAGTAAAGAGGCTCTTGTGAGTATCCCATGATCCAAATGGAATTTTCTTCAAGACTTTCGAGCCAAGTGAGTGGTGCAGACTCCAATGCCATGAGGAAATAGAGTACTTTGTGGTCATTGGAGCCCCCTGTGACTTCTATTGTTGTTGAGTAACAGTGGAGCCATTGGCCCATTGCTGAGGTGTCAATTGTCATCATACTTGTCAATACCCACTGGTTTGAAATTGGGTGGGTAGACTGTGCATTTGATTCTTCTTGAGAACATCGGGAAGGCATCAGAGTCATCAGGTACACAATAGAGGTCTACATCTTCTCTTTCATGACGTCAACTAGTGATGACATTACGAGCGTCATGATTGGCGTTGATATGTTGCTGAAGATCTTCAACTGGTTGATTTGATTGTGCTCCACGGTGGCCAGAACCTCTCGCAGGTGCTTCAATGTTTCTTCCAACATTTCTATTGCCTGCAGGGTTGCCTCCGGCATGGCTTGCTTGTGGTTGTGGTCCACCATTACTGCCAACCTAGCTTGCCCTAGGCTGAACAGGTGCACGACTTACATTGGGTCGGTGTTGACTACTCGCGACTTGGCTACGGGAACTTTGTCATAGAATAGACGGAATGGGATTCATCTTATCCAAATGGACAAAGGCCCTTTGAGTGAGTCGAAATAACTCCTGATTTTCTGGAGTGCGTGGAAGAGCACCCAGCCAAATCTTGAGTTCAGTAATATTGGCAGTTAGAGTATTGTAATCAGTGGCGGAGCTAGGATTTTTGCATGGGGTATGCCAAACCAAAATATTCATATGCAAACCAGGAAAATCCATTTAGCAATTCGGTAAAGTTTCAAAAAAATATCCAACAATTCGGTACACAACTACTAAATGCCATAATAACTCTCAAATTACAATCCAAATAGTCTAAAGTAACACACTAATAGTTTGGAATATAAACGACACAAGTTTAAATAACAAATAGGATTGCAACATTATTTTCAGGCCTACGCTTTCTAATGGCCATGAAAGTCTTGACTACATCATCTTCATCCACATCTTCCGAAATGTCTCTTAATGAACGCGGCAAGACAATCATCCAAGAGACTATCACTGGTCTTATTTCTCCGCTTGGTTTTGACAAAATCCATACTAGAAAATGCTCTCCCAACACTTGACATCGCCATCGGTAGAAGCAATACCATTTTGAGAAGCAAGTAAACTAGCTTAACTTAGAGGTCTTGGGCAGATGGGCGTCGGCGCTTGCAAGTCGCGCAAGGGCCAAGCGGATGCAGGACTGAAGGAAAAATGGATTTTCTTTCACAGACTATATGTATACACATGTGTGGACTGGGCCTAGGGTATGCCACACCATACCGGTGCAACCCACTGGATCCGCCAGTGTTGTAATCCCTCATAGCTGTCATTCATCCTCCATTTTGCAAGCCGCATTGCGTCGATTCTGGGTGTTGATACGATGTTCTACATGCTTTGCGCTCTTTATCCTTCTTCGAGTTCTTTGATTAGCAGACTCTGCCACACCTTCAATAGTAGGCTCATCAGCATAAATTGCTTCAAGTTCCTCATTATCATACTAGTCATCACCAAGTTCCGTGATGAAGACTTCTTGCTCTAATGAAAAATTATCAAGAAGTTGAGGTAACAAGAGTTGTTTTCTTGACAATCCACTTGAAGAGGTAGCCCTAATTGGTATGGTAGCTCGTCAGTGCAAGCAATGAGGCGTGACTCGTCAATGTTAACGAGATCAGCAGGTTTTCTATTCTTCCAATAGACAAATCTTTTGTGCAGAGTTGATGTGATGGCCAAGCCGCATTGGCTCCCTGATAAAGGGGTCTCTTCATCTAAATCCGAGTAGTAATTGGGGCAATTGGAATCCTCCTGACAAACGGTGGTATAGCCTTCCTTTTTTGGAATTAAATCACCCATGTCATCGTCCAATACAGACTGGAATTTGGATTGAATTGCCTTTGATAAACAGTGGTTGATTTGTTGAATCGGATAGGGAGACAGGTTGGGTGGGTAATCCAATTACTCAATGATTCGAATCCAACTCGAGTAATCCATCTTGAGTAGAAACCAAGTCTGAACCGGATTTGACTAGGTCAAAGAGCTGAACCTCGTCGAAATCTATGACAAGATCATCAATCTTCACTGGAGTTGTTGATGCCTTTTTCTCTGGAGCGAGTGCAAGATGTCGCGGGAAACTTGCAGTGCTACCAGCAACACATACCTTGGAGCCAAAGATGAAGGTTCCGCTCTCTTGGAACGCGATGGTGGACTTCATCGATGCCATTGGGTTCTCCACGAGATCTTCAATGATCACCCCTACCTGGCATGCCAGCTATCGGTGTTTTACCGACAACCTACCGAGGGGGTTCCCGAGTTATAGTTGATTTTTAAGTAGGGTGTCATCATGACCAGGAACTCAATGGTGCACACAACACAAGGTTTAGACAGATTCAGGCCGCAATGTGAGTAATACCCTACGTCCTGTATGTTGGATTGTATTGCGTGAGATTGACTGATATCTTTTGGAGGGGTCCCTATCCAGCCTTTATAGACTTAGTTAAAAATTGGTGCAATAGAACTCAGGGTGAATGGCAAAGGACCGAGCAAGTCAAATCCATGAAAGATGCATATGTGATTTTTATTGTCGTACAAAAGAAATCATCATCACAATTTGCATGAAACCCTGTATAGGCATATAATCATACAAGGGTGCAGGACTACCCTAGTAGAAATCTAGATGTAAGCAAGGACGAAGAGAATGGAGCTTTTACTCTCATTATGGTAATATCATTTCGCTACTTTAAGATAGGAAAAAATTACCAGTAGCTGCTTTCAATGAAGGCATACAAAAGCGGAACTTTAGCTTTGCTCCATGGCCTCGATTCCTCGGAGCTCGCGTGCACGCATGCGCTCAAATATCCATATGTTTGAAAAGAAAAGAATGGTAGAAATATGATATGCCAAGCACAAGGGTTTCTTTGCTATTAATGGTGCAAAGGGAAAGAATATTACAATGAAGAGTAAGCTGCTTTCAGGTCCTTCGACATCAGCACAATCTGCACCAACAAACAAGACCTGAGTAATGCAGCGATATGCTCAGAAAGAGTTAGTCTAACTTCCAACCTTGCAAGACTGTGAACTTCAGCAACTAGAAATGGATAGCCCTACACTTGAAATGATTGCACTAAAATTAAAAGTCGCACGCAGAGTTTGCATTCAACTACCAAATTACGTCCACAAGCATCTCAATCCACGAAACACATCAAAGATTAGTAGACTATTTCTCGATGCCAACCAAACAATCTGAACTCTCGAATTGCACAAAGGAACTCTATATTGCCTTGGCATAACTCCAACAAATAAAGTGCAGTAAACACAGCAACTGCAATCCGATGTGCAATACTATCAAGCAAATAGTCAAATCTTGGAAACGTCTGAAGAAACTAACAGAACAAATAAATCACTAAAGGTATTAATTCCTCTTAATGCGTGCATCCACAGAAACATCCAAAAACAACCAAGAACATGAAGAGACAAACAGTAGCGTTCATCAAACGTGGATCACCTGTAGAAGTAGGACGCGGAACCGACGAACGCGAAGTTATCGACGACATGGCCGGAGAGCACGAGCACGGCCTGTACCCCAGCACCAGCACCAGCACCAGCACCGGCACCAGCGGCGCAAACACTATCAAGCACAAAACTGACACACATCGACACCCGAACGAAGACGATTAAACGAAACAAGTAAATGCAGCGAGGCTTACGGGATCGGGCGACGAGCGCGAGAAGGAGAGGGAGGAAAGCGAAGGACTGCTCGTACTGGTAGCCGCACTCGGGGGGGCGGGCGAAGTGGACGCCGTCCCAGACGGCAAGTGACGAGATGGCGGCGGAGAGATTCACCGATAGGAAGTAGGGGGAGGAGAGGCAGGGCAGGTGCAGCGAGGCCGAGGTGTCGTAGGGCCGGAAGACGAAGCGGGCGAGAAGGGAGTGGGACTGTGGGAGAGAGGATCGGCACGCCGGAGGCCGCGGCGAGCGGCGGCGCCATCGCCATGGGTTTGGGTTTGGGTTTGGGCGCCGGAGATGAGATGCGAGCTTGCGGGTTTCTTCGAGATCTGCTTGACGAGCCGGGCCAACGTAGTCTGACGCTTCTCAATCTGAGCAATAGCCCACCAAGTGCAACGGATTTTCGGCCCAGCCCACCTAACGTACAACACTGGAGCACTTGTCGACAGGTTTCAAGCCATATGAGTTAGCCATATTATAATAGCAAACTAGGTTGGTATATGCAGTTACAAGCTGGACCATATAGGAATCATTCATACAAAGTTGCCAATTTATTTACACCAGTACTCGTACCTGCAGCGAGTCCATCACACATTCACACTTGCAGTTTTCTAGCAGGCTGACAATGGGCAATGGTAACGGGCAATGTGGAAATAAATTGAAGAGGAAATGAAGTTGCAATAAAAACTAAAACACTAACTTTGGGCCTTATACTTTCTAATTAAATCTGAATTTATATACAGATTCAAGTACTAAAGTTCAAACAGTCTGCCCTATTCGGCAGTCTAC
Organism: Alloteropsis semialata; assembly: GCA_004135705.1. Lineage (NCBI taxonomy): Eukaryota > Viridiplantae > Streptophyta > Magnoliopsida > Poales > Poaceae > Alloteropsis > Alloteropsis semialata. Next base: position 18,424,701 of record CM014272.1, read on the forward strand.
ATTTCCATAGTTTGGTATACAATCGATCACACACACCTTTCCATTGTGCAAGACAGTTTGATCAACATTTCAGACTGCCGGTCTTACATTGAACAACAGAGAGGAGTTTTATTATCAAGCAAGCTCGATCACATAATGTAAATTGAGGATTTAGTTCTAGGGCTGCCCTTGACCAAAAACATGATACAATATACAACTCCATAGAAATTCGGAAGAAGTTTTTTCAAATATGCCTTCTGATCCTTTATCTGTGCTTGAATGTGCCTCAATCACCGGTCACCAATAACAACTACCAGATTCACATCGTCGACCACTGTACCTCGATATTCACTGAATAAGTCTCCAGTTATATCTGCAGCTGTAAGGATCCCATCAACTCTGGTGCTCTGNGCGTGCATCCACAGAAACATCCAAAAACAACCAAGAACATGAAGAGACAAACAGTAGCGTTCATCAAACGTGGATCACCTGTAGAAGTAGGACGCGGAACCGACGAACGCGAAGTTATCGACGACATGGCCGGAGAGCACGAGCACGGCCTGTACCCCAGCACCAGCACCAGCACCAGCACCGGCACCAGCGGCGCAAACACTATCAAGCACAAAACTGACACACATCGACACCCGAACGAAGACGATTAAACGAAACAAGTAAATGCAGCGAGGCTTACGGGATCGGGCGACGAGCGCGAGAAGGAGAGGGAGGAAAGCGAAGGACTGCTCGTACTGGTAGCCGCACTCGGCGGGGCGGGCGAAGTGGACGCCGTCCCAGACGGCAAGTGACGAGATGGCGGCGGAGAGATTCACCGATAGGAAGTAGGGGGAGGAGAGGCAGGGCAGGTGCAGCGAGGCCGAGGTGTCGTAGGGCCGGAAGACGAAGCGGGCGAGAAGGGAGTGGGACTGTGGGAGAGAGGATCGGCACGCCGGAGGCCGCGGCGAGCGGCGGCGCCATCGCCATGGGTTTGGGTTTGGGTTTGGGCGCCGGAGATGAGATGCGAGCTTGCGGGTTTCTTCGAGATCTGCTTGACGAGCCGGGCCAACGTAGTCTGACGCTTCTCAATCTGAGCAATAGCCCACCAAGTGCAACGGATTTTCGGCCCAGCCCACCTAACGTACAACACTGGAGCACTTGTCGACAGGTTTCAAGCCATATGAGTTAGCCATATTATAATAGCAAACTAGGTTGGTATATGCAGTTACAAGCTGGACCATATAGGAATCATTCATACAAAGTTGCCAATTTATTTACACCAGTACTCGTACCTGCAGCGAGTCCATCACACATTCACACTTGCAGTTTTCTAGCAGGCTGACAATGGGCAATGGTAACGGGCAATGTGGAAATAAATTGAAGAGGAAATGAAGTTGCAATAAAAACTAAAACACTAACTTTGGGCCTTATACTTTCTAATTAAATCTGAATTTATATACAGATTCAAGTACTAAAGTTCAAACAGTCTGCCCTATTCGGCAGTCTACATTTCCATAGTTTGGTATACAATCGATCACACACACCTTTCCATTGTGCAAGACAGTTTGATCAACATTTCAGACTGCCGGTCTTACATTGAACAACAGAGAGGAGTTTTATTATCAAGCAAGCTCGATCACATAATGTAAATTGAGGATTTAGTTCTAGGGCTGCCCTTGACCAAAAACATGATACAATATACAACTCCATAGAAATTCGGAAGAAGTTTTTTCAAATATGCCTTCTGATCCTTTATCTGTGCTTGAATGTGCCTCAATCACCGGTCACCAATAACAACTACCAGATTCACATCGTCGACCACTGTACCTCGATATTCACTGAATAAGTCTCCAGTTATATCTGCAGCTGTAAGGATCCCATCAACTCTGGTGCTCTGCACGCTGAAATCGTCCCTGCAATGATGAGGCGGTGGTGCCTTCTGCAGTGCTCCCAATGTTATAGCGACACTACACTTCGATCGTGGTGGAACGATGTCTTTGTTTGGATGTATGCTGTAGGGGCGTGGGCTTGTGGTTGAGATCCTGAAGGCAAAGAAATCATCTGTATCATTGGACAGCTCAACAGAGCATGATGTCTGCTTGTTAAGCTCGAAGGGTACATGCCTTTCGAGTGGCTCAATCCCAAGCATGTCCTCCAACTTGGGGCATTCAGTGGTATTGCTGTGTTCATCAGTGCTATTCTTATCATTGAGATCGCTAATTATATCCCATATGTTTGGCCTATCTGCTGGGTCTGTCTGCGTGCATCTTTGTGCCAAATTGAGGCATTTGGCCACTTTATTGAGCATATCCTCTATATTTGGCCTATCTTTCGGATCTGTGTCCATCCAACTCAGCTCCAAATCCAACTCTAATTGTGTATCCTTTGCTGATTTATTCCACCTGTGCTTCCATCTTCTAAGTACCTGCCAGTTTTTGCAAAGGAGATATTTAGTACATACACATCAGCTGAACTGTACCAGCTCTAGGGAAATTACATCCCTACAATCTAGTTCCACTGAAAAATATAATGAACATCTCTCCCTTTCTCTCTCGAGACTCTAGAATTTTCTGTGTTTTGGATTTATTCCTTTTTCAAGTTGTTGTGGCACCTTGAATTCCACCAAATTTTTCTATCTATCTAAACACACATCTCAAACTTCAATTTTGAATACCAGGAAAATAGTTCAAGTCCCTATCAATTTATCTCCACAAAAAATACATCTTTTCCCCATAATTCAACTGAATAGATACACATCCATCTATGAAGGATATATTGGCTCTGTTAGTCTACTATAGCATCTTGTACTTACAAGTTACACAAAGGAAAAATGTTGGTACAGTTTTGGAAGGGAGGAAAGCTGGGATTATATCCACGATTAGATTAATCACTTACTTTAGTAACACATTGGTTATTCTTATTTCCAGTAACCAGCTCCATGATTATAACACCTAAACTATAGATGTCTGACTTAGCAGACCTTTTGCCATGATGAAGATATTCAGGAGCACAATATCCCCTGCGTAACAGCAAATGTCGTATCATTATGACATTAGTAAACTTAATAGTGTTAATGTTCAAAAGAACAATGTATTCCCCCAAATTTGCAGATTACCATGATATAAAACGATCTGCACACATAGTCTGCGATTTGTCGTCATGTCTTGATAAACCGAAGTCTGTTATCTTTGGTACCATTTGGTCATCTAACAGTATATTGGCAGGTTTGAGATCCATGTGAATAATATGCTTTTCCTTGTGAAGGTGATGCAGACCCTCACAAATTCCCATAATTATTTGATAACGTTCATGCCATTCAAGTCCCCTTAATTCATCTGCAGAATATAAGAACAACAAGTATTGTAGGAAGCGTGGAACATTCCAATATTAGATTTATGCAGCTAAACTGCATACAATGCCATTTTGATTTTATCTTTTCGGTGTACGATAAATTTATCGTAACTTAAAAGCTGGAAGTGTGGGAAGCTCGCCACAGGTAGTGTCAAGCGCCACTACTAGGTTCAAATCCTAGACCTGGCATTAGTATCCACCGATTGTAGGAATCCTCCCACACACAGTGTATGTGAAGTGTGAACTAAATTATATTTTGTTTAGGAGACACGCGTGCATGTGCATGCCTCTTTGATGCAATTCAAACAAATTCTTGATGTCTGATGAAGTAAAGAAAATAACTATTCATACTGAGGCACGATTATGCATTTAGGTGTAGATATATACCAGTAAGATGATTCTCAAGGCTTTCATTGCTTGCATACTCCAAACAGAGCAATCTTTCCCGTATCTCAGCCATAATAATTTTCCCTGCCATTTCTGTAGCTTTTTCTTCTGTATGAGAACAGTAGCCTAAAAGTCGTACTGTATTTTTGTGCGTAACCATCATCATGCTCATAACCTCCTGATGAAACATCTTCTCATCAATCGTATGGTTGTTCAAAAGTTTCTTCACAGCTATAAACCCATTTGGCAGGATACCCTGTTATTGCATCAAGTTAGGCTTTGTTTTTATCCTAAAAAAGATAATCTTTATTGTGAGGAAATATGAAGAGTGATCAGATTAAATATTAATTTACCTTGTAAACTAGACCACATCCACCACCACCAATTTTCAGCTCATCACTGAAACTTTGTGTGATGAACTGTAAAAATTGTAATTTTAAATTACTTGGCTCCTCACTTCCATCAATAGTGCGCTCCAGGACATGAAGTTCGTTCAATATCTCATCCATTCTAAGTAAACAGTACATTTTCAAAATTAGTGCAACAGAAAAAAAAATGTTTGCTTCGGGAATGTAGCACAGTTTTATCCATACACCGCTAGCCAATATAAAAAACTTGGATTCTAAATCCTGAATCTTGTTCCCAGGTGCTCGAAGTAAAGTATTATCCTGACTCCTGTTTCTTGGCAGAAAGAAAAAGGACTTGTCTACTTCCTAGAAAAGAAAATTCTGACGAAAAGGCTGATGTTTTAACGAGCTTGATCTGGAAGACCCATAAGATTACGGGAACATAACTGAATCCCCTACGATCAGTGTCTTCTGGCCCATTGCTACGCCAGAAAACAGTAATGTTCAAACTGTGGACAAACTGATAGATGTCAATTCAAGATGTGGCTAATGTTTCAAGCATCATTCATTACCAAGGATTCTAGAGAAATTCTGCTAGTCCTCAGCTATATAAGAATCAGCACGTTGTGTACCTGAACCTAGGTGGTCTCTTATGTTGTCATTAACATTTGTCAACTTTGATTTTTGCTGATAATTTCACCAGTGCTTGTTTAACCCACCCCCACAGACACGCACAAAATTCTTTTCGATTTTTGTCATAGTGGCAATGGCATCAGTGATGCCATTTTTAACTTACAAAATATCATTCTAATGAATGTGAATAGAAATGCAGCCATGCAAGGGTCCTTGATTTTGTAATTATCAGTTATTGTAATGCTTTTATACAATCAATTGGTGATCGGAAAATAATAAACACACCTAGCAAGAGGGACAGAACAGTGGTGGCAAAAATTCAAAAGAACTACCTGCAAAAAAAAAATCAAAAGAAACTGGAGAAAACAAATTGGGACTTGGCATCATGGCAAAAGAAAATAATTTCTTGTACTTATAGTCATGCATGCTTCAATTCATTCGAAACCACATAGGTTGAAACTAAAAAACTAGCATTTGCATACCCGAAATCTTCGACATTACTAGTTTGTGCGAACTCTTCAGCATGGGACCAAATCAAGGCTCTGGTGTCATTGTTTGGTTGGGCAGCTCCTGACGAGGGCCAAGCAAGGGTGGAGGATTGTGGTTGCGTCACCGTGCACTGCTTAGTAATCAATAATTTAAACCAATAAGTTCGAAGATGCATCCAATGCCAGTCTTGATCTGTATGATTGTTGACTATCAAAGAAAAATGATGTCTGGCTAATAGAGTAAAAAAAGTAGTCCCAATTGTTAAGCATAAAATTGCATATTTTCATGAAAAATTAAAGAGCAAAGGAGTCAAACCTCTAGAACATCTCTATAGTGGACAAGAACAATGTGCTCATAAGCCCTGCGAAGAATACTTGCTCTTATCAAGATGCTAGTTGATTTACATACTGACTGATGAGAATATAAATGCTGCAAGGACTATAAATACTGCATAGAGTTTGAAGAAAAAATTGTCATATATTTTCCTCTCTGAGTGAAAAAAAAAACTGAGGACGAGAAACATTTGTGTATTCTATATGAAGACTCTCATAAACAGAAAAGAGACTAAAAAACCGAGTTAAGGATTTACGGATCAAGCATCCAATATATCCGCCTCTGAAATGCAGGATTTTTGTCTCCACGAGCATAGTAGCAACTTAGAGCATCGACATTATTACAACCTGAAATTTCAAGCATCAAAACTGGAGGGATTGGCCACAAATCTAATTATGTAAATGTCTATCACCAATCCAATTTGCCTCCCTATTGAGTTGTATGCTAATGAATAAATGTGGAAAAATTCAATTATACTTCAACACTTCCACTCATGTGTGTGCTCCCTCCAGTTCCAAAACAAGGCCGGCTTCAATCATTTTATTTAATCCGTGCCTCTCAAAATTTGAACTGAAGACCTCCAACATAAGATGGATTCACCACCAGCTCAATCAAAACCTAAGGTGCGAGGAAAGGTACTCACACTTCAACTCTCCCAAGCAAACTCTAAGCAACAAATCATATACCTTTTAAATTTCGGGAACACCTTTAACCTGGAAATGGTAACGACAATTCACCAAAAAGGTGATTAATAAACATACCTTAAGGCGCTCATGGGCTTCACTAATAGTATTACCATTCTTCTTCTTTTGCCATTCGTATCCGTCATTTCGGAAATACCGGAATACTCTACGGTTGAAAAGAAAACATGAACCACCTGCAGTTTCAGTATTGGTTTGGTCATCACATTCAGGGATAAAAGCGAGATGTGATCAAATACTTATTATGCGCTAAAACCAGAAGATGCATTTATTACTTGGTGGCTTCCGAGGGAGCGTATCTGAGATCTTGAACAACTCATGATTCTGTAGTATCTTCAGAATTTCTGAAGGCTTCAGCCAGCCTTCCTTCTCTGCCAGTTGTAGCCTGTGCACATGTAAGCCTGAAAAACAGTAAAATAGGCAACGCCATACTGCTAATCATGAGAGATCTGAAAGGAAATGACAGCAGACCAAAAGCATAGCAACTCAAGAGATCACAATCAGAAGCGTTTGCAGCCGTCCAATTTGGTACCTTAATTGACGGCCAAATTCATAAAAGAACTGAACTTGATAAAAATCCATCAATTAATTCAGGCTCCAACTAAATCACTCTCATAGATGTCTCAAAAGCATCTAAAAAATTGAAGATTTCAGCAACTATTAAGGAAAGCGTCGTGGGGTGCGGCCTTACCTCGCTTCCGCTTCCACATCGCGAGTGCGTCGAGTCCATCGGCAAACAGGCACAAGTGCTGGTGGTGGCAGCTGCCGAAATCTAGTACACTGTGGCTCGCTAGATGCTGATTATTGATGGGGAGAGGGATGGAGCGAGCAAGAACCAACGATGAACAGTGAGGATAGGTGGAGGAGACCGGAAAGGGCACGCGGCGGATTATATTCCTGATGACGAGGCGACGCAACGCGCGTGTCTATGTGGAGGCGCTTTTGGAGAATATAATTTTCTATATTTCTGTCTCCACTACTTTTTCCATAAAAAAGACTTATTAAATCCAAGATATTTTCATCGAGTGATACATACAACCAAAAAATAAATAAATAAATAAAAGTTAATGACTGCCAATTCGTAGGCTAGACCACCACCAATATATCTGAATAGAAAAAAAAAACTTCTTCGTAACCTGAATCAAGTATTATGAGGCCACTGCAATTATATCTGTAGAGCCTATTTCTGAACTATATTCTATGAACAAAACCAATGGATAACCGACAAACTAGCATGCAAGGGAGAAGAATCAAGTTCTCTTTTAGAAACGCAAGAATTGCTGCAAAGCAAAAAGAGTAAAGTAGCTACTGGATGCAGCGCCCTGCGCCCCGCGCTCTGCCGGCCGCTGGTCGCGCCTGCTGCCTGCTGCCTGCGAGATCGACATGGAGCATCAGCCGTGTGCTTTTTGCAGAACTTGTCATCTGTCCATCCAAAGTTTGCCAAAGCGATGTGCATCTCTGTTGTTATTTCCAGTTTATTGGAACCAGCCAACCATGTGGCTGACATACCGTCCAGTTTTGATGGGAGGAAAGGACAGATTTTTTTTAGAAAATGGAAAAACCGGCCTCCGCCACTCCATGAGAGCGCTTATAGCCAAGAATTCGATACACACAGCTCATACGCTGTTCCAGACTCATTGCATCTGAGGCAAAACTCTAACCAGACTCCAACCGAGACTCTAAACAGACTCCAAGGTCCAGCACCAGAAAAAGTTTTTGACGACATGTCAGACTCCAGGAATTAAGCCTGCAGCCTATTTCTATTCTTCCATCCGAAATTATTGAAGATCTCCATGACGGTAACCTCCAACTTGCTGCAGCTTTGCTTCAAGTTGTTCATTTCTTCTTCTTTAGAGAGTCTTGCCCACGTTCTTGTCCAGTAGGTCCCCCTGAAGATTACCTGCAAAAAGGAATTGGGAAGTGTTTTCTTGAATACCACTTCATTTCGGCTTAGCCAAATCACCCAACACATAGCTGATATCCCCACACAAACTTGTCTTCTACTTTTTTTGGTCCAGTTCCTAATCCAAGGGCCGAATAAATCAGCAAAGCTAGACGGAGTTCTTACATTAAAGGAGATAGATATTACATTCCAAATAGACCTAGCTAAATGGCACTCAAAAAATAGGTGTTGTATATCCTCATCACAGCTGCAGAAGCAACAATGTTTGTTCCCCTTCCACTTTCTTTTAACCAAGTTATCTTTGGTCAATATGACCCCCTTTTGTAAATACCACAAGAAAATTTTAATTTTACATGGTACCCTTATTTTCCAAAGAAGACAGCTATGTGGCATCCCTCCCTCTTTCATTATATTCTTATACATTGTCTGTACCGAGAATTGTCCCCTCTTGTCAATATTCCATAAAAACACATCATTCTGATCATTCAGCTTGAAAGCAATCACACTCTCTACAAGCTGAAGCCAATTTTTCAGATTCTCCCCTATTAAGGCCCTTCTAAAGGAAACATTAAAAGGAGTAGTGCTTAACACACTTGAAACTGTCACATTCTTCTTTCTAGTGATACTGTAGAGTGCCGGGTAAGCTGTCATCAAGCTTTTCTTTCCTACCCAAACATCCTCCCAAAATCTAGTTTGGTTACCACTATTAATCTTAAAGCTTCCCTTAGAGAAGAATTGTTCCTTTACTTCCATTAGACCCGACCAGAAATGAGAGTCCCCTGGCTTTTTTGTTATCTGTGACAGTGTTTTTGTGCCCATATATTTTTTCTTTAACATCTTTTGCCATAGCCCATCTTCATTCAATAGCTTAAACAGCCATTTACTTAGAAGACATCTATTTTGGACATCTAGGTCTATAATACCTAGCCCTCCTACACTCTTAGGTTGACGGAGGATACTCCATTTAGCAAGTCTATACTTCTTTTTATGTTCATCACACTGCCAAAAAAATCTTGACCTATAATAATCGAGTCTCTTTAAAACACCTTTAGGTATTCTAAAGAAGGACATCATAAACATAGGTAAACTTGATAGGACCGAGTTTATTAAAACAAGCCTTCCTCCCACTGATAACAATTTTCCTTTCCAGCTACTCAACTTTTTTTGAAATCTCTCTTCCACTTGCCCCCAGTCTTTATTTCTGATTTTGTGAGTGTTCATAGGAATGCCCAAATATCTAAAAGGTAATGAGCCTTCCTTACAGCCAAAAATTTGCACGAACTCCCCCACCTTCTCCTTGGCTTTTCCAAAACAGAACATTTCGCTCTTATGGAAATTTATTTTTAAACCTGAAAGTTTCTCAAAAGTACTTAGTACAAGTTTCAGGTTCTCAGCTTGTTCCACATCATCTTCAATGAACAAAATAGTATCATCTGCGTACTGAAGGATTGATAATCCTCCATCCACCAGATGTGGAACTAGTCCCCTAAATTGTCCATTCTCGGCAGCCCTAGAAATGAGAGTAGCAAGCATATCCGCTACTATGTTAAATAACATTGGGGATAGCGGATCCCCCTGTCTCAATCCTTTTTTAGTTTGAAAAAAATGTCCCACATCGTCATTCACTTTCACCCCTACATTCCCTCCACTTACTATGTTTTCTATCCATTTACACCATATTGGGGAGAATCCTTTCATTCTCAAGGTTTGCTGCAGGAATGGCCAACTTACTTTGTCATATTGGGGAGGAAAGGACAGATAGGTGATTAACTATTTTGAATCTCAAAATTTAATTTTCTCCTCAAATCTTGGGAGCGTTATTTTTTTGCGAGGTTGGGAGCGTTATTTTATTCGACTTGAACCGCCGTCTTGTCTAAAATGAATGCAACATGACGAATCCAATTAATATCTGTACATGTTGAGTCAGCGTTCGGAACATGGCTCAACACTGCGATGTTTTCTGATATATGCATGTTCAACACTCATATGACATTTTATACAAAAAGATAAAAATAGTCTATCTAAAATATTAATTTGGGGGTTCATAAATTGTGGAACCAAGTTTATGAAAAATGTTGAAGCATGTAAAATTGTACAAAATCATAATATAGTAGACATTGTTTAGATATGAAAACTAGAACAAAAATAAAAATGATATAGTGATGAAAAGAAATAAATTTCTATGCGTTATGGTCCAATCTACTAAAGAGCACATTATTCATGCCAACGCGAAAACCTCATTTGTGCCAATGATCGTAACAAAACCACGAAGCCAATACGAATAGAAATAGTTATTTGTGCCGGTGTCAAAACTGGCACAAATAAGAAATTTTGCATCACTGCAGGAAATTGCACTGGTTTGATGAGTGCATGTTGTTGGCTGCTCAATAGGTGCAACATAATCGTAGTATTCAAGATCTGAGCCTGGCTAACTCAAGGAATTCACCTGTATCACTGGTGTGCACGTCGCGATTCTGCATTCCGTTGAGATCACTGATTGTACCCATTTTTGTCTTCTCCAACAATAAGACCCAAAAGAGAACTCTTTCTGCGAATGGGTCTTCAAGATAGAGGATAATCATATTTGGGTTGTGACTCTTTTGGCACCCAAAATGGGTCTCCTGTACAGGTACTCTGTTGGAGACTGAAACAGTACTGTCGGAGGCCATTTTGGGTTTGGGTGCCCACATAGGTCACCTGTTGGAGACAGCGAAATTGTTCCAAGAATAAACAAAGATGTTGTAGTAGAACATAGATTTTTTTAAAAAAGAAAATATTCCAAGCAAATGAAATTGTTCTGAGAAAACACACAAATGTTCCGAGCAAAAAAGAAATTTGAACAAGAGACTAAATGTTCTAGTAAAAAGTACAAGTTATTTTGACAACAAAGACAAATGTTTGAGACCAAGGAAAATGTTGCATGTAAGTTATACTCCCTTGCTCTATTTATAAATTATAAAAATTTATTTTCAAAATTGAAAATATACTCATATTTGACATCTTTTTGCTGCACTAACTGCGTATGACATGGTGGTGAGACGGTTTTAAGAACAGAATCATGGATCGAAAGAAAAGTGCATTCACGCATCCTACACGACTACACGAGTATACGAGACATGGCCCTATTATCACCCTCTCCGCCGAAGGTTGCTTTGCCACTCCACGGGGAGGACAAGAGAGCAGCAGCCCAATAATACAACCCGTTTCTGGATTTTTGGCCTGGTCTAGCCCAGCCCATGTGGGCATGCACCTGGTTTTACTAACTTTGTGAAACTTTCGGCCAAGTTTAGACAAAAAACAGAGCATGCTAGACTTGCCACTTATCAGCCCTTTACCAAGAGAAGCTCAGCCGTTCACCAACACCAACCAGCCGAACTTTGAAGTTCAGTTAAAAAACTGTTACTAAATTTTTAATAAATTTCCAAAAACTTCGGCCCAGTTTTCATCAGAAAATAATGATATCCTTCGATTGCAAGAGCATCCATAAAGTACCTGTAGTACATACAAATGAGTTTAGTGTGAAGGTAATGCCAAGTTTTTTCCGTGTAGCCGTGTAGGTATACTATGTAATTACAACCTGGACCATCTACGAATTACTTACAAATGATATCAGTGTGCAGGTAAAGCCTAAGTTTATTTACAACCTAGACCAGCGTGTCCATCACACATTCACAGATAGCCGTATCGGTTCTTTCAGGGTGAACGCAAACTATATTTGTTTTTGAAAACACGAGCAAGGCTTTAGCTGTGTTTTGAAAACAAGCAGCATCCCAGAGCAAACTGATGACTACCATTATTCAACTTATGTTTCACTGAAGTTGTGTGTGAACTACATGTCACATTTTGGCCTTGAGTGCAAGATGCCTGAAACTCTGAACATGTAAATGATGCAACCTTGGGTCTTGAATACAATGCTGACATATTGGGCATTTCCCAGCTGGAACTCTAAACAAAGCAAGGTTTGCACTTGCATTGCATCCACGATCCATGAGAGCAACAGGAATTATCGGCAACCACACATCACGTCATATCTACCTAAGTTATGCTCACTGACATTGGTGTCTTTCTTTTCCACAACAGGATGATATTTCTCCAAATCAAGATAAGATATTTGACATCCTAAGAGAGGGTAAATTAGGTGTCTTAAAAAATAAGGCTCCAAACACATAAAAAGCTATTCCAATTTCATGCACTTAAATGTGTCTCAATCACCAGTCACCAGACAACTCTGGTGCATCAAGAACAACTACCAAAGTTACATCATCGACCACTTTACACGAATGTTCACTGAACAAGTCTCCATCTATATCTGTAGCTGTAAGGCTCCCATCAACTCTGGTGCTCTGCACACTGAACTCGTCCCTGCACTGATTAGGCCGCGGTGCATACTCCAGTGCTCCCAATGTTATAGTGACACAACACTTAGATCGCGGTGGAACAATGCCTTTGCTTGGCTGTATGTCGTAGGGGCGTAGGCTGGTGGTTGTGATCCTGAATGCAAAGTAATCATCTGTATCGTTTGTCAGTTCAACAGAGCAAGATATCTGCTTCTGAAGCTCAAAGGTCAAATGCATGTCGAGTGGCTCAATCCCCAGCATGTCCTCCAGCTCGAGGCATTCAGTGGTATCATTGATTTGCGCGACGCTACTATCCATTTCGTTGAGACCACTGAGTATATACTCTATATTTGGCCTATCTCTCGGATCTGTATGCTTGCATCTCAGCGCCAAATCCAGACATTTAGCCACTTGTTTGTACTCAAATTTTGTGTCCTTAACTGATTTGTTCCACCTGTGCTTCCATCTTCTAAGTACCTGCCATTTCAACGAGGTGATTTTAATACATACCAAAGATGCTCAAATTGTCAGAAGTAAAACTAATGCACTGTTGGAGCCCTACAAATTCTCCAAACTCTTCTTGATGGACATTAGTATAAAACTTATGATTATACCTAATACGGCCTTTTTTTATTTTGAAAAATATGTTATAGTGGTACTCTCTCAGTCTCTTGTAAAATCTTGCACTCCAGGGAATTTTTTTTAGTTTGTTTACCCTTGAATAAACTACAAAATTTCCCATATGTATTCTTACTTTATTTCAACTTTTTGCAACTTAAGGGGGCAACGTCCACTGGTGAAATAAATCATTCTTACTTTATTAATACTCGGCTTGGCCTTGCTTCCTGTCACCAGCTCTGTGATTATAACACCCAAACTGTAAATGTCTGACTTAGCGGACATTTCGCCATCATTAATGTATTCAGGAGCACAATATCCTCTACAGGAAAAGCCAAAAGGTCGATGCATTATTCTCAATAAAGAATTTGAGAGAAGATTAAATGTTTGGAAGCACAATTTATTCTCTAAATTTTGAACTTACAGAGATAGAAGACGTTCTGCACTCGTAGTTTTTGATTTTTCATCGAACCTTGATAGACCAAAATCTGTTATCTTTGGCACCATTTGATCATCTAATAGTATATTGGAAGGTTTGAGGTCCATGTGAATAATATGCTTTTCCTTGTGGAGGTGATGCATACCCTCACAAATTCCCTTAATTATTTGGAAGCGCATATGCCATTCAAGTCCCCTTAATTCATCTGCATAAGCGAAAAGAAGAAAGAAAAAGAGTATGAAAGCACAGAATATTCTTGTAATCTTCGATGTGTCATGCTGCATACTAATTGATGGGCCAGTATTTCATTTTGGTTATGTTGGTTATAATCTACTGCAACTTAAAAGGCAGAGGTGGAAATGGGAAGATGGTGACATATGTGTCTTATCTCATACCAGTAAGCTGGTTCTCAAGGCTTCCTTTCGTTATATACTCAAAACAAAGCAGTCTTTCCCGTATCTGGGCCATAATAAATTTTCCTTCCATTATTTCTGTTGCTTTCTCTTCTGTATGAGAACAGTAGCCTAGAAACCGTACTATATTTGGGTGGTCAATCATCATCAAGGTTTTAACCTCCTGATGAAACATCCTGTCTTCAATTGTATAACTGTTGAAAAGCTTCTTCACAGCAACAGTTCTGCGTCCCAGGATGCCCTGTTTGACCTCTCTCGTCAGAATGGGCATGAGTATTGGATCAAATTCAGCTTCTTTTTTTTTGTTTGCTTATGCAAAACTTGAAAGAGATGTAATGTAAAAGTTTAATTTACCTTGTAAACCACTCCACATCCACCCCATCCAATTGTTCGCTCATCGGAGAAATTCTTGGTGATGTGCTGTAAAAGTGGTAACTGCAGTTTACTCGGCTTTTCTTTTCCCTCAATTATACGCTCCAGGAGATTAAATTCAACATATATGTTATCCCTTCTGTATATAACAGAGTATTTTCAAAATAAGTACAGTGGGAAATAATGCTTCCAAGAACATAACGCAATTGCATATTTTACACTTTAAGCAAAGATAATCATGACTAAACTTGTGTTGATCTTTTTATTGTCATTAAAATAAGAAAATCATACAGGAAACACAAAAGAAAAACATAAGTGCTATATACTTAGGGGGTACAGTGTTGGCATGTTGGATACCTACCCAAATGCACTCCCACCTGACCCCTCAAATATATTGGAGTGACTCCATTAGTCATATTGATCACCTGATGTCTGTTTGGATCCAAGTGCTAATAGGTGAAAGTGCTAAACTTTAGCACTAGTCCATCCAAATAGGAGGGCTAAACTATAGCCAAGACTGCCTCACAGGTATTAGGTAGGTGTATTAGGCAAGCCTGACCTGATTGGCTCTGTTTCTATAAGCCTCAACTCTAGGTCACCTTGCCTATATATGTGTACGCCATGTGCCTCCATAATCAATCTACTAATTTCCCCGCTTTCAGTATAATCGTATCATTTTGGCGCAACAAGTTGCATAACACTCGCATCGATACGTGAAATTGTCAAATATGTGCATGTACAGTCACATGTACGCCACCAAACGTAGCTTTTTCTACTAGATTAATCAAGAAAAGGTTCGAGAAGATACACATGATCCTAACCCAAGCTATCAAGCACGTGCTCCAAGTTTCCAAAGTAATCTGGTCCAAGACATTTTAGTCACTCCTTTAAAGTAACCCATAAAAGGATGCGCATTTTGATTCTGATAACTGAAAGTTGGGGTGCTTGTTTTTACCATACAACAAGCGTGTATGGCCATACGTTGAAGTAACGAAAGGGTATAAACTCCAGTAGGAAGAAAATCTGTAAGTGCGTCTGATTGTGATTCAAAAGCATCTAATTGAATTCCAATAGACTAGAATGGCCTAAAATTCCTCTTCATCACACACCACGACAGAGATTTTATATTTCTGAAGCAGCATTCAGCTGTGGCAGTCTGGCAGAAGCAAATGTGAGACATCCGGGAGGCAAGGTCCTGAAACAATAAGCTCCCAGCTGCAGTCTGTAGCATAAAGCAGGGCAAATTGAAGGGAGTGCCGGCCCTAGCAGAGAAGCAGACACGAGAAATACGCTTTGTGGGATAATTGTGACCGTACATGTACATATTTGACAAGTTATTTATGGCATCTATTGACACGTTATGCAACTTGTATGACCAAAATGATACAACCATAGAAGTTGTTGTATTATGGATGCAATTTTGGAGCTAATTTTCCATAATACATGTAAAATAAATAAAAACTGTAGTCTTTGTCATATAAGCAATAGGAAAAATCAAAGAACTTTGAGGTATTTGATAACACTTGTCAAATATAGTTCATAATTTCTCAAAACTACCATTTGCATACCTGGAAATGGAATCTTTGCCAATAGGTGGCTCCCATAAATTTCGTGCAACCTACCAGTTCAAAATATAAATGATAACTTTTATATTAGTTCTATCAAGAAATGAAATATGAGTTGTTCTACAAGAGAAACTAAAAGGGACCTAGAAGGATTTACAATCACCAAAGTTACCAACTATCTAGCCATTCCCAAACTGCTAAGTGAAGATAGATGTGGCTTCCTGGATAAATGCAGGATCATTTATGGAGTTCATGGAAAAAAACCAAATATAACTGGGATTTCTAGCATGTCCAAGAGAGAGCTGATGAGACACGGTGAAGGCAACAAGTGGACTGATATCAGTTTGGTCATGAGCAAGGGACTAGAGCTGTTCTGCTGATAGATGTTTGAGTTGTGGAGTGTACTGAGTGGATGGTGACTGTTTATTGGTTAGTCAATGTTTGGCACGAAATGCATTGCAATATGGTATTCATGCTAATTTCAAAATGTGGATATGGCCAAAGACGGTGTTGTAAAATGGTAAACTTAGTCCCAATTTGGATGAACTAGCTAGAGCTAATGGCTAGATCTTTTTATGGCGCTGTGAGCCCGCGCCGTCTCCGTATCTGCGATGTCTCTTCTTTTTTTTTTGCCGTGCTTCGCAAAAAACACATGGCAAAGAGGTTTTCCGTGTGCCCGACAAAGAGGTTTGCCGTGTGCCCGACAAAAGGCACACGGCAAAGTCCTCTTTGCCGTCATGCCTGGCTGCCATGCGTGCTTCGCCGTGGGCGGCACATGGCAAAGCCTTTGCCATGTGTAATGTGGACTTTGCCGTGTGCCCCTGGCACACACGGCAAACAATGAGTTTCCGGTAGTGTAGGTGGTTATCCACTAGGTAGCTGGTTGAAATGGCATGGGGAATTCAAGGGAGTATACTTAGACATCTCCTAACAATATAAGTGCACATGCTAATTGTTATTGTGATTACCGTGCCCTCGTTGATCGGTGCGGTATACTTGGTGTCATTCAGCCTACGGACAATATCCACTATGTTGGGCCTTTTATGCATGTCGTTATCCACACAGTCCAATGCTATCTCGATGCAATGAGCTACTTGATTGGCGTATAAATATAGTGGTGAATCCTGCCATGTTGCGTGTAGCCTACTGAACCAATTGTTCAAAACCTGCGTATAAATTGGAAGTAATCAAACATACATGGAGTGATATGTTATAACTACAGTAAAATATAGGATACAACAGAAAATTGACCGGATAGTAGGATGGCTTACTAGATCGTGAAATTCATCACGAGTCATGTCAGCCTTTTTCATGTAGCCACTGGGTCCTGATATTATCTCTATCATTATGACTCCCAAGCTGAACACATCAAACTCTTTTGAGAGGGTATTTCCCGATTTATATTCTGGAGGACAGTATTTGCTGCAATCCGTGAAAAAAACAAATGAATTACGAAATAAAGAATCAAACTGATCATTGCAGTTGACACCATCCATTCATTCCAACTTACCGTGTTCTGTAGTTATCGCCTACGGTTGTGGCTAAATTACTGCCAATAATCATTGACAAACCCCAATATGCAAGTTTTGGCTCCATGTTCTGATCTAGGAATATACTGTCTGGTTTTAGGTTGAAATGGTAAATATGTTCTTCCAATCCCAGGTGAATGTATGCCAAACCCTTACATATGCCCTGAAGGATTTTATGGCGGGTGTGCCAGTCAAGTCCACTGAATTCATCTGCATGCAGGGAGGTAAAACAAAGGGGGTAGTATAAATCAAATGCTAGTACACATAGTATATATACATCTTTGCTTGTGTGATTAAAAACATATACTTGAACTAAAACATAGACATATAGCCATACCAGAAAGATGCCTTTCAATACTCCCATTTCGCAAGTACTCGAAGCAAAGCGCTCTATATGTGTTTTCAACAGGCGATGTTCTTCCGTTGCCCTCTTCTTCTATATGCTGGTTTTCATAGCAGTAGCTAATATACTGAACAAGATTTGGATGTTTGAGCATGCTAAGCTTATGAATCTCATTCTGCAACAGGTCATTGTCGAGTCCTGGCAGGAAAGCATCGAGCAGCATCACTGCAATGCGCTCTCCATCTTTATTTATGCCCTGTCCATGGTTCAAGGTCTACTATGAGAATTTAAACAATAATTCATCTTGCTTCTTCTTCGTGTTATATATTCCCAATAAGATTTGTGAATCCAAAAAGTATTGCATAGAAACCAAACATGCCCATGATCGATCCTACCTTATAAACTGCTCCGTATGGACCTCGGCCAACTTTTCGTTCTTCAGAGAAATCATTTGTAATTTCTCGTAATTCCTGAAATGTCAGACCCATGATCAAGTGCGGAATCTCGAGGCATACAATAGCACAGGTTGGCACCTCCTGTCAGGGCAAAAGCTTTTTCAAACACCCCACGCAAGCATCGTGTATTTTTTTGCGACCGTGCCTTAGCACGTATTTCATTAAGAGGAAGAGCAATACGACCATTACAAACCTCAATACGCAGGGGCTATTGAGGCGGTTACAGAACCACCAAGCTGGTGGCAGCGACCAAACACAAGCTAACACAGCAAGAAAGAAAGAGAGGGGGGCTACATAACCCTCCAAACCTAAATAAACGACCAAAAACATCAACACCTGCAAAACGAGACATAATCGCCATGGACGCTGGAGGAGACAACCAAACACAGGAGGGGTGGCCAAACATCCACCAGAACTAGCACAATCCCGACGGCCAAGCATCCGTCTGAGGAGAGCACTGAGCAACGCGACAACGGCGGCAAAGCATCCGCCAGCACCAAGAACAAGCACGACATTGACGGCAAAGCATCCGTTCGAGCAGGATAGCAGCGGCAGAGTATCCGCTGGAGCACCATGTACCAACGCGACATCGACGGCAAAGCATCCGTCGAGGCAGGATCGCAGCGGCAAAACGTCCGCCGGATTAGCCTAAAATCCAGCAATCCATGGTGAAGATGTAGAAGGGAAGCACATGCAGGCACAGATGACGACTCCCCTGGCAGGACACGGCAAATCCAAGCTGCCAGCAGAAGAAGCATGGAGGAATCCCAAAACGACGCCCTCAACAGGGATGCGACGCATCAAGCGCCGCCGTCGCCCGTCCGGAGATCCAGACAAGGTTTTCACCAAGGAATCCAGATGTAGGGAAGACCCCAACACCCAAACCTCCATGCCAGGGAACTGCCGACAGCCGAACATATAGCTCCCAAACGACCAGATCTTGGCCAGGCCAGACACAGAACCCGGCCAAGAGAGGATACACCGCGCCGGCAGCAGGAGCCCAACCCCAAGGCGACGGCCCCACAAACGGACCCACGCACCGGCAAGGGCCTGCCGAGGCCGCCGCCAGCACCGGGAGGAGGGCCCCACAGCCCGGGAGCGCGCCGGCCCAGGGGACCAGGGGTGAACCCCGAAGAGGCTCACCGGAGCCACGCCGACGGGGCCCCCTGCGCCACGAAGAGCGAAGATCAGGGCCAGGGGGTGGCGGATCTGGCGCCCGGTCGGCCGGCGTCGTCGACGAACGGCGGCGGACCGGCGACCCCAGATCCACGGCGACCTAGGTTTGGAGGGAGGGTAGCGAGGGAGAGAGGAGGAGGGAGGGGCGCGAGCTAGCCACCGGCAACGGGGCAGCCGCTGGCGGCCGCCGCCACAAGCGACGGCGGCCGCCTGGGCAAGGCGGGCGGGAGGGGGCCCGGGAGGCGCGGCGAGTCGCCCCCCGAGTCGCCTGAGAGCGACGCGAGGGGAGGACCAGGAGGGCTAGCACTTGGGGATTTCTGCACAAGCATCGTGTATTAGAGCTGTAACAATGGATGTAGTAGCCTGCAGGGAGATAGCTAGAATAGAGTTCATTTAGCTGCTGAGATAAACAAAATTAATAGCGCTGCAATAATATAGCACAGGACCAGGAAACTCATAACAAGAAGAACGAAGCATACCCCGCGGTACGTGGCTGAAAGGAAGAAGCGAATTCCTGTCCTGCAAGGCTCTCGATCCTTGAGACCTTGAGCGGAGGAGAGATGGATCAAGAGCACCGTGCCATTGTTTCAATCGCAAGCAGGTTTGGTCAACGCCCCGACCAGACGCGGTGATAGCGACATATATACTATACTGGATTATATATAATGCAGTACCGGAGACTAATTATAGGCTGTCCTAGTCAATGCCAGCAGTGGTGACAGTTTTCAGATATTAAATTTTCGTTCAGCGAGTTCCACAGCTATATTTACAACTCTCTAAATAATCTTAACATGTTGACAATAAGCGAAGAGATATTTAATTATAATTTACTCATTGTTTTATTATGATCACATAAGCATCATTTCTGATTCCCAAACCAGTTCCTTTTAACCAAACTATCTTTTGTTAAAATATACCTCATTGGAGGTGCTAAAGAAATATCCTTACTTTTAGAGAGAGATTCTCAACTTCCAAATAAATTTATGAATGAAAGGAACGCCAAGGTTAATAAGATGTAACAATGGATGTAGAGATAGCTAGAATAGATAGATGGAA
>CM014272.1:18445158-18548315 GCA_004135705.1 Alloteropsis semialata
CCCCCAAAAAAAAAAGCAGCAGGTGGAAATTGCAAACTTATGGTGAAATATCAGGCGTCGTTTAAGGATGATATGGAAAAGAAGAACTGAAGAATCGAAGCACATACCCCGGGGTATGTGGCCGAATGGTAGAAGCGGATTCCTGTCCTGCAAGGCTCACGATCCTTGAGATCTTGAGCAGATGAGAGATGGATCAAGAGCACCGTGCAATGGTTTCAATTGGAACCAGCTTTGGTCAACGCCCCAACAGGACGGTGTGATGGAGACATACATGTACATATAGTACTGGATTATAATGTAGGGCTTGTTTAGTTCGGAAATTGGAAACTTGCCAAATCGTAAAAATCGGATGTCGGAAGGGGTATTCGGATACTAATAAAAAAAACTCATTACACAATTCATCTGGAAATTGAATTTTGAATCTATTAAGTCTAATTAATCCATCATTAGAGATTGTTTACTGTAGCACAACGTTGTCTAATCATTGCCTAATTAGGCTCAATAGATTCGTCTCGTGAATTTACCCGGGGTTATAGAATGGATTTTGTCATTAATTCATGTTTAATACCTCTAATTAGTGTACTAACATTCAATGTGACGAGTGAATAGTAGAAACTTGCTGGAAACTTGCCGAACTAAACAAGGCTGCAGTACCGAAAACTAATTATAAGCTGTCCTAGACAATGCCAGGAGCGTGCTGATAGTTTTCAGACATTAAAATTTCGTTCATCTCAGTCTTAGTTTGATCAAGTCCGTGTCCGTGTCCCTGCTACGGCGATATGAGTTAAATATATGCAGTGAAAGATTAAGAGGTCTGCTTGTTCGGCTCCAGCTCCTGCCCACCAAAGGGGAACGCACAGCCCGGCCCACGCATTATGGGTGTAAGGGTGTTAGGCCAGTCTCAGTTCTCTGATAATTTCAACTGGATACTCATGGCAGTGTACAGGCCTGCACAAGAGGAATTTAAATCTCCTTTCTTGTCTGAACTCATTCGGTCCTGTCAACAAAACCCACTCCCGACTCGAGTTGGCGGAGATTTTAATATCATGAGACATAGTAAAGAGAAATATAATAATCATTTTAATAATAAGTGGCCTTTCCTATTCAATGCCGTCGTAGATAGTTTTGATCTTAGGGAAATTAATCTATCGGGTAGACAGTTTACTTGGGCAAACTCCTTGCCCCAACCTACCTATGAAAAACTTGACAGGGCACTAATTGCAACTGAATGGGGATTTAAATATTCTTTAGTGACTGTACACACTCTTGATAGAGGTGTTTCACACCATACACCTTTGCTTCTAGACAGCGGCGTACCAGTAATCAATATAGAAGTGTCTTTGGTGCACTCCAATATTTGACTCACAAGACCTGATATTGTGGTTCCAGTAAACAAGGTTTGTCAATATTTACATGCGCCAACAGTGACACATTGGGCTGCGGTAAAAAGGATTCTAAGGTATTTAAAGTCATGCACAAAGATTACAATCAATTGTTTGAGATATGCGAATTGTTCTACTAGATTTTAATTTGAGGCATATTTCATAAAAAAAAGCTACTGCTATGTAAAACAAATAACCAGGCATGAATCTCAAGAACGAGAACAGCAGAGACATCATAGACATAGCCAGCAAATATGTAACAAACATAAACATACGCATTGCTGCACTATCACCCATCTATGGACTTACAGAATAGCGCTCCATCCTCGTGTAGATTTGATGTAGAGGCAGCGTAGAACGAAGTCGATCAGCTTCGAGTAGTCGCACAGTTGTGTTGCCCAGAAACCTTATTGCCATCACTCGTGCAGGCTTCACGACGGCAAGGGCTCGCAGATACCGCTCCTCTCCTTCTCAGTGCACACCAAGAAGAAGAGCCGGCGAGATCCGGCAGCTCAACACCACAGCACACTTCTCCCGGAATCAGAGAGAAAGTTCAGAAAGAGTTCGTGGGGATTTTCTCGTGTATCTTGACTGGACATCTCCAGGTCCTCTTATAGAGATACACAGCCCACTGCTGACCGTTTCATCTATAATGATGCTCCATTAATTAGCAATAGTAACCACCCATTTAATTTGGGATTAAGGCATTGACTGCATACTTATCCTCTCTAATGACTATTTTTAAAAGGTTAATACGCAGATGGCAAAAGGATTACACAAACTTGGCTTGGCTGCTTGCTACATCGCAAGTCACAAGTCACGTGTTCGTTTACGTGAAAAGAACGCGAATACGCGCGCACGCGCGTGTGTAACCCAAGCCTCATTCTCTCCAAGTGTTCAGACTAGTGAGAGAGCCCTCGTATTTAAGTTGACATGCACCAACTCAAACCAGCAGTATAGAACAACTCTATACCATGCACTCTTGCTTTGGGATTCCATAAATGGGCCTCTCTATGGGCCTATTTTCCGACATCAATATCAGTAAATCTAGTTCATTGCTGCTAAGTGTGTTTTCAGATGCTGACTGGGTTGGCTCCTTAGATGACAAGAGATCAATTGGCGGCTTTGCTGTTTTTCTAGGATCTAACCTTGTTTCATGGAGTAAGTAGCCGGCAGTCTCAAGGTCTAGCAAAGAAGCTGAGTACAAAGCAATATGGTACAGCTGAAGTTATGCAGATCCAGACCTTGCTACAAGAAATTGAAATTGGGTCACCTCTTGCAGCCAAGTTGTGGTGTGATAATATGGAGCTAAGTATTTTTCATCCAATCCAGTTTTTCATGATAGAACTATGGACACTGAGGTTGACTATCACTTTGTAAGAGAGAGAGAGAGAGAGAGATTCACTCGCAAATTGTTGGAGGTTGATTATATACCTACTGGAGATCAAATTGTAGATGGTTTTACTAAAGCTCTTCCTATTTGGCAGGTAGAGAATTTCAAGCACAATCTTAACCTTGCAAGGTTATGATTGAGGGGGTTGTTAGACATATAGATTGATATATCTCAAAATGATTCTTGTAAACGTGTGCGTGTGTGTTTTCTGTTTGTAACATGATGTGTATTCCCTGCTAGATGGAATTTTCTAGAGGATAGACTTGATATCAGATAACTGCTGTTTGTTTGTTGTAACCATCGACCAGGGAATCAGAACCTGTAATCCACCGCTGGAGAGATTCCGGCGACATATATTAACATGGAACACGCGCACGGAAGGGGTGCAGCGTTTCACCCAATAGCTTCCGCACCCCTGAAATCTTTCAGAGGTGACTAGGTTTACAAGAAGGTCCCTGTGTTCGCCAATGTATTTTTTTTCTTTGAATTTTGTGCAGATGTTTATGGTGTTTCCACCTTTAATTATAATCGGGCCACCAGCCTTCCATATAAATAGAAGACTAAGTGTTAATACAAAGACTAGAGCTTAATTAAAGGAAACGAAAGCACAAACAATTAAAAGTGAAGGGTAGTAGTCTCCTTTATTGGCCAGTCAACAACCGTGTCATGCAAATTACAACTTAAACTAACTTAGCCACAACATTCCTCGAATATGAGAGGGCTACATGGGCATTTTACAATTTCTCTCGGGTCTCTACTTAGTCTCTACTTAGTCTCCACCCTCGACCCTCACATTGGTCTTCCGGGTCATCAATAACTTACTCAAAGAGAAGTCTTAGGTGAAGCCTCACATTCATCTTCAAACGTCTTCTCACATCCTTGCAAAGTCTTAGGACGGTCTTCACCTGCATCCCCCTTTGGGACTTTCGGAACTCGAGCTTCCGGATTAATTGCTTCAAAGCCCACATAATCTTCAGCCTAGTATTAGACTTAGCCCCCTCCAATCTTTAAAACCAAAAGCGAAACATTTCGGTGGCCAAGGGTATCAGGCCACAAGCCCATCCCCATTAGTTTCTTTGAACTGAAGTGGCAGGAACTCTACCTTTCATCTAAGCAGCAAAAAGGTGATAGTTCACAATCACAGGCCGTTGTCCTGTATGGCTACACTAAATAAAGCGCGTGCACACGAACAAGAGGCATGGTAAGTTGGCCCTACGTATTTCCCGAAATGCCCACTTGGGGGGCAGACCCATGTAGAGCCCAGTGAGGGCAACTATGCCCACACTCAATTTTTGTATTTCAATGGACTTTGGGCCTTCTTCACTGTATTTTCAGTAGCCCAGTAGGCTCTCACTCGGTTTTTGGGTTGGGTCCGCCCTGCTCCTCTAGATTTTCTGGAACTTTTTTTTTTTACGATTTTACAAAATCAATGTTTGGGTGACAGATTTTGTCCAACAGCCGTTTCATACGGCTGTCGCCGTATGAAACAGCGGTAAGGTCTGGTAACCGCCAGACAATACGGCGCTTACATAGACCGCCGTTTGAATCAGCTTTTTAATTTAAAAATATATTTCTGCGTCGTATAGCCAACCTAACCGCTAAATAATTCGGCGGTAGGTGTCGGCACCTGGGCCTGACCCACTTAACCGCCGAATCATTCAGCGGTAAGGGGAGACAGGGCCTTCCGACGCCGTTTGATCCGGCGGGAAGGCTACCCGCCGTCGGATCAATGGCGGCAGCCCCTACCGCCGTTTCATATGGCGGTTGGGTCGCTGTCGCCTATATAAGCCCAAAATCATTTGGAAATCTCATTCTAAATCAGAAAAAAAACTAAGGTTAAGAGAGGAGAGGGAGAATCAGCGGCGAAGCCCTGCCGGTTCTGGGCGTCGGTTTCAGGTAAAATCCGAACTCGTAGTTGTAAATTCAATTTCGTAGATGTATTACTTTGTAGTTATTTTAGTATTTAGTTTAGACATTATGATATTGTAGTATTATTTTTGAGTTACTGATATTAGTTTTAGAGGTAGTTACTGATATTAGATTTAGTGATATTAGTTTAAGTGACCTTAGATTTAGTGACATTAGAGATAGTTACAGTCATTACTTTTAGTGATATTAGATTTACTGATATGTTTATATTAGAGTTATTAATATATCTTTTTATATTAGAGTTTATATAAAAGTTTATATTGTAGTTTATATATTTTTATATTAGATCTACTGATATTAGAGTTTACATTAGAATTTTATATAAACTGTAATTATGCATATTAAAGTTTACATTAGAGTTTATATCTTAGAGTTTTTATAATTATATAAACTTTAATTGTGCATATTACAATTTACTGATATTAGGGTTCAGTTATATCTTTTTATATTACAATTTTTTGATATTAAAGTTTTATGCATAGTAGATTTTATATAAGAGTTTATATTAGAGTTTATATCTTTTGATATTAGACTTTATATTAGAGTTTTATGCATATTAGGTTTTATATTGGAGTTTATATTAGAGTTTTATGACAGGTTATATCTTTTTATATTAGATTTACTGATATTAGAGCACTCCTATGGGAGCAGGTCCGTCGATGCTACCCCTCGTGCTGAGCACTCCTCTCCAGGTTCAGAGCACTCTCATGGGGATGCCCACGTATACGCCGAGGCCAGCAACTATCTACAGCACAGGTACACCATAGTATCCACGTTTTGTTCCTAATATCCTAGCATTGTGTAATTACGTTCTCGACTAACGTTTTATGTGACAGGGCAACCAGCGATGACCTCAGGCGGCGGGTCCACGTCGGCAGGGCACACCGTCCACGACTTAGGTACGTCCGTAATTGACCAAACCATATGACTACATAATTTTACTTGCGTACTAACGTGATTGTGTATGATGCAGCGTATGCTTCAGGCGGGACACCCGACGACATAGTCGAGGAGCAGCACCTAGCAGCGACCCAGTGGACGGTCCCCTCCGACATTGACCGGTGGTATCGACAGGGGCAGGGGTCGCAGGAAGAGATTGGTGGTTCGCAGTTAGCTGGCGCCCCCATGCCTGCTACACAGTTCTCCCAGCCACCGTTCGCGACACCGCCTCCTGCGAATGCAGGGCGCCCGAGTCGGCAGGTGCCGCCACCTGACCCCCTTACGTACTCTGCGCACCACACGAGGGCCGCACAGCAGGCGGCTAGGAGGGGCAGGGCTAAGGTGGCCAAGCGAGGCCGCATTTAGTTTTTTACTTTCTGCACTCGAGTCATTATGTATCGTACTAGATGTTGTATTATACTCTTCATGTTTACTTGTCTGTTTTTTGTGATATTTTGCCGTTCGATGTTATAATTTCCTTTCATTCACCACCATTTCATCATAAATTACAAATTACAGCACTTTTTCAATGCAAAAATAATATTAAAATTTCAAAATCTAAATACAACCATTTCATTTGGCGGCTTTAGAAACCGCCATTTCATTTGGCGGTTCCCAAAACCGCCATTTGATTTGGCGGTTTCCAAAACCGCCGCCACAGGCCAGTGGCGGTTCCTCTCAAGGAGTGAACCTCCGGTTAAAATGGCGGTTTTATTAAACCGCCAAATGAACCGGCGGTTAGATTTAACCGCCGTTTTATGCGGCGGCTAAGTCTTACTGCCGTGGCGGTACCAACTCTAACCGCCGTTTCATACGGCGACAGCCGTATGAAACGGCGGTTGGGTGACAGATTTGCAAAATCTATCATCAAAGCATTGATTTTGTAAAATTGTAAAAAAATTAAAAAAATCAGATTTTCTGTCATGCGGGCTGTTGCCACCTGTTGAGCTGTTAAAAATTAGTGGATGCTGCAATTTCATTCCTTCCGCAAATCCCCATTAGCTATTTTAATTCTACCCAATAATTGATAGGAAACAGGGCTATTCTACCTCTTGGCTTAGTTCTTGTGCCCAAGTCCACATGAACTAAAATTTAGGACACGAGGGCGAATTTGGAACACTAATCAAGATAAACATAAATTGTTGGCCATATGCATTATACATCTGGGAATAATTAGGCAAGCTCTATTAGAAGAAATTGTAGATCCTAGAACAAAACCCATGACACCTCCAGCCCTACCCAGCCGAGGCATCTCTTATTCGAGGTTTCAGACGACAGCCATGCCTAAGATCCATTTGTTGGACTTAATGTGCCTGACCAGTCACCAGATATTCTGTCACGTCAAGAACAACCATCACAGACACATTGTCAACCACTTTAACCCTCTCTTCACTGAACATGTCTGCAGTTATATCCAATTCTGTAACATTCCCTTTTACTTGGGTACTCTGCACAGTGAATTCATCCTTGCAGTGATTTTGTAGCGGTGCCTTCTTCTGTGGTGGCAACGTTATGGTGACAAAGAACGTGTTTTGTCGTTTAACGATGCCTTTGGTTGGGTTTACAAGGTATGGGCGCAGGCTGCTCGTTAAGACCCTGAAGGCAATATTATAATATGTATGGTTGGCCAACTGAATGGCGAATGATATCTGCTTATTAAGCTCAAAGGATATATTCACTTGGAGCGGCTCAATCCCCAGCATGTCCCCCAAGCAAAGGCTCATCTGCCAGAAAAATTGAAGATATAGATGGATTACAAGTCCCACCTTATTTTTGTGTCATAGTATGGCATGCTTATCATAGCCAATAAATAGGGATACTGCAGTTTAAGAGATCATATACGAGAGCTTACCTGATCATTTGCATATTCAATATCGTAGCTATTGTGCAAATCAGTACTATCCATTTTGTCAAAATCACGGATTATATCCCATATATTAGGCCTCTCTATTGGATCCGTGTTCATGCACCTCAGCGCCAAGTCAAGGCAATAAGTCACTTGTTCGTAACCAAATGTTGGGACCTTCCCTGATCTACTCCATCTGTGCTTCCATCTTCGAAGTACCTGGCATTGTTCACAAATAGAGAATGGTACCAGGATAATTAGTGCAAACAATGTACATATGCATCAGCCAAGGAATACTGACCACACAACACAAGACCTTAATAGCGTGTTTGGTATGTCATCCGGCTCGACCTCGTTCCGGACGGGGCGATCCGGATAAATTAGTTGAGGAGGACCATGCAGTGACAGACGAGACGATTCCATGACACAACCCAAACCAAACAGCTGGCTCGGTTTTTGGATCAAATGATCCCAGGACCGGTTGACGACTCAACCAAAACATATTGTAATAAGCAGACAAAGAACTAGCGCCCAGAGTTCTCTACAGCATGGAGCCCAAAAATGTGGGCTCCAAGTAAAATACATTTTTTCTCTCAAATCACAACAAAATCCAAGACAAGAAAAAAGTCCCGACTTCTTTAATGAAACTATCCAGATCGTGTAAGCAAAGAGTAAAAAGTGGAGCCTTTTCCGTATATGATGTCAGACATAGCCGCATACCTTTGGCCTCACGATGCTATACCACACATGGTGCACAAATGCTTGGAAGAGAGGGGAAACGTAACAGAGAATAGGAATGGAGGAGAGGTTAGAAGAGAGAATCGGAGCGCGTGGAGCTGAATAGGATATCCTTAGTGCCCTATTTAAAGGAGAAGGTTCAGAGCAAACGTGACTGCAAAAGTTAAAATTTTACCGCAGATTATTCTAGGTAAAACTGGTGCATCACCTAAAGGTTCTGTGTTAGTATCCAACTGCAATACAGAAGGATGTTCTTACAAACTATCTATGATATATTATAGAAGATTCTTAGCGTCTCAAATATCACAGACGGTCTTTTTCTTCTGAAACTGTTGTGAAGCAGGCATATCTAGCCGTGGGATTTATCACTTACATTAGTAATTTTTGGTTTCACCTTACTTCCAGCAACCAGTTCCATGATTATAACACCTAAACTATAAATGTCTGACTTAGCTGACATTTTTCCCTGAAGCATGTATTCTGGAGCACAATATCCCCTGCATGAAAAATACAAAAGTTTGATGATTTAAGAGAGAAAATGTTTCAAACAACAACATATTCTCTAAGTTCTTACTTACATTGAAAATAGACGTTCTGCACTCATAGTTCGTGATTTGTCATCAAGTCTCGCTAGACCAAAATCTGTAATCTTTGGTACCATATTATCATCTAACAATATGTTGGCAGGTTTGAGATCCATGTGAATAATATGCTTTTCCTTATGGAGATAATGCAGGCCCTCACAAATTCCCTTAATTATTTGATAGCGTGCATGCCATTCAAGTCCCCTTAGTTCATCTGGAGATGTAAAAGAAAAAACAAGAACAGTGAGAAATCTATTGCTACACAGTTGCGACACCCAGCCTGAGACCAAACATAGACGGTTAGAAGGAGGGAAATCACAAGTTTAATAACACAAAGACAAGCACGCCACTATCGTTGTTGCTGTTACAGCTTGCTGGCTGTCTGGAATCTTTTAACACATTTTACTTGGTTTGTTTTACACAACGATAATAACAACAATATAAGTAATTAAATAAGATACAAATGCCCTCATGAAGTAGACTGAAGTGTCACCAATCTAGAACCCGCTGGATACAACCTGGCCTATTCTTGACACAAATGTTTGGGGTTAGACTTAGGGCATGTTTTGTTTTTATCATAACATTGCCACGCCTAAGGTTATTCAAGCCATAGTTTGGGCTAATGTTTGGTTGACTAGTATAACTATGGCGAGCCATACTTTCTTAGCTCCTTATCATACATTCTTTTTTTACTAACTTTGCCACACTTATTGTTAAGAATTTGTTGGTCACGCTTTTGTGGCAAGCCTAACCATAGCGTGGCAAGCCACAACATGAATGCTCGTACAAAGAGAGGAGACATCACCTGCTAAAGTAGCAATGTGCGAACGGGCCTCTAGCTGAGTTGGTTAGGTGGCTCTAGTAGCACTCCTCAGGTCCTGGGTTCGACTCCCCATGGAAGCGAATTTCAGGCTGGGGTTAAAAAAATCCCCTCATCTGTCCCATAGCCAAAGCACAGGTCTAAGGCTCGGCCCAGGTCATTGGTCATTCTCACATGGGCTACGGTGCCGCTGTGTAAGGGTGGGGCAGGGGTTCGGGGGTTTTCTCGACCTGCGTGAGAAGGTCTTCTTCTTAGCATAATGCCCGGGGGCTGTCTTACCCCCCGCAGGTCGAGTTTTTTAAAGTAGCAATGTACCTTCCTATGTGTTGCTTCTTCAGACAACACAATGGTCCATTCATAGAAAAATAATTAGAATCATTGATAGAAATGTAGTGATCTAGAGTGCCTCCTCCGGCGATATAGGTAATGAGGGTAATGTGGGATTTAAACAGTGAAGTGCTCATCATTACATCAGTGAGTTATCGATTCTCTTTTATTTTTTTGTGCAGAAACTGTAAGACTAACACCTCACTCAAAAATCTGCTTTGGGCCCTGCTCCTCACATGGAACGAACCCACATACACACAGCACATCTCTTACACTTGTGTCCTCGTTTCATGTAAAAGGGTTAACCTCAGACGTGTTGTGTTCAAAATGACAAGGATTATAAGCTTGCCCCCTCACCTCCTAAGCTTCCAAGGTAGTACTATACCACCACACTACAACCATAACTTTGCCACATGGTCAAACAGCTACTACTACTAACGCATATTGGGCTAGGGTACAGAATCCTATACACATTATTAGAGAATAGGGCTTCACAACCATCTCATCACTACTGCACAAGTAGTTGACAAATCGTAGCACCACAACCGGTTATTTGGTCGCAAGCCCAGATCAATCATTGAGTGGCCAAGAACTGGTAATGATCATATTGATTGTTTAGATAAGCTAAAAAGCTTTATGGGATTTTGAAATTTTACTTAAAATATGTCAAATTTCCATCCCCAAAATCAGGTATTGCACCTCTAGCCATGTTTTTCAAGCATGGGCATATCCAGAGTCAGAGACCATTGATGACATCTCCACCACATGATAGATCATCTTCACCCATGAACAGTAAATTTGCAATGGAACTATCAAAACTTGATTGTTGTCCTATATGGGAGAGGGCTAGCTCTGCCCCCTGGTTTCAACTTTCAAGTGAGACCTACAGTTCTAGCCTTGGGAGAGTGTCAAGATGCCTTGGGAGACCTACATTTGATATGATGCAATGGAAGGCAACAAAGGGATTCGATGATCTGTTACCTCGTAAATAAGATGCTTCCAACAAAGGATAATGAGCCTCCTGCAACAAGACCTATGAGGCCAAGCAAATTGTTGACACCTTTTACGGTCAACGCACAGAATTGCGCTAGCTCGCGCGGATCCGCAACGGATCGATCACCTGCAGGCTGCAGCACGCTCAGGCAAAACCGGTGAAACCGGTTTATGAATCCGGTGAAACCGGTTCTTTAGGGCTTGCTGCGTGAGCCTAAGATCGTCGGCCCGAGAGGGACCCCGTCAGGGCTGGCGCGCCTAGGGTTGCTCTGAGGTCGGCAGGCCACTCAGAACGCCGTCAACGCCGTAGAGACGAAGTATGAACAGAAATTAGGGTTGGAAAAGCTAGGGTTTGAAGAATGACAAAAAGTAAAGGTATTAAGTGTTTGATCGATTGCATAACCCTCAATCGGCCGCAACCCTTTATATTTATAGGGTGGTGAGGTCTTGCCCCGCAAGGAAAGTCCTATCCTACTAGGACTCGGGGAAAACCGGTTCCACCGGTTTCAAATCCGGTTTCACCGGATCACCCTGCCAGACGGGTCACAGTGAACCCAAACCGGTTCCTGAATCCAGTTCAACCGGTTCTCCTGTCAAAACTACTCCGTGACAATTTTGATCGTCAACATATGCTCCCTGTTTTTTGGTAAAGCTTGCGTACCAGAAAACATATCAACACAAAAAAAATACTTCTGAGGGCGATGTTTAAATAAAATCCATCGGCCTTTTCATTCTAAGGGTGATATTCAAAACTATCGGCCATGTAAATTAAACTTCCTGCCAAACACTCGGATAATACTTCTTCAAATACTTCCCATTGAGAGCTCTTGGCAGTCGCTGACCTTGTAAAGTCTCCACCATATAAAAATTGCCGAAGATCACCTTGATTATCTTGTATGGACCTTCCCATCTTGGACTACCAAACTTGTTGCTCTTCGATTCTATAGGTAGAATTGTTTTTCAAACCAAATCACCAACCTGAAAAGACTTCTGTTTTACCTTCTTGTTGTAAGCTTTGGCAACCCGAATTTTGTTTTTCTCAATTTCCTTCAAAGCCTTTAATCGCTTATTGGCCACCTCATCAATATTGTCCATCATTAAGTCATGATAATTAACAGCATTGAGATCATTTTGTCTAGCCAACCGATAGGCACTCAAATTCACTTCAATAGGTAAAACAGCTTCCTGACCATACACAAGTTCAAAAGGAGTAACCTTATTAGCACCATGTCTAGATATGCGATGAGCCCACAAAACTTTAGATAAAACCTCATGCCACCTCCTAGGATTCTCCTCTATCTTCTTTTTAATAAGTTTAATCAAAATCATATTATTAGACTCGGCCTGACCATTATCATGTGCATAGTATGGAGATGAATTGAGCAATTTAATACCATACATATCAACAAACTCACAAACTTCCTTTGATATAAATGAAGTACCTTGATCGGTAGTCAAAGTTTGTGAAATGCTAAATCTATGGATAATATGCTCAGCAATAAACTCAATTACCTCCCGATGTGTCATATTCTTCAAATGCACCGCTTCGGTCCACTTTGTAAAATAATCAGTAGCCACTCACATGAAGCGATGTCCCTTTGATGAAGGAGTATGAATCTGCCCAACAAAGTCCAATCCCCATCCTCGAAAAGGCCAAGGTTTGATAATGGGATGTAATAAACCTGCTGGAACCATATGAATATACTAAACCTTTGACACTCTTTACAACCTTTGTAGTACCGAAAACAATCAGCTATCATATTAGGCCAATAAAAACAAGATCTTCTCAAAAACCACTTCATCATAGGAACCGATTGATATGTACCATAAATTCCTTCATGAACTTCACCCATTGCAACTTTAGCTTGATCAAAATCCAAGTACTTTAATAATAAATCCTCAGCCGTCCGACGATATAATTCACCATCAACCAAAGTAAATTTAAATGCCCACCGTCGGACTTTTCTGTCAAACTTGTGACTAGGATTCTGCAAATATTCAATAATGGGTATTCTCCGATCAACAACTTCGTCCTTATTAATTTTAGATTGCTCAATGGCTGAAGTGTCGCTGTCAGTAGATAAACCGGTTCCACCGGTTCTGGAATTGGTTCTACCGGAATTTCCGATTCAATCGGTTTTTGAATTCGGTGAAACCAGTTCTTCCTGGGCAGAGAACTCGGCTATGCAAAGTGTCGGCTTTCTTTCATAAAAATTTCTTTTCTGAATACCATAGCTAGACGCTTGCTGAGCCAGAGCATTTGCCCTTGGATTCTCATCTTTTGAAACATGATATATAGAGAATTCATCAAATTGAGCAATTATGTCCAAGCATCTATCAAGATATGCATTTAAAAATCCATCAAAACATTGTTATATCTTATTAACTCGCTGTACCACCAGCAAAGAATCACCAAATGCTTCCACATGTTTTACTCCCATGTCATGCAAAATTTCTAGCCCGAACAATAAAGCTTCATATTTGGCTTGATTATTTGTACATTCATTTTTCTAATCGGTTAAGAGCCTCAAACTCAGCACCACTTGGTGGTACAGAAACAATACCAATACCACAACCACTCTTACAAACCGATCCATCAAAATGCAATTTTCATGGGGTAAAAGTAATAAAACCGATATCTAAATCATTATCATTAATGCTATGCTCAACAATAAAATCAGCAACAATTTGGCCTTTCATTGATTTCAAAGGTTCACAAGCCAAATCATATTCAATAAGAGCATAAGCCCATTTACCAATTCTACCACTCAAAATTGGTCTATACAACATATACTTAATAATATCGGTTTGACAAGCCACTATGCAATTGTCTCTTTCATATAATGCAGAAAAGGCAATGTGAATGCATAGTATGTCATAGGCAGTGACAAATCCAAAGGGGGGCTGGGGGTGCTTCGGCCCCCCTACTCCAATGGAGTCCATGAAGCCCTCTCTAAGCCTCTTCAAGAAATTTTAGCCATGGGTAAAGAGGAGGAAGAAAAGGAGGAGGAGGAGGAGGAGGAAGAAGAAGAGAAAGAGGGAAGAAATGAGGAAGAAGGGGAAAATGACCCCCCCTCCCACTTCTAGTCCTGGATTCGCCACTGGTCACAAGCACAAGAGTATTAGTCCATGTTTGAATTCACCACAACTAAATTTTAGTCCGTTAAAGTTTAGCCGTGGATTTTAGATCATTAGGTAATTGGTGTTTATTTACAATGCTATTATTTTTGTTAAGTCTGATACGGACATGAAAAAATAGAGAGCCAATTTCATCCTAATACATATTTTAGCTGGACTGGAACAAATAAGGGATTGTGTATAATTTTGTCTCTAGCTAAAGTTTAGCTGACCCCTTTGGATCCGGTAGCTAAAATTTACCTGGTGGATCCAAACAAGATCTTAATGCGCCTGGATAAACATATAGTTGCTCACTCTAATAATGTCTATGGGCCGTTACAATTTCGTCTACACACGACCCCAGTTATCCGTCAGACTTTTTTTTCTTTGAAATGCACCATCTAATTTAGGGCACGTTTGGTTTTTGCCCACGTACATTGCGCCAATCTTCGCCAACCATCGGCTCGCCAATTTTTTGGCGATAGATTCTGCGGCCTGCCCCGTGCGGGCGCGAAACGCAACTAAACAGAGAAATAGGAGATATGGCACGCCAATTTAGGGCTTCGATCCAAACATCTGTGCATATCTGGTCAACTACCGAATATTTGGCAGGGCCACCGTTTGAAGCAATCCAAACGGCCCCTTGAACACATTGTTGGGAGTTGTCATGGGTCTTACTTAGACCAGTCGCAATGGGAGTTTAATGAAAAGTTTCATGGCATTAAATTCTATACCAAATCATCAATTTTGCTGACATAGCGAGGAGAAAGAAGGAGGGGGATTCATCAGATGTGAGAGGAGTTTTATTTTCATAAAACTTAATCAGCACGATTAACTAGTTTCTGAGTCTAGATGAACCTTGCACTGAGATTCGCCTAATGACAAAAGAGGCGTGTGATAGCGTCACGGTAACCCTGAATTCCGTTATGGACCAGCTCTTTATTGCTCACGTGGGCTGCTTGTGCACCAAAGTCCAAACTTGTAGGCCATATGTGGGTCATTGGTGGGCCCATATACGTACGGTTGTTGGACTGGGCAATAATTAACGAAAGAAACAGCCCAGCCAACTATGCATATGTATACCTGCTATAATAAAGTGCATATATTTTTTTAATATATGTCCGGTGTTTCCGGGAATATATACCTGCTATAGGAATAGTCGGCCAGTTCTAAATAGAGTTCAGAACGGGATGATGTCAACAAGCACGTCCGTACAAGGATGCTAATGCTTTCGTGAGCATAGCTATTACGGATGCTGTGGAACGAGTGGAGAAATTATGTAGAGTTGGACACTGTAGGAATTTACATGCCCATAAATTGAGAAATCCTACAAAAGTTCTACAAAAATCTCAGTGAAATGCACAGAGACAGGCAAGTGGCATGTTGGTACTGGTACCTTCCAAGGATGGACTGAGATTTAGTTTGTGTGAGCTTCTGGATGTTGGAGCTCGTTTGTTTGGACATAGGGCATTTGGCTTTTGAATATTGCAAAAAAAAAATCTAGCGGTCCAAGTTTGGATGCGTTGTGCGGGTGTTCTATGGGACTCAAGTGGCTCCGTGTACTATTTATATGGGCCTTATGATATATTTTAGAAGAAAATGTCGATGTTGTTTGTAACTACATTTTTATTGATAGTATTAAGTGTATTTATATTTTATCATAGTATCATATTATTGAGATAACAAATTTATATTTATTTATAATATAAAGCCCTGAGCTCCATTGAAAAGCCCTGGGTTAGTCCAAGGATGAAACAAATACGATCTGTCGTGCTCCACATTCTTTTCAATGGAGCTCAGGGCTGTGGAAGCGCCTCTCTTATATTCTTTTTGGTCTTGTTGGGCTTTCTCTTTCCAGCACAAAACATGTTTCTAACTTCATCCACCCTAAATTAATTATCACTATTGACTTTGGTTCGCAACGTTTTCCTATTCGTTTTATTCAAGAAATTTGGTAACTATCACTTATTTTGTTTGTGACTTACTTTTGTCGTTAGATGTACTTTAGACATTACTTACTCCCTTGTTACAAATTGTAAATAATTCTAACTTTTTTTTTGAATCAAACCTGACCAAAACTATAGGGAGATTAGAAAGATTTACTAGACTAAATAGATATACTATGGAAATAGCAAAGAATTTAATGATACTTATTTGCTAACATAAATGTTAGCCACTTTTTTAAAAAATAAATGTTAGCATTTAATGTAAAATTGTGGTTAAATTTGAGATGCTTTGACTTTCCAAAGAAAGGTGAAATGACTTAAAATTTAGAACAAAGGCAGTATCATTTTATATATTTTCACTAAACTTTTAATAAGACAAGTGGTCAAACATTATGAGCAAAAGTCAATAGTGATAAGCAATTCGGAACGAAGAATGTGTACTTTTTAGTGCCAAAATCTGCAAGCATGTGTCAAGTGGGCAATGAATTTGTGTTTATCTATACTATAAGGATCCAAAACAATTGAAAATGGCTTCCACTTTAAAACACACCCATACCCCCTCACATATCCCCGGGTTGAGGCCCACACGTCGGCTCAAGAATGACCAAAGTTTTTGGCATTTGGAAAAAATTGCGCTTTCTAAAATGTTTCATACTTTTTTCGCTGTTTTTTTTCACCAACGCTTCCCCCTTACCCACCTCGCGTACCCGCGCCAGACCCGCCGCCTCCAATCCCGCGCGTGACCGGCCTCTTACCTTTTCCACCGCGCCGCCCTTCCTATCCAGCCGTCTCCCTGTTCCATCGCCTCTCTATTTGTTGGAACGTGAAAATTTAAGATAATGCATTATAGGAAACCAGGGATTATAATCACTGGAGGCTTGCCTCCCTTGTAATCGTAGCCTTTCTTTCCTTATTTACTCCGATCTGATATCACTCTAATTAATCTCATGCATGGTAATCTTCTCCAAATGAACGCCCTTCTTTTGGAATGCTAGCACCGGAATTTTTCTTTCTATTTGTTGGAACGACTATTCCTTTATAGATCGTTTCATTTATAGTATGTACCTCTCCTTCTTGCCCCTACACCTTTCCTTTACAAATTGCACTGTACTGTATGCACTGCTTCACCGCGACAAGCAAGCTGGCAGAAAAGCAAATCACGCCGCTCATCACGGAGGATATCCCTGGATGCGCGGCATGGATTCTCTAACTTGCCGTAGTAAAGTCACGGATGACTTTCCCTCATCTAGATGCCATCTATTTTTCATCTAACGGTTGTGAAGCCTTTCACTTTATTAGTGCTACCTGGGACCGAATAGCAGCCTATCGAAAAGCCCAGTTCACGGACAGAGCAGGATAGTTGGCAGGATTTTTTTTATCAGCTTATACTTTTATTATATATAGGCTTGGATAAATATATAAAATTTATATGAAAATTCTAGTCCTCAAGAATATCTACAACTATAATTTATGACTTTTACATCCAAAATCATTTTGTATGAAATTGCCTTAAATTATCTACCGTTACATATCACTTGAAAAAATTTATAATTTTTCAAATAATTTCTGATGACTATGAAATTTGTAAAATATTTTTATTTCTTAATAATATCTACACACTTTGGAGAACT
This sequence comes from Alloteropsis semialata, assembly GCA_004135705.1. NCBI lineage: Eukaryota > Viridiplantae > Streptophyta > Magnoliopsida > Poales > Poaceae > Alloteropsis > Alloteropsis semialata. The sequence continues at coordinate 18,462,804 of CM014272.1, forward strand.
TGTACAATTTCCCAGAAATAGGATAACGTAGCTGCCAAGCGTGGGTGAACGGAGCAAGAGAGAGGTAAGGGACGGGTTGATGACACCATCGCTACAGTGTGCAGGATATATGTCCGGGTAGAAGATATAAAAGATTTATGAATTAAAAGGTTAGATAAATTATTGAGAAATAAGTTTTTTTTAAAAAAAAGGAGCTTCATTCGAGCACACAAAATAGTTTTAAATTAAAAAGTGAAATTTTTAAGAAATATGATTATTTTATAAATTCTAGCTTCATCCAGCACACAAAATAATTTTAAATAAAAAAATCATATAACAGAGTTGTAGATTTTTTGAGGACTATAATTTTTGTATAAACTTTATCTTTACCCAAGCTCATATGGAAATGTTTTTATTTTATTTACATATAGAAAAAGATAAGTTGCACAGAAAAAGAAAATTTTCCAAACTATCCTTGCTCCATCCACCAAATATGCTTTAAATAGGCTGCTATTTACATCCCGGCCGGCACAAACAAAGTGAGGAGCTCTTCAACCGTTAGATGGATAATGGATGGCATCAAGACGATGAAAAGTCACCCATGACTTTACTGCGGCAAGTTAGAGAATCCACGCCGCTGGATGCGGCATCGCGTCGGGTATATAAAATCATCCGGACAACCCCGAATCCCCTTCGCTCACACGCCTGCACGAGCAGTCATTTCCGTCGTGGAGCGCCCCTTGATGGAGGACGCGTCCGTCGCCGCGCCGCGCTTCGCCGAGGTGCCGGTGCGGATGCTTGCGGCGCGCGGGAGCTGGACGCGCTCAGGATCGGCGCCGCCGCACTGCAGCTGCGTGTGCACCTGTTCGGCGTGTTCGACGGGCACGGCGGCTCCGAGGTCGGTCGGGCTGAAACCGCCCAGATCCCCGTCCTCGGATGTCTTCTCCACCCACCGCTCGCATGCCCTTCCTCCTCCCGCTCGCCCGCGCCACCAGCGCGACCCGTCGCCGGACAAGCTCAGTCACCCGCCGAAGGTACAACACCTGTTGCCGGAACCTGTTCCTATTTTATCCCCTTTGCTCCATCTTTTGTCACCCCCTTGTTTAACTTTTAGATATGGTTGCAGCCAAGATGCGTACAGGAAGCCGCCGCCACCGCGAAGTACGACCCGAAAGCCGCTGCCGTGGCGGCCACCGCGAATGAGCTGGTGGTAGCGGCGACGCTGGTCCTGTCCCCCGCACCGGCATCGACAGACGCGGGTGCAGGTACTTCCCCTTCCCCATCGATGCGTCTTGATCTGCTTCTCCTCCATTTGGATCTGCTGAGGTCTTGCTTTTGTATTACTCTTTTACTTGTGGCCGATATGCTTTTCTCCTTACCGCAACTGGCTATAGGAGGAAATTTCTATACTGTCCAGCACAAGTTCTATTTTCACTGATGAGTTGAGGCATATGTAGCGTAGCATCGTTTGTCTGCAATTTGATTCAGTTTTTAGATTAGCGAACCTTTAGAATCCTGAAACTGTATGCTTACAGGTGGTAAGGCTGCTTGCATACATCAGCGGTAAGGACTTATTTGCTGAATTTTACAGGTAATTTCCAGTTTTGCATACTAATTTTAATGGTCTTTAAGCACTACAATGGTTTTTTCATGCATTCATTGAAATCTGGTGCCAATTCGCAGAAAGAAGCTTGCGGTGCCAATTCGCAGAAAGAAGCTTGCAAGGAGATTACTTCTTGACAAGAGTGCTAATGATGAGCGCGAAAGAAGTATCCTGACCAAACTGAAACAACAGTTCGGAGGGCAATTCACTTCAAAAATGGAGACCATCAAACAAAATTTGAAGAGTTCATAGGCAGCCATCTGGAGCTGAATCCTGGAATAGACTTAGCTGTTACTGTTTTTACAACAGGATTTTGGCCAAGCTACAAATCTTTTGTAGTAAATCTGCCTTCTGAAATGGTAAGTTTTTTTCCCTTCATGTTTGGACAGGGATGGTAAGCATCTCTGGCATGTGCTCAGCTGGCTCAGGGACGGCGCCATCCCCGTGCTGTCGTAGTCCAAGTACCAGCTGCTGCTGCCCGAGGCAGAGTACTACCAGTTGCTTGTAAAGAAAGAAAAAACAAAGCTCAATTCCATCTCGTCTCCTTTGCAAATTGCTATTTGATTTAACTGTTGTTCATAAGGTGAAAGTTTCTGCTCTAGGGTCTAGCTGATTGCATAAAGGAGAGGCTTGTTTGGAAGAAAGTCGACAACTCAGATGCTAATTGACGTGAAAGGATGTGATAAAAAGCATCCAGGCCCAGAGAGTCAGGTTCTGCGGTGTGAATCTATCTGGACTTGATCTGTCTAAGATTATAAGATCTTTGAGAGGCTTGCTTCTGTTAGTTTTCTGCTTGCGTTATTGACTATAGTTTCTTGGCATTCTAGCTGTTGTTTAGCCTGTATGATACTCTGATTTCTGCACCGCCCTGTTAGCTTATCTTTGTGTGGTGTACATGAGAAATTTAATTAATGTTTTAACTATCCTCTGTAGTTTTTTGCAGCTTACAATTTGTGCTCTAAAAATGTGGTTTCTTATTTATGCTCTACATGAATTGTCAGAGGTGGACTTCATCTATGCATGCATTAAGAACACCGATTTTTCATGTGCTAACCTTTTACAAAGCAATGTTCGGGGTATGCCGGCTTTGTTTTTGTTCCTTTTTTTGTTTGGTAATCCTCCATGTGCTAAAATTGTTGAATGTATATTTCAATCAAATAAACACTCTGCCTGAAGACATTGGATTCTGAATGAGTATGTCGGGATTTTGAAATCTGCCTGGCGAAATGTATTGGCAAAATTCTTTGCTGTTGACATCTCTACTGTGTATGATTAAACTTGCACAGACAGATCCACATTTAAACTTGTCATTACGTCTAAACAATTATTCTTGTAGATTATGGAGAGGAACACTTCTAAACTCTAATAATCACAAGACTTTATTGACTGGACAGCGTGGAGAGGTATATGAGATCAATGGGGATACCGAGAAGCACATTCATTTTTTCACAATTTTTTTTAAAACACGTGCGTGCCGCACGTGCACCTTACTAGTATAATTTAATGAGAATTTTACTATCTCATCCTTTATAAAATCTGTTACAGAATTTTATACCTAATGTAAAAGGTTATTGAATAAGAAAAAATAAAATTCAATTCTTTTTTTCCCGGCGAGGAAATAAGCTCAAAATCGTTTATTTCCATCCCCACTTCCCTTATCTCCCGCGCTCTCCTCTTCCCCACCGTTTGCCTCCACCATGGCTGCCGTCGGCCTCACCTCCCCGCCGGCGCCGTCCGCCTTCGCGCCCGCCACATCCTCCTGCTCCCACTCCTCCCACTCCGTCCCCATCCCACGCCTCCGCCTCCGCTCCCTCCCCACCCGACTCGCGGCCGCGGCGTCGTTCCGCGCGCGGTGCGCCGCCGCTGCAGACGGCGGGGCCGCAGCGGCCTCGGAGGGCGCCGCCGCGGTGGCAGAGGTGGTGGAGGACCCCGAAGCGGGCACCGACGTCGCCGGGGGCGCCGCGACCTCCACGCGGCCGCCCTACTCGCTCATCTCCGCGGACAATGTACAGAAGGCGATGCGTGGCCTCGGTGTGTTTCTTGGTCCCCATGGCACTTTCCTTCTCTAAAGTCGTCTTGTCGATGCCGTTGTTTCATGCTCAACAATGTCTTATGGAGTTGACGGTTTCAGGGGACTTCGAATTTTGATGCATTACTTTTCTCAGATTATAGCAGAGTTACGATGTTTCGCTGCAGTGGAAAGTGTCAATGAAATCTCAATGAGGAGAAAAATGGAACAATGCGATGTAACAGTTACTTGCAGTTACATTAAATTGGCTACAAGGTTTGGTTGATGTAGCATACCGGAGTGTTGCTAGTTTTTGTAAATACCAATGTAATTTGAACTCCCTTTTAGACTAATTGTAGGTTAGCATATAGTACGTTTTTTTAGCAATCATAGTGCATTTTTTTATGAGTAGACACGCATTTATAGCTTCAATTTCTTCCTTCTAATCAAATCTACTGTGTCGTGATAAATGATAATAAACTGTACGCTAGCATTTGTCGAAATACCCAATGAGTCAATGACCAGGATACTGGAACTGGTTCTCATGGATGTGGTAGGCTAATAGCACACAGTACATTTTGTCTGTTGCAAAGCTGTTTTGCATTGAAGCATATTCTTCCCATACTTGCAGCAATTACAGATGCTGATCACTATGCAAGGCTTGGAGTCACAAGACTAGCTTCTACTGATGAGGTAAATTGAAATGTTCCACAATAGCATGGCTCTTCTTTTATTTTTACAAGTTCCCATGACTCTAGTATTCACTTGAGAGTTAATATGGACCCCTCAGTTGACTTGAATGAATCCAGCAAAATAAGGAGATTAAACAGCCTCCATGCCCCTGTGCCCTTTGCCTGTACCAAAATAGCATGCATCTCATTACAGTGACATTAGCAAAGTACCCATTAGATGTGATCATGGCAAACTTCTCCGTTCACAAAATATAAGCAGTACTTAATAATAACTATGACTGGCTCCATTATGGACAGTTTCCTACTTGCATCCACCAGCTATGCTAATGTTGGATAGTAGTATAGCCACTCTATGGTTTTACATTCCCATTTCTCAATGACTGTTTTGGACTAGAGTAACTAGCCCTAACAACGGAGAATCTGTGTTGAAGAAACTTTTAGTTGTATCATGGATATTTGGTGTTTTGGACCCATCGAAAACATTCAATGATATTAATATTGACAATGAAGTAGAAAAACACCTCTGTAAGAGTAAGTGTTGTAAGAGGTATTCAAGCTAAAAGCTGATACTATGAGATGCAGTTAGCTCTAGCCTGTTAAAACAACCAAAAATAGGGCTTAAACTAAATTTGTATGGTCGTGAAGTCATTGTGTTTCATGTACATAGCTTGATCAGAGAGGCCAGAAATTTCAGAATCTCAAGGCAACCTTGTATCTTTTTTGAGCTCTTTTGCAGTGCCCTATGCTACTACTCAGTAGTATATAGTATAGAGGAAGGACATTCTAGAAATCTCTTTTTATTGAGAAATTTTTCCCCTTTCTCTATCTCAGGTTCGAACCATATTGATGTCTTGACATAGATTGTTAAAAAAATATTTATAGTTGTGCCATTATGATATTTTTAATAATATTACATTTGTGCAAATAAAATTTCTTCAAAAATTACATTTGTGCCAATTATAATTTTTTCCCTAAATACCCATACTAGACTATACTACCCACATATACCTCTATACCACAGGTCAAGTTTTCACCAGTATACAAAAATTCTGAGCTGTCCGATCCTTTCATATTGGTCCTTTTTTATTTCATACTGGTCCATCGTTAGAGTAGTACAGGGCACTGTAAAAGAGCTCATCTTTTTTTCCTTGCAGGAATTTCTTGAGTTTACTTTTACTGTTGTGTGCTTTACACTCTTCACTTTATTGTTTTAATGACTTCCTTTATTTATCACTGAGTGGTCGTTACTTTCAGCCGAGCACTATGATCCTTGAATAACTAAGTTCAATCTTGAGTCAGGTAAAAGCAGCCTATGAGAGAAGGTGTGAAGAGCTAAATAGCAAAGAACTGGAAGAGGAGGAGTTTAACAAGGAACAAGACCTCCTAAAGGTTCTGATTCTAAACTAGGAGCCAGAATGCCTCACTTCACCCATTCCATTTTATAGTACTTCAATCATATCTGCACTTCTTCAGGAGTCATTTACCATACTATCAACTGAGGAAGAGCGAAGATTATATGATTGGAGTTTGTCCAGAAGTGGGCAACCTGAGCGATATGTCTGGCCTTTTCAAGTAGATCCCTTGGAGCTGGCACCAGATCCTCCAAAGGTTTGCAACATCTCAGAGCAACAAAAAAAAAAAATGAATGAGGATGACTTAGCATTTTTGAAATTTGACAATACTAACTCAACAAAATTCTCCAATCTGATCAGTGATAATTGTTACTTTTAAAACTTTTAAAAGTGAAGCTGTTAATAGCATTGCGTGAAGAAACAGCAAAGGAGATTATATAGTGGATTTAGTAGAGCTTGCTGGGTACAAAATACCTCACAGCCACATTACATGGTGTCCACACATAGATAAATAGAAGAGTTTTCTATTTTCAGATAAAAAATAGTGGGGTTTGCATAAATGGCACTCCAAATAGCACAGATTTGAGAACTACAATTGATTGTGAGGATGCCCTGTAGTGATAGTGAGACTGCTAATGGAAATTTTCAAAGTGCAAAATTTCATTCAAAGTCCCAGCTAGGAAAATGTTTCCTTCAACTACTAAAATCCATGTGAATTTTGCTCCTTGTTGCGCATAACATAATCCGAGCTGTTGCATGATTGATGGAGCAGGAACCAGAAGACGAGTTCCCAACCAAGCTTGTTGGCTACTTCTTCCTGGCGTGGTTCATCCTTTCTGTGGCTTTCTCAGTGACCCTCAACCGATGAAGAATCTCTCCCTAAAGAAAAAAGATGAACTGTAATCTGTAACCCAATACCACCTTGTTTCACTGCATGAGTGCTATACATGACAGGCATACTGTTACTCGGTAATTAGCTGAACATATAGCTGCACATTCTGTACAGATCAAACTCATGAATCTTGAGTCCTTCATTCACCTGAAGATGAAACATTCCCAAATTTCCAGTGCTGGCCGGTCTCTTGCAGTAGTAACAGAATATCGCACGTTCCTCTAAAAGGTATATTAATGTGCTTACAGCCTTTTCATTCAACTTTCAGCAATTTTGGTTCCAACTAAAGAAAGAGATGCTGTAAAATGTTGGAAAAGATGTGTGTTTGTGGACCCATGGAATCCACCATCTCGCTGGCTGAATCTACTAGTTCCCTCAGTTTTTTTTCCAAATTTTCGCTGTTATTATTTATTTATTTACCTTATTGCATTTTATCAAAGAAACAAGCTCTCGACGAAGTGTGATAAAATGCAATCCAACAAAAAAAAAACTCAGGGGTGAACAAAATTAGATAAGCGAGAGAAGGGTCAAGGCTTAGCGTTTCCAAACAGAGAACAAGGTGACCGCCGATTTCCTAGCGTTTCCCCATCATCTTCGTCAATCCTGGCCAGCGGGGCCTACTGTCAGAGCCCTCATTGGTGCCACGTGGCACCCGCGCCGTTCCAACTCCCTTCCAAGTCGAGTCCAGGTCCAGTCCAGTCCAGCCCAGTTCAACAGCGCAGGAAAAAAAAAAGGTGGGGGAAGAAGAGGCGAAGCCGCCGGCGAGCAAAACCCTAGCACAGCCGCGTCCATGGCGCTGCCCATCTCCGGCGGCTGCGGCGTCGGCGCGGACTCCCGCGCGCTCCTCGCCCCGTCCGCCGCGTCCTCGCTCCGCCCGCCGCTCCGTCGCGCCGCCGCCGCCAACAAGGTCTGGGCTCCCGGCTCCCCGCACCCCATGTCTGTTTCCCCCTCCAAAACCGTAGCATTTGATTTAATCCTGCGTGATAGAGCTGGAATTAGCGCGAATGTATGCCGCTGGATTGGCTTGGGAGGCCACCCCCCCCCCCCCCCCCCCCCCCCCCCCCCCCCCCCCCCCCCCCCCCCCCCCCCCCCCCCCCCCCCCCCCCCCCCCCCCCCCCCCCCCCCCCCCCCCCCCCCCCCCCCCCCCCCCCCCCCCCCCCCCCCCCCCCCCCCCCCCCCCCCCCCCCCTGGATTTGTCTTACGCCGTCGGGTTTGGGTCCAGGTGTACTACCGGTGAGCAGTCGGGCGCGCTCCGTGGTGAGGTCAGCAGAAATAACACATTGGTGTCTGTTGATTGATAGGTTGATAGGCTAATACTAGGCTAGATGCGTGTTTGTCATCACTCTGTTAACGACAGGCAGGGGTTACTGAAATGGAGGCATTGTTTGAGTGGGGAGGGGAGGATGTGTTCTGCTGGGGTGGAGTGGAGTAGTGTGTTGGTTTATGCAGGATGTTAAGGGCCAGAGTGGTGGTGAGAAAGGCCCGCTGGAACCCTTGCATTTCTGGATAACCCTTAGTATTAGCCATATTTTTGGGAGCCGCGAATTTCCTACATTTTTTCGCTTTGCTAGTTAGGTCGCCCCAACGTTCCTGGGATAAAAGAGTTTGCTTCTGGTGAACAAGGACATACCAAGAATCGATGAATTCATCAACAAGCTGACACTCAGCTTGAGGGAGCTTGCTTGACAGCTTGAGTTGAGGGCACGGGCAGTTCATTGCTTAAAAACTTGTCTGTTGACCTTCTGACTAGCTTGTAGTAGAGTGCTGGTTTGGTCCTGAGTGTAGGCACTGCCAGGTAGTCGTCGACTCAGTCCTTTTGCTCACCTTTTATGCTTCTCTGAACCTGTGCTATTTAGCTGGCAACTCCGGCAAAGTCTTGGCCATTTCTAAAAATGTTATGATAGGCTTTCAACAAAGCTGGGCGGTATGCCTTTGATCGAAAAACTCGGATGTTCGTTCCTGGATTCTACATATCTGCATTCAGAACCTAAGCAGTAGGAGATTTAGATCAGGTTTTATGTACCGAGTTGTGGAAAGTGCCTTTAATACACCCATCTGGAGTCACTGATTATATCTTTACATGTTGTCCTACCATAAATAAGTGCCCTCTATTTGATATTCTGGTGAAAGGATTTTCCCTTATTGTTGTCATGTGCTGCCTTATATGTACAGATAGTGTTCTGCTCAAAATCAAAGTTAAAGGCTTTGTCTTCTTCTTTCGCAAAAAAAAAAGGCTTTGTCTTTTTGCTGGTCTCTTTAATTGCAAGCAATCTTTTGCTGGCTATACTAGTACATTGGAACTTTAGACTTCAATCCAAAGTGTAGCTGTGACTTTAAACTGGCAGTGGTTTGGCGTCACTATTCCATGTGAGTTTGCTATGCTAGTGAAGTTGGTGTGTTTGTTAGTAGTCCGAGCAGTCTCAACCTTGCTTCACAAAACCAGATAGTCTGATTTCCAAATAAGCTTGCTTGGTATTGGCCTCTTCTCTGGTTCTTTTTTTCCCTTTTCTTTTTACCATTTCCTACATGTCATGTTTTTTTCACATCCTGTGTAAGTATTAGTATTGTTGTTTTGGTATGATGAGCATGAAAGGAAGCCATTTTCAGCTACTACGTACTTGCCAGACTGCCTGGTTCGCTTTTTTTTTTTCAAGTGTGCATCAGTACTTGGTAGTAGATCTTGAGAGTACGAGTCTGGTTGGGAACTTTTTATTTACAGTATTGTATCAGGATATTTTTTTTCAATTTAGTTAATATTAATCTCAAACCGGATGTCAGAGATGGGACATAAGAGTAGTCTGGCCTTGTCATGAGGAGTTAAGATAGTTCCTGAGGCTATCTTTGACTGAATTTGGTGGGTTCACTCCATCAAATGTGTTTTCTATCCACCTTGCTGTCAAGCTATTCTTGCTCTATTAGATTAGGTCTGTGTTCATTATTTTCATATGCACATTTCCTTTTTGTATCTTTGATACAGAAGACCTGAAGTGCGCTTGCTCACTTAATTATGCAATAACTCATGTACGAATAATTAAACGAGTCTACTGCTGTGTCACACATACTGGAGATTGGCCCTGGTACAGTGGTACTGTGTATAGCTCTGATGCTATCATGCAGATTCATGCTAGTTTCAGTGTTGGAGGTTTAGAATTGGCAGTGAAATCATACCAGACACTGCCTGCTTTGGTACTGCAATCTGTATGTTGGCATTGATTATACTGGCATACTTACTGTTATGATTATGTCATGGTGCAGGCTCACCTCTGTACTTTTCCTCATGGAACATCTAGCAATCACATGCTTACAAATAGCCGGCTAATCATTGAACGTCAAAGGTGTTCAAAGACCTCCACCCATACCTATGCTCTTTCAAGGAAGGATTTTTCTCCTATAACTCAAGAGGTGGAAGGCTTCCTTCACAATGTTGTTAATATGGGATTTCTTGACCGCCTGAAATTAGCGTGGAAGATAATCTTTCCTGCACCAACTATAAAGGAGAACTCCAATGCAAACATCGCAAAACAAAGGCTTAAGATGATCCTGTTCTCGGACAGGTGTGAAGTCAGCGACGAAGCAAAGAAAAAGATTGTGGAGAATGTCATTGAGGCACTATCTGAGTTTGTCGAGATAGAATCACGGGATAATGTCCAAGTGGATATCTCAACTGATGCTGGCCTTGGCACCGTATATTCTGTGACCGTTCCCGTGCGCCGAGTGAAGCCGGAGTACCAGGAATCTGAAGAGCAGTACAGAGGGAAAATCGTCGGCGTCGACTTCAAGGACACTGGAGAATCATCCGGTAGTGTCGATGTGACATTCGACTTCTTTGTACCCAATGAGAACTACTGAATCCGTGTACTTCTATTGGAATGTGCTGTCGGCATGTTTCATTTGTTCGTTGCATTTGTGAACCCTTTGGTAGAATTTAGAATGTTCTCTAGTGTGATGTAAATATCTAGGATCTCTGTTGGCTCCACAATTCTTGTAACTTATCTGGAATTTTGTGGTAGACCTGCCGTGCCAGGTTCTTTGAAAAACAAAATTATGTTTTTTTAATGAGAAAATAATGTCATGTTGCTCTGTTTTTGCTAACTGTACTAGCTTATGCCATTTTACAGGCAGCAGTCTCTACCACTGTACATGCCCTTGGGCTGTTGTCTGCCAAAATTGTTTAGGTTTCATATACTGAACCTGACGCTGATATCCAATTCATAGGGACCAAAATGCCGTTAATTTCTTTCATGTTTCAGCGTGATGGGGTCCAAGTGGATTGCATGAGTATCAGAGAACTCAGGTTGGGTGCTGTGGCAACGGCAAAGCAATAGGTGCATTCATGCTAACGAAAGCAGCCGCTGTGCATAGAGATCTTCCAGTATTACTTGCTATCAAGCAGTTGTGCTGATTGTTCAACAAAATCCCAACAACTTACAGGCAAAGAACCACAGGTATTTGAAAAATGAAATTTCTGACAACGATGCTATTGAAAAGGCAATAGTTTTGGTGAATCACTTCAGATATTCAGTCTGAACGCCAGAAGCTTGGCAGGAAGTATCCAGCCAAGTTCGACTTGGGCCTAGATTCTATGCTACTAGAACATGGTGGGTAACAAGAAATACAGAGGAAGACTGCACAATCACAGTTTCCCGCTAATAAACCCGGATGTCCACACATGGAGCAGACCGTCTTTGTTGCCAGTGTACAACTCATTCCTGTCCTCGTCATAGAACACAGCTGTAACATCCTTCAGGGCTTCTGGAACGGTGCTGCTGACCACGGACTGCTTATTGCAACCATTTCCATGAGGCGCGATGCTGATGGTAGGATCGTTGGCAGCAATCTTTGCAATGCACTTGCCCGTCATAATCTCGCTCACGTTGATGGATCCAATTGGAGCAACTGCATATGACACTTGTGTCAGGATAATTTGTCACAAATAGTTCTACGAACCCAAAGGAGAAATTCCATGGTATGCTTGACATTGATGATTAATTCTGATACATACATATGATGTGGTACAATACCAGGTAGCACTTTTATACATCAGTGTATTAGGCCAACAGGCAGTTCAAAAAAGAATTGCCTCGGAGATGGAAGCAGTTCCAAATATAGATATGGATGATGCAAACAATTTTTTGAGGAACTGACGGGTTTGAATACTGCACCTGTACCATCCTCCGTCACTGACTCGGATTTGCAGTATGAGATAATCAGATCCTCATTAGTGATGCAAATATTGTTTGTGTTACAATCGTCATGCCAAAGCACTTGGTCTTCAAATGATGTCACAAGCTCCCACTGGAGATTCCGTACAGTTACCATTCTATTCCAGAATGTCAAGAAGAGATTGCTCTTGTACAGATGAATGAATGCTGGAGGGGTCATCAACTTGGTGGCACTTGCTTCAATTAGCTCAGAATTCCTCACCTCCACAACACAAACAACATCAATTATTAGTCTCACAAAAAAGTTATTAGGCTCACAAAAAGTTGGGGCTACACTACGAATGGATAAAATATCACTCCTGCTCTGTGCCATACATCATGTATCTGAAGGTTCTCGCCCTCTTGCTTGATCAGGAGCTTCTCATTGAACTGCTCAATGAAATCAATTTTCTTGTTTGGGTACAAAAAGTGTACAAAAGATTTAAGTGGCTTTCCATCTTCAATCGATAACATTTTCATTGAAACTGAAACCGACGTTCTATCATATATCAAGAGCATGAATCCCGAGCTGAAATAAGAAATTTATGAAGTCATCAATTGGGCCCCTGGAATACTGTCAGATAAAACCAGGAGAAAAGAGCACAGACCTGATCTTTATATCCTGCACATTCTCATCTGGTATTGAATATAGAAAGGAGTAGTTCGTCAAGTCAAAGACCTTATAGATACTGCAGATAAAAGGATCACCGTCAGACAAATATGGTTGTGAAAAAAAAAAGAACAGTTCAAGAAGGCCTACCCATCCTGTGCTGAATGTGTGAGTACTTTTCCATTTACATCATCAAACTCCACAAATCCAGGCCACTTCAGAGATTCGGATTCAAACAGAGGAAACCCTGCATCTAATTGATTCCTTCTAATATACCTGAAAGAACATTAAACACAAAAATCATACATTAGTCGAGCCCAAGAACTATCATAAGTTTCATTTGTAAACAAAAATCAATAAAAAAAACACTTGAAAAGGTCATATAGAGGGCTAAGAAAAACTGTAAATCACATTAAAGGCTTCATAAAGTGCTTCTTGCAAAGTCACATATAGCATCACATAGAAACTTCAGAGAGATTTCTGGAGCATATGTTCTTACTCAATAGGGGTTGTTTTGCACTTCAATGTGCTGAAATTGTCAGATCCATAAACTGATAAAATAATAAGTGAGTCATTGTTCTTGTTGTAGAACAAGCTCCGAATCACTTCATCTGGGCTTAAATTCAAGAAGGCTATGCGCTTGTTTGTTACTGATGACACAAAAATACAAAGCAGATATCAGATTACACCTATATTTTAATCAAAATGTGTCATGTACATATCTCATCTTTAGAACACCCTACCTCGGTTGAAAGCAGCACCGAGACCAGAATGAGCCAGGGCAAATATGATATCCTTTGCTGCAACAATCTCATTAATTTTGGATCGTCTTCTAAGAAACGGCAGCTTCATAAATAGGTGAGCGTTGCCATCATATGTATCAAATTCTTCCTGCACCAGACGAAGGAATTATGATGTCAATGTAATGAATTATGCCAAAAGTGACAGCAAATCAATCTTTACACTTAAGTTAGAATACATTACAGGCTCTGTAATTCTACACTTGTACAATGTATATAGCATCAGAACATCGAACAAACCCAAAGTCAACAATCCAATAAATACATTAGCAACAATACACCCATTTTTGACTCTTCTACTTAGGCCGTGTTTAGATAGGAGCTGTAAATTTTTGCAGGGTAATAACTGCAGCTTTGACCACTAATTAGAGGTATTAAATAATGTCAGTTCACAAAACTACCTCCACAATCTCTAGTAAATTTCCGAGAAGAATCTAATGAGGCCTTTGACCGCATGATTAGAGGATGATTAGAAGATGGTTACTGCAGCATCACTGTAGCAAATCATGGATTAATTAGGCTCATTAGATTCGTCTCGGAAAGTTACGCTCATCCGTGGCTGGGTTTTGCAAATAGACTTCATTTAGTACTCCATGCAAGAAAGATTCCCTTTTGCAAATTTTTTTGGGACGGAAGTAAACACGGCCTTAGGCCATAGTTGAGCATAAATGCAAACAAAGGACCAAAAGCCAGCAGCGACAGTGAAAAATCGAAAAAAGAAATCAGTAGAGAGGGGCTCCCCTGCTGTTCGGGTTAAAAAAAAAAGACAAAAGAGCACTGACCAGGGACCACTGATGACTGATCTCTCGCACCAGAATTCCAGAAACGCCACAGGTTTGACTGGGCTTGTGTATCAAAGGGCCATATGAACAATACCAATTCCCAAACGAGTTGAGGAATAGGAAGGATCGACAGGGAACGGAGGAGCGAGGTTAGGGTTTAAATTCAAAGATTCAGTCCAAACCTTGCTACACCTACACCAATCCCCCCGCAATTCCACTCAAATTAAGGAAGTAGGAGCATGGTATCTGATCGAATAACTCACAATCTCGAAGACCCAAATTCTGATCGATAACCCAGGCAATCAGATATGCCAAAAGCAAAGAATCTAATGCTGGACTCGCACCAAATCAGAGGATGAGGAGGTCTGGTTGTTTGATGTGTACCTGAAGCTGCATTCTGCGGAACCGCTCGGCCGCCATGGCCGCGAGGGGCTCGGTGATGAACGGTGAAGATCGTGGAGAAGGTTCGTCGACTCTGTCGAGATAGGCGGTGTTCAGACGGAGGGATAAGGTCAGTTTATAAAACTACCTCAACAACCTTTCAACAATCTTTTGGTAAATTCGCGGGACGAATCTAACGGAGTCTTTGACCGTACGATTAGAGGATAATTACTGTAGCATTACGGTTGCAAATCATGAATTAATTAGGCTCGTTAGATTCGCCGCGTAAAGTTACACTCATCTGTGAAAAGATTTTGTAAATAGACTTCATTTAGTACTCTATGCATGCAAGATTCCTTTAGACAATTTTTTAATCAGTTTCATCCGAACACGGCTACTAGCGTCCAAGCAGGAGATATTTCCGCTGACAATGCCCCATGACACCGCCGTGCGTTCCGTGGCAGTTGCCATGTGAAGCACCGAGGATCAGGAATCTGCATCAGTTTTCTCGCAGGTGTTTTTTTTTTTTTATAAGCCCTCGGGCAAATTGAGGATAGTTACATCATTAGCTAACAAAGGAACAATAAAGCTAGGGGGATCACCGTTCCAAATACAATTCTCCTTTGAAAACATAGCTTGCCTTGCTAATTCATGCGTCACCTGATTTGCTTCCCTGTTCGTATGCTCAATAGCAATTTCCTGGAATCCTCCCCATATAATTTTACATTCGTCATAAACTGCAGCAGCTGAGTTCGCAGTAAAACCCTCATTCCTCATAATTTCAACTACTTCCATTCAGTCGGATTGAACGACAAGGCGATTGCCGCCAATATGCTGGACTAGCATCAATCCTTCCTTTAAAGCATGCGCTTCCGCCATTGGAGCATCTACCAGATGGGAGATATAGGTGCTTGTCGCTGCAATCATGGCTCCACAACTATCTCTGATAATTGCACCTGCGCTTCCACACCCATTATTTTCATCATAGGATGCATCAATATTTAGCAGCAGGTAACCCTCTCGAGGTTTCCTCCAGCCAATTTGTAATTTTTTGCTAGAGATATAATAGATAGGCCAGATCTTGATGGGCGTTGAACATCTTCCCCATGCACTAGCTGTCTTCTCTCCCACCACAAGAACCAGCCCCCAGTTAGAATGAGCTCGGCAAGCCCCACATCCATGCCGTGGACCTGCTCACCTCTGCGGATCACTTCTTCTAAAATAATAGAGCCCGACCGATCAGTCTCCAATAAATCCCTGATCTTCTGCCAGATCCCAATTGAATTCCATACAGCTTTGGCTCGAACACATGAGAAGATCATATGCTTAATGTCTTCAGCCCCACTATGGCAAACCGGGCACCCTCCATCATGTATAATATGCTTGATTGCCAAGATCGATTTACATGGCACCTGACCGAGCAGGGCCCTCCTTCCAAAGATCTTAATTTTCCCTGGCACTTGAAGTTTCCAAAGATTCTTCCAAACTTGTAGATTGCTAATACCTTGGGGGAGATAACTGCCTAGTACTTGTAGTACTACTATGTTTTGCACACGTCATTAAAAAAGCGAAAGTATAACATATGCCATTTTGCAGGTTCTTCGGAAAGCGAAAATATAGCATGTGCCATTTTCCATGCATGATGATGCTTACCAAGATTGTTTGGGTTCAATACTGAACCTGAACTTGGCACTACATAATGTTGCAAAATTGGTTCATGTTCAGTTCAGCCAGGTACGGATTACCAGATAATTTTACTCGCAAAAAAAATAAGGATTCCCCAATAGTTAAGACGGCTTCACATAGGATCATCTAGCAACCCTACAGACAAAGGGCCAGTCGTTGGATTGCAAGCTGTGAATACAATACCATTACAGAGCACATCATGTCATCAATCAGTACTGTCACATTGACCATAGAACTCCAGACCTCCACTGTCTCACCGCCTGAAACTTGACAGGCGGTATCCGTGAAGTTTGATTCGGAGGCTAATTTCTATGTTGCCAGAAGAACATGGTAGATGCCATGACAATACAAAATAAATATTTACAAGAACACTTTGCGTTCTCACAGTTGCTCAATGAAACACATTCTATTGGCAAATACAGAAGGTCAAAAACTAGGTGAGCCCCGGGCTAGGGATTATACAGAATGCAGCAAAGATATTTGGATCTTCATGTCAGAATCAAAAGGACGCAACTATGTACATATTACTATCTAGTTAGACCATACATGGACCAGGCCCTGGCTGTTGCCAGTGTAGATCTCATTCCTGTCCTCGTCATAGAACAGGGCTGTGACGTCCTCCAGAGCTTCTGGGACTGTGCTCCAAACTGAGGACCGCTTCTTGCTACCATTCCTGCGAGGGATCACATCGACAGAAAGATCGCTGGCAGCAATCTTGGCAATGCACTTGCCTGTCATAATCTCACTCATGTTGATGGATCCAATTGGAGTAACTGCAGATTACACTTGTGTCAGGATAATTCCTGCAAATAGTTCTACAGAAATAAAGGAGATCCTATAGTATACTATTCTATATATACGATACACATGATAGGGTAATGGTCGCCAGCATCAATATTTATACCAGATTTAATGTTCAAACAATCCAGCATATTTTATAAGTGTACTAGCACACAAGCCAGAAAAGAACCACACTAGTGAGATAGAAGCAACTATATAAACAATGGAACCTATTTACTTCTGAGTCAATAATCAGCGAGTACTATACCTGTACCATCCTCCGCCACTGCCTCTGATTTGCAATACGAGATAATCAGATCCTGGTCGCTAGTAATGTAAATATTGTTGGTGCTGCAATCATGATGCCAAAGCAAATGGTCTTCAAATGAAGTTACGAGCTCTCCCCTGAAGTTCCATACAGCGACTGTTCTGTTTCGGAATGTCAAGAAGAGATTGTTCTCGTAAAGAAAAATGAATGCTGAAGGGGTCATAAACTTGGAGACACTGACTTCAATTAGCTCAGAAGTCCGCACCTTCAAAACAGACTCTCTAATAATTAGTCCTGCAAGCAGTTAGAGATATGCTAAAAAGACTAAATAACTCTCATGAATATGACATACATCAAGTATCTGGAAGTTTTCATCTTCTTGCTTGACAAGGAGCTTCTCATTGAACTGCTCAATGAAATCAATTTTCTTGTTGCGGTGCAATAAGTGCTTAAAAAATTTCAGTGGCTTTCCATCTTCAATTGATAATATCTTCAATGGAACATAACTTGGTGTTCTATCATATATCAAGAGCATGATTCCTGGACTGCTATTAAAGAAAAACTTTAGTCATCATTTCGTCCTCTAAAAATACAGGGTTAAAGATAAAACTAAAGGAAAGAGAGCACACACCTAATCTTTATCTCCTGCACATTTTCATCTGGAACTGAATATAGAAAGGAGTAGTTCTTCAAGTCAAAGACCTTATAGATACTTCAGATAAAACAATGACAATTAGAACAATATTTTTGTGAAAAACACCATTCAATGCAATGAACAGTTTAAGAAGGCCTACCCATCCTGTGCTGAATATGTGAGTACTTTTCCATTTACATCATCAAACTCTACAAATCCAGGCCACTTCAGAGATTCGGATTCAAACAGAGGAAACCCGGCATCTAATTGATTCCTTCTAATATACCTAAAGAACATTGGAATACAAAAATCATACATTAGACGAGCCCAAGAACTATCATAAATTTCATTGTCAACAAAAATATATAAAAACACTTGAAAAGGTCATATACAGGGCTAAGAAAAAATGTAAATCACATCAAAGGCTTCATAGAGTACTTCAGAGAGTTTATGGAGCATATGTTCTTACTCAATAGGGGTTGTTCTGCACTTCAATGTGCTGAAATTGTCAGATGCATAGACTGATACAGTAATAAGTGAATCATTGTTCTTGTTGTAGAACAAGCTCCGAATCACTTCATCTGGGCTTAAATTCAAGAAGGCTATGCGCTTGTTTGTTACTGATGACACAAAAATACAAAGCAGATATCAGATTAAACCCATATTTTTATCAAAATGTGTCACGTACATATCTCATCTTTAGAACACCTACCTCGGTTAAAAGCAGCACAAAGACCAGAATGAGCCAGGGCAAAAATGATATCCTTTGCTGCAACAAGCTCAATAATTTTGGATCGTCTCCTAAGAAACTGCAGCTTCACAAATAGGTGAGCGTTGTCATCATAGGTATCAAATTCTTCCTGCACCAAACGAAGGAATTATGATGTCAATGTAATGAAGTATGCCAAAAGGGACAGCAAATCAATCTTTACACTTAAGTTAGAATACATTACAGGCTCCTGTAATTCTACACTGAAAAGTTTGAGTATAATCATACCAAAACATTGCACAGATTTACATTTCACAGCCACAAAACCTAGTGGATGTCTCAGTAGACACATCAGCAACAATATAGCCATTTGACCCTTCCACTAATCCCAATACAACAAAGACGCAGACAAAGAGCCTGTTTGGCAGAGCTCTAGCTCCCAGCTATATGCAGAAACTGGTGTTTGTTTAATAAAATAAAATATCTTAAACTTCTAATTTAAATATAAAAGCAGAGCAAAATGACTCAACAAAAGACCCTCGATCAGCCCACAGTTCTAGCTCTACAGATTTCTAGAGCCAGGAATAAGCAGCTCTAGCTCTACAAATTTCTAGAGCTGTACCAAACAGGGCCAAAGAAGCACTGGGGTACCTCTATGGAACAGAAATGGCACAGTTTTAATCAGATTTGTATCTCAAAGAACCCCAATAACCATATAAAAGAATCTCTGAACAATAGACAAGGAATAAAGGAGATAGCTAGATAGCCTAAAGAAATTATAAATTCAAATTTACAGCTCCCAGAGCCTACCGAGTGGTTCAAATGTTCAATCCCATATCATACTACACACCCACTGAAATTAAGAAAGCAAAACGACCTTAAGATGCGATCCTATTCATTTTGTATATCTGCGGTTCGAAGTTAAACAATGCCAAGCCAAATGGAACACCTTAATCCAAGAAACCCTAAATAATTCAGGAAAAGGGTTTAAACAGCATCAAACAAGATATTTTTAAAAGAAAAAAAAAGAGAACAAAGCCAATGTATACAACAAAAGAAAGTGTAACCTACATATTTGAAATGTTCATAACAAGTCATTTCACACATTCCATTTTATAACAAAGCACCATTTCATATTACAGGCCAAATGGAACAACTTAATCCAAGCAACCCCAACAATTCAGGAAAGGAGTTTATACAACATCAAACAAGATATTTTAAAAAGCAAAAAAAGGATGAAGCCGAGGTAAACAACAAAAAAAGCATACCCTACATATTTGAAATGTTCATTGCAAGTCATTTCATACGTAGCATTTTATAACAAAGCTCCAGTTTAAATTACAGAACCCTGAGGTCCCTCTGATAAAAATACTTGAAGCGCAATCCCAAAAACCAGAATTTTGAACAATGACAATTACTATTCAGCTCCAGCAGTTAACAGCCTCATCACCGGCAGTGCACGAGCCAATCAAAGAAAGCATACAAGAAGTATATGTTCAAGCTGAGGTATCTACAGCACCACTCATGACAAAATCAGCAATTCAATCCTGTGCACACAAGAAATAACCCTCAAAGGCATCCCATTTGCCTCAAAGACCGACCTTTTACAAGGGGGTCCCCAAGATCAAATCTTCTTTTTTCTCTCAACGACAGAATTTCCGCCTAGCACAAATCGGAACTCACAAGAAATACAGCCCTAGGCAACAGCTCGGACCTAATTTTGATCTGCGCACGCACCAACAAAGGAAACATACAAGAATCATAGTTCAAACTATTGCATCTAGAACCTTGCACAAGTGAAAACCAACAATTGATGCTTGCACACTAAAAATAACCCCAAAAGGCATTTCATTTGTCTAAAAGATGGGCATTTTGCAAGAGCTCAACAAATGGGGTATCTCCAAGACCAAATCTTCTTTTGCAACAAAAACACACAGTGCACGTACTAGAAATGTTCATTCAGACCATTCCACAATTAAATCTAAGCCCTAGAGAAAATTACAGAACCCAAGAGATCCCTCTGGTTGAATAGGCTGAAGCGCAATCCCAATGGCCCCAACTATGAATAATGGCGTAACTATTGAATTGCAGCGGATGACATCCCAAAAAACCAGCAATGGTGCTGCTGCAAGTGCAAGGGGCCGTAAAGAAATCACAAAGGAATGGTATGTTAAAACTGATGCATCTCGGCCATCATAGACGTGAAAACATAACCCCGAAACGCATCCCATTTGCCTCAAAGGCGGGGGAGCTTTAGAAGGAACTCAGCAATTGGGGAGTTCCCCAAGACCAGATCTTTTCTCCTCTCAAGAACGAAATCTCCCGCCTTGCCGAAACCGAACCCGCGAGAACGAAATTCCACGATAAACCACCCACGGATTCCCACCAATTGGGCCCCGCGCGCCACCGACGCCGGCCCCAAACCCTAGGCTCGCCGGCGCCAAAAGCGCGCGGCGTCGCCCAGGGCTGCCGACGGCCGCGGCGCCCCACCCACCTGGAGGACAGCGAGTAACGGGCGAAGGCGTCGTGCCTACCTGGAGCCGCATGTTCCGGAAGCGCTCGGGCACGGCGGCCACGGGCCCGCCGCCGCGCGCGGCGAGCTGGCGGCCCCCGATCTCGCGGCGCTGCAGCTTGGCGGCGGAGTTGAGGAGCGGCGCCTCGAGGCGGCGCTTGCGGCCGCCCGCGGGNGCGGAGGCGCACCCGCAGCTGCCGCTTGGTCCCGTCCATCCCGGGGCCCCCCGCCGCGCCCTCCTTCTTTTGTAACCTCCCCGCGCTGGATCTGCAGAGGAGCGGCCCCACCCACCCTCCGGGGAGGAAGGAGGCAGCTAGGGTTTGGCCGTTTGGGGGAGGAGCGAGTCGCGGGTGCGAGCCGGGGGTGGGAGGAGACGAGAAGGGAAAGCGGGGGCGTGGTGTGGTGGGGATAGAGAGAAGGGGGAAAAGCACTAGGCTCTGCTGCCCACTCTGTGCCCGTGGGTAATTGGCCCTGTTCGGTGGCAGATGAACAGTGTTCGGCTGGCATGTTTCGGCTTATTTTTTCTCACACAATACTATTCATTCTACCAGCCGACCACTGTTCATTCTACCAGCCGAACAGCCTCATTGAAGAGCATCTGGGGCCCACAGGGCGGCGCGGCGGCTGCGGCTCTCGAATGGGGTTTTGCTTGCATCGTCGGGCTGTCCGCACCGGGGCCTGTATGCCATCCTTCACTATGGACTAAAAATGTTGACTATTTATATTATGTATTGCATGATATAAAAATATGACCATAAAATAAGGAAATAGAAAATTCATACAAATAAATAATATACAATAGTCAAGAAAATATAAGTAGACACTGGCCAACTGAGGTCTTGTTTAGTTCAGTCGAATCGATCGAATTTTCTTAGAAAAAGTACAATGGGAAGCGTGTCCTGTGAGAGGGGGCACGTTTTTTAATACGTTACTTTTGGTCGAATTGCTCGAATTCGCTTGAACTAAATAGGGCCTAAAATAAAAGATCATAACTAAACAGTGAATCGTATAAACACGGATTTACCTTAGCAGCACAGTGTCTATTGTTCCAGCAAACCAACAACCACATTGGAGAGACACAACACCAATATGAGATTTGGAACGACATTTGTTTATTGACCCAGTGTAAATTTTGTCATAAGACAAATCGATATGGCAAGTAAACAGGGACAAAATCCCTATAAGAATAATCTTGTTTGATACCAGGGGCTAAACTTTAGCCTCTGTCACATCGGACGTGTTGATACTAATTAAGAGTATTAAACATGGACTAATTATAAAATTAATTACACGGATGAAGACTAATTGGCGAGATGAATCTATTAAGTCTAATTTGTCCATGATTTGACAAAGTGGTGTGTTAGGCTTAATAGATTCGTCTCGCGAATTAGCCCAGAGCTTCTGTGATTAGTTTTATAATTAGGTCATGTTTGATCCTCCTAATTACCATCCGAATATTCGATGTAACATATAATGAACTTTAGCCAGGATCCGAACATACCCTAAATAGCATAAACACAATCCAACAAAAATAGAAAAGAAAAGGGACCGGCCAGGGTACAGAGAAAAAAAGAAAACGGAACACACTATATGCAGTTAGCGTACGTAGGAGACAGGAGATGGAGGCTTCTCGAACCAATCTAGACATTTCTACCGTTGACAAACAAAAAGTGGGCACGTTGATTTTTTTTTTTACCAGAACCAACCAGCGTTCAATGCTGTCTGCCGTCAATTAAAAATCGGATGATACTGTTTTTTTTTATTTTTACCGACGTGGAGCTTGTGCCTGGCCGCCAAGGGCGCCTCGAATGGAAAAAAAAAGGTCACACATTGCTGCCCAGCACGCACAGTACATCCACCATAGTTGCTTTTTTTTTTTTTGTTGATGCGAACTCAATATGAGAGGGGCCTGATTTGGGTCGAGGCGAGTTTGATCAGGACAGGAAATACTCACCTGTAAGGTTGAGGACCTCAAGAGCACGAAGATCACATGCACCATCACAAATTCAGAACCCAGCAGGCCAGAAGGAGGCAGCAAGCGAGGAGGAAGGTCGCCCAGAAAGCCAGCAAGAAGCCACACCACCCCCCTCCACTCAGGCGACGACGTCGACTTGGGAGCGGAGGCTGCAGAGCGGGGTAGGCGCACGGAGGATGACTGGGAGAAGAAAGGGAACCGCGCCACCGCGGCAACAAGGTTTCTGGATCTAGATATATATTTTTTTAACTGCAGAGGTACGAGGATTCTAGAAACATATGGCCAAGATTAAACACGGAATGAGCTGCAGCCGTAAATTTTGGATCGGACGCTGTAAAAATTTTCCGCTTACGTGGCCAGCGTCACCGGCGGCCGAGGCCGCCTCGTTTGACAAGAAGAATGTCCGACATCGACCGACGTGGCGCGGGGCCTACACCCTCGCCCCAACCGCCAGCACCTTTGCGCCGGAGAGGAAAAAGGGAGGGAGAAAAGGGAAACCGTCGTCGGTGAAGGGAGCAAGGAGAGGGAGGCGGCCGCCGGTGGAGGGAGACGCCCCCAGGTCGACGTCGTGCAGCATGCGGATGCGGCGAAGTCCCTGCCCAAGTCTACCGTCGGCCGGCCCTACTGCCCCGCGCCGCAGCTGCCCGTGCTCAGAAGGGATGGAGCCGAGGCCGCTGCACCGCGCCGCTCACCCTCTCCGCCACCGCAATTCCGCATCAAATTCACATGGCCCGTGCCGCCGATGGTCGCCTCCTCTCCTCCCCGCTACCGCGCCCGCGCCCGCTCCCACCTCCCCTCCCGCCCCGCCGCGGCCTCCACCTCCTCCTCAGGCCAGCGCGCATGTCCGTCCTCCGCGCCCACCTCCACCCCGAACCCGCGCGAGGCGTCGACGCGAATGAGGATGGAGGGGATGGACGGACGTCGACGCAGATGAGGATGGAGGGATGGAGCTCGGGCGTGGGGATGAAGGGTATGGAGCTCAAGCGTGGGGATGGAGGGGATGGACGGGCGTCGACGCCGAGGAGGGAGGAGAGCCGCCGGGAGGATGGGGTGCCGGGAGGACGGGCGTCGGTCCCTGCTCTGCAGCCCTCGCGCCTGCCTCTCTGCTCGAATCCCGAAGGCCGCCGTCGGATCGGGAAGGGAGCAGGGGAGGAGACGGCGGCGGCCCCAGCGGAGAGGCGCAGGGGAGGTGGCCGCGGAGGGAGAGGGAGGGGACAGGGAGAGGAATGGCGCTGGGTGTTGGGCCTGAGCGGATCGGACAGGGTTGAGAAGGAAAGTAGGAGGAGAAAAGGGAAAAAAGAAAAAAGAGAAAAAGGGGAAAAGTGAAAAAAAAAGAGTGAGAAAATGGAATAGAGATTTTTATTTAATTAAAAAGCTGTATTGCTAATCATTTTTCATTCCATGATTTAGAATAACTATTTTAAATGATTGTGTTATGAAGAAATTTGTTTGTTGAGAGGAGATAGTAGTTGGAGATGGTTGAATAAAATATAAAGTAGTTGGTATACAGTATGAAATATAGAGGATGATGGATGCGGGAGGAATGGGTATAGAGAAGAGAATCTCGATGACCAGGACAGAATATTCCTTTTAGAGGATGAAAATAGAGTATGACGAGTGCGGACAGCCTCTAGTTGTTGGCACTGACGGACTGACTGACGTCTTGTTTAGATCGGCAAGTTTCTGGCAAGTTTTCACTATTCATCTGTCACATCGAATGTCTCGACACTAATTAGGAGTATTAAACGTGGATTAATGACAAAACCCATTCCATAAACCTGAGTAAATTCGCGAGACGAATCTATTGAGCCTAATTAGGCCATGATTAGACAACATTATGCTACAGTAAACAATCTCTAATGACGGATTAATTAGGCTTAGTAAATTCAAAATTCAATTTCCAAAGAGCACTTCAGAGCAAGCCCAAGCCAAACACCTACAAGTAGTCCATGTGAGTAAAAAGCTAGTGGGAATACTAGCAAAGAATTTTACCACCCAATCCATCAGTTGCTTGAAAAAATGCAGTGTACATCATTTTTGCTCTTTTTCAAGTAGCATTCGTGTCTCTCCCTCCTCAGGCTAGTGTGCCTTCTACAGGATACTATGCCAACTTGTGACGTAGCTGCATGAGCTCCACGGAATCCGAGCCTAGCTGGCTCCTCAGGCCACCAACGAGGCCACCGTGTTGGGCTTGGCTTTAGTGGTGCCTTGTTTAGGCCAGGTGGGCTCGATGCCATGCCAACGTGACCAAAAATTAGGTATCAATGTAACCTACAGGGTTACCATAGCCTTAAAAGAGAGAAAGAGAGGGACCAAAGAAAAAAGAAAACCAAGAGCAGGCTGCAGAAAGGAGATGGCAAAACGATGGAAAGAGACTTCAGTAGAGAGTATATAGATATAGATTGGCTACTTATAAACTATGATACTCCTTCAAATTGCAAATGTAAGTCATTATTGTCCCCGACGTGGCACTTCAATAAATATTTTGGTTAACTTTACTACCCTAATAAATACACTTCACTTGGTTAGCCTGGTCCTCAATAAAAGTTCAGCTCGATTTACTCCTCATAAATATTTCAGTTAGTTCAATTTACTCCACAATATGGTTTTGTTTTTTTTGTTTTCTAACCAATGCAGTTTGTAAGTCAAATTTTTTTGGGAGGCGTCATGCTACACCATATTGTTGACGTTTTTCCTGGTCAACACACCGAAAATCGCGCTAGCTCGCGCGGATCCGCAACGGATCGGTCACTAGCAGCACTCCCGGGCAAACCCGGTGAAACCGGTTTCCTAGGGTTTGCTGCGTGAGTCTAAAATCGCCGGCCCGGGAGGGACCCCGTCAGGGCAGGCGCGCCTAGGGTTGTTCTGAGGTCGGCAGGTCACTCAGAACGCCGTCAACGCCGTAGAGACGAAGCACGAACAACAATTAGGTTGAAAAAGTTAGGGTTTAGAGATAACAAAAAGTAAAGGTATTTTGTGTTTGATCGATTGGATAAACTCTCAATCGGCCGTGGCCCTTTATATTTATAGGGTGGGGAGGTCTTGCCCCGCAAGGAAAGTCCTATTACAACTCGGATCTACAAAAAGAGTCCAACCCTACCAGGACTCGGGGAAAACCGGTCCCACGGTTTTTAAATCCGGTGCCACCGGATTGCCCTGTCAGACAGGCAACAGGAACCAAACCGGTTCCACCGGTTGTCTTGTGCCAATTTTGATCGTCAACATATGCCTCCCTGTTTTTTGTAAAACTTGCGTACCAGAAAATATTTTAGCACAAGAAAATACTCCTGAGGGCGATGTTTAAACAAAATCCATCGGCCATTTTCATTCTAAGGGCGATATTCAATACTATCGGCCATATAATTTAAGCTTTTTGCCAAATACTCAGATAATACTTCTTCAAATACCTCTCATTGAGAGCTCTTGGTAGCCGCTGACCTTGCAAAGTCTCCACCATATAAGAATTGCCGAAGATCACCTTGATTACCTTGTATAGACCTTCCCAACTTGGAGACCATTTACCAAACTTGTTGCTCTTCGATCGTATAGGTAGAATTGTTTTCCAAACCAGATCACCAACCTGAAAGGATTTCTGCTTTACCTTCTTGTTGTAAGCCTTAGCAACCCGATGTTTGTCCTTTTCAATTTCCTTCAAGGCCTTTAATCGCTTATCGGTCACCTCATCAATATTGTCCATCATTAAGCCATGATAATCAACAGCATTGAGATCATTTTGTTTAGCCAACCAATAAGCACTCAAATTTACTTCAACAGGTAAAACAGCTTTCTGGCCATACACAAGCTCAAAAGGAGTATTAGTAGCACCATGTCTAGATATTCGATGAGCCCACAAAGCCTCAGATAAAACCTCATGCCACATCCTAGGATTCTCCTCTATCTTCTTTTTAATAAGTTTAATTAAAATCTTATTACTAGACTCGGCCTGACCAATAGCCTGAGCATAGTATGGAGATGAATTGAGCAATTTAATACCATACATCTCAACAAACTCACAAACTTCCTTTGATATAAATGAAGTACCTGATCAATAGTCAAAGTTTGAGGAACACCAAATCTATGGATAATATGCTCAGTAATAAACTCAATTACCTCCCGATGTGTCATATTCTTCAAAGGCACTGCTTCGGTCCACTTTGTAAAATAATCAGTAGCCACCAACACGAAGCGGTGTCCCTTTGACGAAGGAGGATGAATCTGCCCAACAAAGTCCAATCACCATCCTCGAAAAGGCCAAGGCTTGATAATAGGATGTAATAATGCTGCAGGAACCATTTGAATGTTCCCAAACCTTTGGCACTCTTCACAACCTTTGTAGTATCGAAAACAATCAGCTATCATATTAGGCCAACCAAAGTAAATTTAAACGCCCATCGTTGAACTTTTCTGTCACATTTATGGCTAGAATTCTGTAAATATTCAATAATGAGTATTCTCCAGTCAGCAACTTCATCTTTATTAACTTTAGAACGCTCAATAGATGAAGTGCCGCTGTCAGCAGGCAAACCGGTGCCACCGGTTTCGAAATCCGGTGTCACCGGTTTTCCCTGGGCAGAGAACTCGGCTATGCAAAGCATCGACTTTCTTTCATGAAAATTCCTTTTCTGAATATCATAGCCAGATGCTTGCTGAGCCACAGTATTTGCCCTTGGATTCTCATCTCTTGAAACATGATATATAGAGAATTCATCAAATTGAGCAATCATATCCAAGCATTTATCAAGATATGCATTTAACAATCCATCAAAGCATTGGTATACCTTATTAACTTGCTGTACAACCAGCAGAGAATCACTAAATGTTTCTACATGTTTTACTCCCATGTCATGCAAAATTTCTAGCCCGAACAATAAAGTTTCATATTCGGCTTGATTATTAATACAATCATTTTCTAATCGGTTAAGAGCCTCAAATTCAGCACCATTTGGTGATATGAAAACAACACCAATACTACAACCGTTCTTACAAACTGATCCATTAAAATGCAATTTTCATGGAGTAAAAGTAATATAACCGATATCTAAGTCATTATCATTAATGCTATGCTCAACAATAAAATCAGCAACAATTTGGCCTTTCATAGATTTCAAAGGTTCACAAGCCAAATCATATTCAATAAGAGCATAAGCCCATTTACCAATTCTCCCACTTAAAATTGCTCTATGCAATATATATTTAATAATATCGGTTTGGCAAGCCACTATGCAAGTATTGGATAATAAATAATGCCTCATCTTGGTACAAGCATAATATAATGATAAGCAAAGCTTTTCAATAAATATATACCTTGTTTCGACATCCAATAATCAACGACTTGTATAGGTAATAATATGTTCCTTTCCTTCGGTTTCTTGAGTCAAAACAGCCCCAATCACTTGATCTTCAGCAGCCACATATAATTTAAACGGAAATCCTCTCCCAGGAGCTTTCATGACCGGCGGCGAAGACAAATAATATTTAATCTTTTCAAAGGCTTCTTGCTGTTTTGACCCCTAAGTAAATTCGGCTTCATCTTTCAACCGAAGGATAGGAGTAAAAGCATTAACCTTCCTAGATAAGTTGCAAATAAATCTCCTCAAGTAATTCACCTTTTCTAGAAATTTCTTCAAATCTTTCTAACATGCAGGAGCTTTGATCTTCTTGATAATATCAATTTTCTTAGGATCTATCTCTATGTCATTTTCATAATAATAAAGCCTAGAAATTTTCTAGCCGACACACCAAATGCTCATTTAAATGGGTTCATCTTTAATCCATATCGACATATTCTTTCAAAAGCAAGTCTTAAATCAGCGAAATGGGGTTTTAAACCAGCCGATTTAACAACAATATCATCGATATGAATCTCTATGATTAAGCCAAGCAAATTATGAAAAATTAAATTCATAGCCCTTTGGTAAGTAGCACCAGTATTTTTTAAACCAAAGGTCATAACTACCCACTCAAATAAACCAACAAAATCTGGACATACAAAGACCATTTTGGATATATCCTCTCCAGCCATGAATATTTGATTGTAACCAGCATTACCATCAAGAAAACTAATAACTGTATGTCCAGAAGCATCATTAATAAGCATGTCGGCTATAGGCATAGGATATTCATTTTTAGGAGTAGCTCTATTAAGATTTCTAAAAGCAATACAAACTCTGAGCTTACCAGAATCTTTCTTTTGAACTGGCACAATATTTGATAACCATTCAGCATAACGACAAGGCCTAATAAAATTTGCATCCACCAACCGATTAATTTTTTCTTTAATCTAGTCATACATATTAGGATTGAAACGCCTAGCAGTTTGTTAAAAAGGCCTAAAACCAGGTTTAATAGGCAGCCAATGCTCAACTAACTTGCGGCTTAAACCAGGCATCTCTTGATAATTCCATACAAAACAATCTCTTGATAATTCCATGCAAAACAATCAACATATTCTTTCAATAGCTCGATTAATTCAGCTTTATAATCAGCTTTTAAATTTTTGTTTACAAATGTCGGCCTAGGTATAGAACCATCACCAATATCAACCTCCTCGAAAGGATCGGCCGATGTAAAACCTTGTCTCAATTTACTCATATCATCAAAATCTTCAATGGCTTCACACATATCGTTCTTTTGTGCCCGATAGTGCTCAAGTCTCCACTGTAACCATTCTGAGCTATTCATTAATTCATAATAAATTGTTTAGCCGATACCCAACCAGCTTTAAAATAGCAGGCACGAAGCCATCTCAAGTACAACTGATCATCTCATAATCAGAAATATCTAAACCTGTTAAGCACTTGACATGATCATGCATAGACATGGTAGAACTATCAGCCACAACAACACAAGCCGATGTATCTCCATGTACAATCTCAATGTCGTCGTCAACCCATTGAATAAAAAATTGATGCAAACTAGAAGGTACACATCTATTTGCATGAATCCAATTACGACCCAATATCAAACTGAAATTACCTTGGGCCTCGGCGACAAAGAAAGCGGTAGCCAACGTCTTGCTCCTAATGATGAGCTCCATAGAAGTAACGCCTTTAGCACTCATAGGCTCGCCTCCTCCCACACCACTGATAGTCATGTTGGTCTTGATCAGCTCATCATTCAAGCCACCAAGTTACTTGACACATAGAATAGGGCATCAAATTAACAATTGTCCCAATGTCAACAAGCATCCTAGAAACTGGCCTCCCATTGATATGTCCCTTCATGTACACCGCCTTTAGATGATTTTTAGAATCATTTGGCCTTTTAAATATAGCTTCTTTTGGGCCAAAGTCTAGATGAGCCATCTCCTCCTCCGGAATGACATAATAATCCGAAGAAAGATGCACCACATTAGTATCAACATTCATATGTTCAGGTGATGAACGATAATCAACAAGCTGTTCATCGTCCATATTCTGGGAACCTGATGACAACTTCTGATCAAACGAAGAAGTAACAGAAATTTCAGAAGCAATGCGAGATGGCCCTGGATCAGCAGAAATCGGTACCACCGGATCCAGTTTGACGCAGCAGCTGGCACCGAGTCAGGCAAAATCGGTTCCACCGGATTTGGCCCTGGAGCTTTATTGATCTTCAATTTCCACCCCTTGCCTGGAGGAATCATGGGCCTGTACTTGTTGAAGTGCTCCTCCCTCTGCTTCTCCAGCTCCTTCTCCTTCTGTTCTTGAAAGCGAAGTCGCTGCAACTTCCTCTTTTGCGTGCGCGTCAACCCTGGAGGACACCATCTTGGCAAGAAATATTTAGATTTGTCAATTTTAACTTTCTTACCCTCACCAGGATTTGCAGCAACATCTTTCTGGACTGATGGTTTAGCCTCATCATCAATCACAATTGGCATCTTGTCATCGTCCTCCGGAATCACCTTGATGTCACCAATCTGAATTACATCAGCAGCAGTAGTCCTCTCCTAGTCGACATCCATCTTCTGGACAATTTCTTCCACCTTTTTAGGTCGATAAATCTGCTTGGGAGGAGAGGGTTGCCTCTTTTGAGGAAATCGGTTCCACCGGTCTTGAAAACCGGTGCCACCGATTTTGGGTGGCATGTCCCAACTTGATCGACGAGGAGCCGAACGATTATATACCAACCTCTCATGTACTGGTCCTCTGTCATTACCCCATCCTGGATGAAAAGGAGGATATTGCATGGGGTAATATGGCATATGCATCCCATTGTAATCCCACGTCGGATATGGAGAATTGTAATATGGAGGCATCCATGGTATGGCTTGATATTGATTCTGTTGGGGATACAAGGCAGTAACATCACCCCTCTGTCTATTATTCGTCCTTTGAGGCGAAATTGACTTTTCTTGATGCATGGGTGATCTCTTTCTCTTTTTTGCCAGCCAATCCTTATCGACTGGCCTTTGATTTGCATATTTGAAAAATAATTGGTCAAAGGTCGGCTTTGGCTTTGCTACTTTACCCTGATCTTTGGCCATATTTATTTTCCAGGTTCCAATCTCAGGACGCTTGGGTTTCAGCATCTTCGGGCACCCCTGACCAAAACCGGTGGGACCGGTTTCTGAAACCGGTGGCACCGGTTTGTCCTATGAAGCAGGCTCAAACGGTGCCTTTGATGATCCTTGCCCTCCGAAATCCGCAACTCTTACAGTGATCTTGAAAGTTTGTCTGCCATTGGAGTCTTCTCACACATCACTTCCTAGATAATTGATTTCCCCTTCAAATTTTCAGGCTTTTCATCTCCCACAACAACATTTTTTCCTTTGGTTGATTCGACTTGATGCGGCCGAACCAGAACCTTAGAAGGTTGCATCTCAAGGGTGTTAACAGGGGAAGGTGCCTTATCAACCTGCATCTCATGTAGTGTCAAACGTCCCTCATTCAAGTCCGATTGCACTGTTGACGGAAAATATTGCAATCATTAGTAGCATGCGAAAAAGAATTATGCAATTTGCAATATGCCCTCCTTTTATGCTCTTCAGGTGAAGGAATAGTATGAGACATTTCAATGTTTCCATTCTTCAACAATTCATCAAAAATACAATCGCATTTGGAAACATCAAAAGTAAATCGCATTTCTTCATGCCGATCCTGTTGAATTGGCTTAAGAGATGGACAAGTGTACGATTTATTCTCAGAAGGTCATACAAGTTCAGCAACATACACATCTTCATCATCGTCTGAACTACTAGAATCATAAGTAACAACATGAACATTATAACGATGAGTTTTATATGTATCTTTAGCATCTTTAATTCGGTTTTCAGTAGCCAAAACCCTTACTTGCACTTGATTAACCGAAAAATGATCCAAGCCTTCTAATTTTTCTTTAATAAAGGATCTCAAACCATTGAAAGCAACATCTGCAAGATCCCTTTCAGAAAGCGACAAATTAAAGCATCGGTTTCTAGTTTCTTTGAATCATTTAAAGTAATCTAAATCAGATTCATCTCTTTGTTGTCTAACCGATGTTAAACCTGTCAACTTTAATTGAGTACTCTCACTATAAAAGTGATCATGAAAATTTTCTCTAATTGGTTCTATGAATGAATTGAACCGAGAGTTAATGAAGAAAATCAAGAGAAAATAGTTCCAGTTAAAGATAATGAAAACAAGCGAACTTTTAAAGCATCACTAGAACTAGCCTCTCCTAGTTGAGCAATATATTAGGTAATGTGTTCCCAAGTGGTCTTACTATCATCACCATTAAATTTCACAAAATCAGGAACACGCCAATTATTAGGATAAGGAACAGCATCAAAATCAGCAGAATATGGTTTTTGGTATAATCTAAAATTACCCACATCAATGCCGAGCTTATCCTGCATCATACTAGCTAACTCATCCTTTAATTTAAAGAATTCAGCATATAAATTTGAACGAGCCAGATCAGATTGCCCTGAAGCTGTATTTTGAGCTTGAACAACATGGGGCATGCGATAAGGACTTTGCCGCAAATATTGATCATACACATCATTAGGAATCCCACTAGAATTAATGTTTTGATTAGGTATAGGGGGTGATGTGTATGCATGTGTCTCAATGTAAGCAGAATGAATAGCTACGTCTGTATTTCGGTTAGGGACTACCGAAAGAGGCGCTGCAGCGTGGGATGTTGGCTGCTGTACAGCCTGGGCGACAAAACCGGTTCCACCGGTTTTTGGAACCGGTGCCACCGGTTTCGCCGAGGCTGGCAAAACATATGCTTGCGGCGGTGTTTGCCCTGGTTAAAAATTAGCCGGCATACCATATAATGGATTTTCAGGTGTTTTTCCTGGTGTAGCCGACACATTCGCATGCGTATTCTCATGTTGCATAGGTTGTATATTATATGCATAATAAGACGATTCTACCAACCTATTATCGGGGATAGACCCCCAGAGGTACGCAGAAGGCGGATTGGCCTAACCGGCAAGGGACGGCCCAATCCGAGTGCTATCGGGCCGGCTTGTCAGATTGGATGGCCCACCAGTCGGGAGGCCCACCAGACAGACAAACCAGGTTGGGTACGACAGCGCGCGGGACAAGGAAGGAGACGGCGTGCTTCGCAAGAAGATCGGGGATCAAGATAAACTAGACGGAATTCTAGCCGACTTGTAACTCAAGGCAACCGGACTATATAAGGTGCCTTGGGACCCCCTCCAGAACACGAGATCAATACGATCAACAACAACCAATCCACACCTCGAGACTAGAACCCAACTACGGAGATCCTTCAGGAACTTCATACACAGCAATACATACACCCAACACAGGACGTAGGGTATTACGTCATCTTGACGGCCCGAACCTATTCAATCCTTGCGTCTTGTGTTACCATCGACTTGTGATCCTCGATCTGTCTCTCAACAAATCAACCACGTAGGCTACCCTGTGTGGACTGCCGGGTCCATAAATCCGACAGTTGGCGCGACAGGTAGGGGCTGATCGACGAGATCAATCTACAAGCTCGATGGCAGATCTAGGAGAAGAAGTCCATCGGCAGCGGCGCCAGCATGCCCTCCTGTCCCTGCGCTGACTCCGCTGCAGTCCTACAGGATCAATCTATTGCGGCTGCTACTCTTGGCTCTCCGTATCGATCTCCAAAAGCTGCCACGCCGTGATTGCCGAATCAGGTTTACGCGCTCCACGTTCCGCCGAATCCATCCACTGATGAGCATGCCCTCATTAATTATTTTCTTATCTCCTCTTTAATTCGTGTACATGCATCTGCATGTAGTATCTAATAATTTTCCAATCTATTTCCTATCTTGTCTACGTGTATGGGCATGCCCTCACTAATGACCAAGTACTTGAGGAGTACGTGTCCATGTACCTGCGGTGGAGGAGTTCCGGAGCCGATCGAAGCAAAAGCAGGATTCTTTTTCTCTCGCAGGGTTCAACGCCGGCGTCGAGTTGCATCATGGAGCTCCAAATTGTTTGTCTCTGCAGATGGAACAACCCGGCCAAGTAGACAGCACGAGTACTCGACGGTGATCAGTCCACACACGCATGGGCATGAAGCACGCGGCTTTCCTCTTCATCTACACAGCAAGACGCGGGACTGCACGAGTCTGCACGAACCGATCCGCCGCGGCGCTGCCCGTACTGCTGCTACTCCATGGCACTCGGTGCCCGCTCCGACCATGACGAGCACCGATTCTCCGACTTCAAACGTCGACTCCAACATGCCACTCGCCGTCTCGCCGACCTCCTCGACAACCTCGTCCACTCGGCCACGACGGCAACGATGCCTGAGGCGTCGTACCAACATTCGAGGGCGACACGCCGATTCTCCGACTCGGCACAAATCAAGCTAAGTATTATTTTCAATTAAATATTTTACGACTTCTGTATGTTTTCGTACGTCTCAGCTCTTCAATGTCTCCGTGACTTTCGCTGACCACCCCGGTCACATTCCGACCGCATATACAACCTGGTCTATCCAGACTGCAACTCCGTAGGCTTTTATACAAGTCGCTAAAGTACTCGGGGAGCACGCGTCTTAATCCGTGAAGCCTCAACTCTTCCGTATGCCTACGCTCCTACGCGTGCACGTGGCCCAGCTCCCTGCGCTATGGACTATGGCTATCGGGGATCAGGTGCATAAACGTAACAGGCTAACTACCCAGAGAAATTAATAGACTTAAAAAGCTGGAAGCAGGATTCATTTTCATACACATGCCAATTGCCTTTTCTCTTGGATTTATGCTTCGTTACGCTTTGGCATTGTATTTCTTTTGCAGGGCCTCGATTCGGATCCCCGCGCTTGACCGCCAAGTCCTCATGCTCGCCTCAGCCCTCACGCTCGGGGGCTGGTGCCGGGATGACCTGTCGGCACGCTTTTACCCTCACCCTTGGGGGTGAGCGCCGAAATTGACGCCAGAAGGAAATGTCAAAATGCTCCTCGATTAAGCCTTGAGCCGATTCCTACGAAATCGCTTTAAGGCTCGGGGGCTACGGCCAACGGACGCCCCTCGCGGCGCATCCGTTGATTGTCTGGCGACCATGACGAAGATAATCAGAACAAGGCTACAAACCCTTGGACCGATTCCTCCGGAATCGCTTCAAGGCTCAGGGGCTACGGCCAACGGACGCACCTCGCGGCGCATCCGCTGCAGACAGCTCTCGTTTTTCTCTAGTATCACGTGGTTTTGCTTCCAACCGTAGCAAGCTCGAAGCTCAGCAGATAGCACGACCTCGCCGGGTTGTTGCTCAAACCATGTGCTACTCGGGGGTTTGTCGGTGATAGACCCCCGGGGGTACGCAGAAGGCGGATTGGCCTAACGGCAAGGGATGGCCCAATCCGAGTGCTATCGGGCCGGCTTGTCAGACTGGATGGCCCACCAGTCGGGAGGCCCACCAGTCGGACAAACCGGGTTGGGTACGACAGCGCGCGGGACAAGGAAGGAGACGGCGTGCTTCGCAAGAAGATCGGGGATCAAGATAAACTAGACGAAATTCTAGGAAAGATATCTGTAATCGTTATAGGATCGAATCCTTGTATTCCGGATAGGTTACGATCTCTACCCGACTTGTAACTCATGGCAACCGGACTATATAAGGTGCCTTGGGACCCCCCTCCAGAACACGAGATCAATACGATCAACAACAGCCAATCCACATCTCGAGACTAGAACCCAACTACGGAGATCCTTCAGAAACTTCATACACAGGAATACATACACCCAACCCAAGACGTAGGGTATTACGTCATCTTGACGGCCCGAACCTGTTCCTTGCGCCTTGTGTTACCATCGACTTGTGATCCTCGATCTGTCTCTCAACAAATCAACCACGTAGGCTACCCTGTGTGGACTGCCGGGTCCATAAATCCGGCACCTATCCTTTTCAATTTTATCTATCCAGTCCATCAGAGTGCTTACTACTTCATCGGTATGTAAAAGCGCAGCACCAAGCTTATCATCAGGATTAGAAACAGAAGGTTCGGGTGGATGTAAAGTTACCGGAGGTATTTCTTCCACCTTCTTGTCTTTCATCATGAACGTCGGCATCATAAATTCATGAGTTCTTGTCACTTTGCCGTGGCGATCCTTCTTCAGCCCCATTAGAAATTGATTCTTGAAGAACTCTTGGGCTGTCTCCTCCATGGAGGGCACAAAGATGTTGTCCTTGTCCAAGTCTGCAATAGATCCCATCTGGCTAGGGTTTGATAAATCAGTTATTAAAACTAAGATTTCCAAATTCCCCAACGGAGTCGTCAAAAATGTGTTGACACTTTTTCTGGTCAACACACCGAAAATCACGCAAGCTCGCGCTGATTCGCAACTGATCGGTCACCAGCAGCACTCCCGGGCAAACCGGTGGAACCAGTTTGGGAATCCGGTGAAACCGATTTCTTAGGGTTTGCTGCGTGAGTCTAAGATCGCCGGCCCGGGAGGGACCCTGTCAGGGCAGGCGCGCCTAGGGTTGTTCTGAGGTTGGCAGGCCACTCAGAACGCCATTAACGCCGTAGAGACGAAGCACAAACAACAATTAGGGTTGGAAAAGCTAGGGTTTAGAGATGACAAAAAGTAAAGGTATTTTGTGTTTGATCGGTTGGATAAACCCTCAATCGGCCGTGACCCTTTATATTTATAGGATGGGGAGGTCTTGCCCCGCAAGGAAAGTCCTATTACAACTCGGATCTACAAAAAGAGTCCAACCCTACTAGGACTCGGGGAAAATTGATTCCACCGGTTTCTAAATCCGGTGCCACCGGATTGCCCTGTCAGACGGGCAACAAGAACCAAACCGGTTCCACCGGTTTTCTCTGTCAGGCTATCTTGTGCCAATTTTGATCGTCAACACATATCTTATGGTAGAAAAATATATTCCAAATTTCTATGATTATTTTCTATTTTTCTTAGGTGAGGAGCATCTAGTGCTAAATTAATCTTGGATACACATGAAAATAATGAGGAGAATTGCTTTAATTTAACATAGGATAGCGTGCCCTTTATAATCTCATAAAATTTGAACATAGACTCAACTCTTATGCAGAGAAACGAGAGAGACAGTTTTCATTAGGCAGCGCACAAACTTTTTCCTAAGTATAAGCATACTACTCTAAATAGTGAAAGCTATGCATTCTGAAAGTATTCTTCATGATAAATCTAATAATATCAACCATGGAATGCCGATCTATATAACTTTTTATACATTGATGGGTCAAATTAAATAGGACTTATTAGTATCCTAAAACACTTGTAGCTTAAATCAAAGGGAGTACTTATTAGGAATAAACATTGCAAAGATTATTTTTCCTCCAAATGGAATTACAAAGATTTGTAGTACAAGCTTAGTCCAAAATAACATAAAATCCTACTGATTCAAACTCTACAACACTACAGACAAACCTCTTATAGCAAAAAATCGACTGAAGTGGAGGAAAGCAACTGATTGCAAGGTTTATAAAAGCTACACGGCCGCTTAACCGTGTTGGGCGAAATGGCCTTGTAGTATACTACATTTTTGGCCAAAGGGCATGTGACTAAAGGGTCTATAGTTTAGGCGAAGGCCTGAAATAATGAGAGATATACACACACCTAAGAAAAAAAAAGGATGTGTACTATTTTAGAGTTCTGCAAAATTTACATGATTTTTTTTTATCTTGCAGTAATTTTAGAGATACAAAAGGCATATAAGCTTTGGTTTATTTACGTGCAGCTCTTTTTTTAGATCGTGCTGGACATAAAGCAGAAGTCCTATCTAATACAAATACTTAGCAATACTTAGCTCTTGTTACGTTACCAAAAAGTGGATTGTTAACCGTCTTTGTTGAAAACAAAGGGGTTTCATTTGACATCCGCTGGTGAACACTACGCAAAAGCATGAATTCAAGTATTGCACCGGAAATTTACACTTCGAAATTGATTAGCACGCAGTAACTTCATCTTATCTGCTGTCTGGTATTTACAGGAATCTAAGTAAAAAAAATACAGCGGCACTCCGAGAATTGAACTCGCAGGCAAATAAAAAAAATAACAGAAAAAGTAAAAACAAAGCAGGGGCATTCCGAGAATTGAACTCGGGACCTCTCGCACCCTAAGCGAGAATCATACCACTAGACCAAATGCCCTTTCCTTATTCTGACAAAGACAACAATATAATTATACTTATTTCTAACCTTTACTCAGATAGTCTCTGTACTCTATCCCCGCAACGGACGACTGAGATTTATCCGTAACGGAGCCACAGCTTGCTCCGTCCTCCTCCTCTGCTCTGACCTCTCTCCCCTCCCATGGAGCTCGACGTCGCCCAAAACCCTAACCCTAGCCCCGCCCCGCCGCCCATCTCCGCCTATTACCAGACGCGCGCGGAGCACCACGCCGTCGTCTCCAGCGACTGGCTGGCCCACGCCGCCGCCGCAGCGGCCGCCTCCCCCGGCGCCGATGCGGCGGCGGCGGACGCGGACGCGGCCGCCGCCCCTCCCCCCTCCCCCGGGGCCGCCGGCGGCGTCATCGAGGAGTTCAACTTCTGGCGCCGCAAGCCCGAGGCCGCGGAGGCCGTGGCCGCCATCATGGCGCTCGCCGCCGTCATCCGCTCCAGCAGGGCCACCACCATGATGGAGCTCGAGATCGAGCTCAAGAAGGCCTCCGACAAGCTCAAGGTCGATGAACCCAGCCGATTTACCTGCTCCATGATTCCCAATTGCTTTGCTTGTGTACATTTTTTTATGCTGGTGATGCATGGTTCCCTGAGCTGTTCTAGTCTTTATAGTGCTGATAGCTAATCTGTGTGTGGTCATGTTAAGAATGAAGAATTAAAACTTTTTTTTTTGCATAGTCTTCCTTTGTCAATTTCTTGTAGCGACACATTTTATTATAATGCTTGGAGAGTTTTGATCATCCATGTGCACAGCATATGATGTGCTGCTCCTGGTTGTTTTAATATTTTTCTTATTGTAGCTTTCATTTGTCCTTTTTACTATGGGAATTAACACTAAAAATTCATATTTACTTCAGTCCTGGGATGCTACTTCCATTTCTCTTTCCGCTGCTTGTGATTTGTTCATGCGGTTTGTAACAAGAACCTCACATCTGGAGCATGAGAAGTTTGATGCAGCAAAATCACGCCTAATTGAGCGTGGAGAAAAATTTGGAGAGATTTCTTTAAAGGTTTTCCACCAATCCAGAACTTCGATATAGTTTATATACAAGAATTTATGCCTTTTTTTTACTAATGCTCTGGGTGGTGCTTTTTAGGCTCGCAAGACAATTGCAATGCTCAGCCAGGATTTCATTTATGATGGATGTACTGTGCTTGTACATGGGTACTCTAGAGTGGTATTGGAAGTTCTAAAGCTAGCTGCATCAAATCGCAAGCTCTTCCGGGTACTGTGCACAGGTACAATGGTCTAGTTCCAAGCTGTGATTTTCCTAAACAACTAACATAATGATGGGACCAATATACGTATTACATGAAAGTGCACTATCACATATTAGTAATCTACAGTGATGGTGATGGGAAATAGTATTCTTGTATGTAAGTGCATCATAATGGGCTCAAACTTAAATTTATTCTGTAAATACTTATGTGGTCAGGCTTGTTCTGATCATTATATGGTATTGTTTTGGTTGTTTGAAATGCATTTGTCAGTTGTGATATGGTTGGATATAGGACGATCAACTGCAAGATAGCAATGGTGGGCTCACCCTCCGGAGGCTCTGAGCAATACAATTACTTCTTGCTTAACCTGAAACAAATCTCCGTCCTCCTTAAGTAGAGTCGGCCCTAACAAACTGATGCTAAACAAACTCCAATGTTTTATGATAACAAAGCCAACCATTTTCTAAAGCCGAACTAACAACTTAGCACTGGTGGAAGCCGTGACCTTCTTTCTGCTCTCGCACTTTCTCCCGAGGAACTTGTCCACAACAATTGTCATGATGCATAGTACTTCGTGATTTAATAGCAAATTGAAATAGGCATTGTTTTCCTATTTGCTTCCCTCATGGCCAGTTATAACAATTAGATGTAGGCACTACACAGATTCCTGTTTGTTGCTGCAGGATATTATAGAAGTCACATGCTACTTGAATAAAGGGTTGAACTTTTATGCACACTGAATTCACATATAAAGGGACAGGAATAGTCCTTTATTATTGTAGCTATTAAACAACACATGCATATTCATTTTTCAGTTGTTATGATTATTTACTTGTTTTGATTTGATGATCTGGCCTAATGGCATACATGCTTCTGGGAGCAATAGGAAGCAGGCTTTCATCCATTTATTGCTCCATAAGTTTTTGCATAGCTCAGGTTGCAAACTCTTGTAATTTCTAATGCCTGTTTGTTATTTATTTGACTGTAGAGGGCAGGCCAGACAGAACTGGTCTAAGAATGTCAAATGAACTTGCAGCATTAGGCATCCCTGTTAAGGTGCTAATTGATTCAGCTGTTGCTTATTCCATGGATGAAGTTGACATGGTATTTGTTGGTGCTGATGGGGTTGTTGAAAGTGGAGGAATAATCAACATGATGGGCACTTATCAGATAGCTCTTGTGGCTCATAGTATGAACAAACCTGTTTATGTGGCAGCTGAAAGCTACAAGGTATTGCATCCGTGATAATGACTTAAATGATATCTATTTGGTCATTTGTTTGATTCGCAACTTCTTCCCTCATTACTGTCGTTTTCGGATATAACTTAATCGGTAATGTCTGCCAGATTACAAGATATGGATTCTCTTAGAGAATGCTTTAGAGCAGTACAGATTAATTTCAATTTTTGGCATAATAAATATTGTGCTGGGTATTGTATTGATGCTGGAACGCTACTGACGACTGCTTATAAGTGATTAGTTCCATAATGCACAGAAAGTTTATGTATACTATGGTGCATTTTGATTGGCATTCGAACATGAGCTTGCTGCATGTGACCAGCCTCTTATGGTGTTGCCTATGTCTTTGCTACTTTTGCAGTTTGCTCGTCTATATCCCTTGGACCAAAAGGACATGACGCCAGCTCATCGGCCGATAGATTTTGGAGTCCCAGTACCGACTGGTGTGGAAGTTGAGACATCAGCACGAGACTACACGCCTCCGCAATATCTCACGCTTCTCCTGACTGACCTTGGTGTTCTCACACCATCTGTTGTGAGCGACGAACTCATTCAGTTGTACCTATGATCGTTGCTGTTGCCTCAGATGAGGTGTTACTGGGTTTTCCGGTCAGTTTTGACTTGATGTATTGCCTTTATGGTACTAATGCAATGTTTGAAGAACTCTTGACAAGACAACAGTTTTGACAGTTTTTGTAGCTACCATTCTACCAATAATTCTGGTGGTAAGTTCGTACTCAGATTGACGTCTTGCATTTTCCTTGCGAGTGGCATGGATTTAAAAGAGTTTAAATGGCATTGCAAATTATGATTTCTCCCATAAAATTAGCTTTCCATGTGGCATGTCAAGTTATTTGCAGCATTGTGGTTTTCGACCTTAATGCTTCTGACAAATGAAGCAAAGAATGGAAGATGGTATAGCAATGAACAGATGGTGACTGTCGGATCTCTGCAAACTCTCAAGGTCAACGTCAACTCTTTCTGTGTAGGAAAGAGAACGCCTGTTTTTTGTGTACGAAGGAGAGGACGCTATTGAAAATAATGTACAGTTACTGTAGATTAGATGAAAATTCCTCAGAGGATTATGTATCCAAAACTGTTCAATATACTTTGTATGTAAGTCACAATTCAGAAACATATAATTTACACAAGTTAAGAGCCAAGCGAATGAAACGTTGGTAGCATCAATTGTCACTACAAGCAAACAGAATCGATTAATTAACATCATGGCGAGAAAGTACATTGATTAGCTGTACATCTATCATCTGGGCACACTGCACTTTACATTAGCAACACCTTTTGGATGGTATCTAGAACAACAGGATGACAGACACACAACAGATGCCCATTTTCCCATAGGGCAGCCCGCACATGTATTGTGGTTGCACAAGGGATCTGCACCAATTGGTGGTGAGAATGCAGCAGCAAACCTGAGATTCATTGGAGCAGGCAAGGCAGTAAGGCACCTATAGGCTGCAAATGCGGAGAGATTTTCAGTCCTTGACATCAGTGACACCTTCAGACGATATCTGAAACCTTGCTTCAGCTTCAGCCAGACAGGGAGAGCTTACTACTTTGCAGATCCGCTCCTCCCCTCTTCCCTTGCGAAGAAAGAGTCTGATTTGCAACATTTTCATGTTTCAGATACTGTTGAAACTGAACAGAAACAGAAACAGAGCCATGTTACTTGTTGTAGGCTTGTAGCTCACCTAGTTGTCGAAGCATGAGCCATGATGTTCCCTCCAATGGGCTTGATCTGTGGCCCAGCAAACATTGCAGCTCCATCCACTTGAGCCACCACTTGATTAGTGATTACTACAGCCACTCCAAACTACAGCCAACCACAAAGAGAAGGAAAACAAGAGAGTATACCAAATATATGCGTGAGACCAACATGTTGCAGCTAAATATAGTCGGTTAACTGATAAGCATGGAGCAAAATTAAATAGCAGCATCAACAGTTTTTTCTGTAATTTGGTTGCACTAATGTTTGTAAGACCCAATACTAGGAATACTAAATTAATTTAGTATTTCATGATTGATCAAAAGAAAGAGTTAATCACCTCATCTGCTAACTTCTGAAGGCTTCTAAGAAATTTAGCCAGATGCATCTGTCTTGCTGACAGCTCCCCTCTACCAGAGAAATCTGTTCTGTATAGGGCTGTGGCACTATCGACAACCATAAGAGCAAACCTGCAGAAGCAAAGCTACAGTTCAGCAACATTGGGATTGGGAAACCTTAGAAACCAATATTATGAAGGTACTATTCTCTGCACCATAGATGTAACAAATTTTCTCTGTGAGGTTTTTTGAATTGCAAAACTGTATCTTGTTATGGCTAGTCAGCTAGGTTGACCGGGCCGACTGGCTAGATCCATTTTGGTTAGAGTTAGAGATTGGATTAGAGATCTTGTTTAGAGGTCAAGTAAACCTCTATATATAGAGACGATATCTATCAATTAAAGGCAAGCAATAATTATTAGAAAGATCCTCATCTAATTCTGGGCCTTGAGATTGGGCGCAGCCGTTGCCGGTGTGCATGATCTCACGTGACCGGTTTGACGTCCCTTTATACCTCACAATCCTCAATTTCCCTCATCCTGCACGGCTCCCCCTGTAAGCCGCCGTTCGGCGTTGTAACCCGACTCTTGATAGTGAAGTGTTGCTGGCTGGCGCCCGTGGTTTTTCCCTTCCACATTGGGAGGGTTTTCCACGTTAAATCTCGTGTCCCCTGCGGTTTGATTTATTCTTCATCGTTTATTCGTCCTCGTTTATAATACCCCCAACAAGAGCCATGACAATCTTGATCATGAAGGTTACATGGATTTATAAGGAAACCAGCATCATTACCCTAAAAAAGTAGCAGCAGAATACGGAAAGGAAATGCATGTAGCATGGACGACAAGACCCCAATATGATTCATGAATCTCAACAAACCTTTTTCTTGTTCCCCACGAGGACCAAAACTGAAGTTTTGTTGTCATCTTAGTGTCAAATAGCTGCTTACTGATAGAAAACTGAGCAACAGTAACCCTAATGAAACATTATTCGTACAATAATATAATCATACCTCCCAAACACCAAAGCATAACCAAAGGAGGCAAGTGGTAACATACTCTTAAAAATTAGGTACCATTTTTTTAGCTATTCTCAGTTTTTCACTGTTAATTTATGTACTTCAGATAAAGGAGGCCAAATATGAAAGGATGAACTCACCTGGTCTCCACCATCATGGAAGCTGCTTCTAGCAAAAGTCTTGATTGATGATCAGTGTTATATGCTCTGGCATAAGCCACATTCTCAAGTACATCAGCACCATTCAAGCCAAACCTGAATGCAAAACATTTTTGTTTAATAGTTCAAGGATAATAGTAGTGAAAACAAATAAGAATTTCAAATGCCAAATCACCTGTCTGCTATCTGGAGAAGTCTTTGCGGCCTGAACGTGCCCTCAGCATCAATATACAAAGCCTTTCCTTCACCACCACCTTGGTCCAACGGGAGCTGCAAGAAGGGCAGACCAACATATTTTCCATACACCAAAGAGCAGTAAGTATGTTGCCATTCTAGAAGTTATGCTAGTCCTGAGGTCAGGATAATGCAGTAACTTAGAATTGATCTTTCAGTGGCAATACCTGACATGTGACACAGAGAGTGTGGCATAACTGAGTCTTCCCAGAACGAAACTCACCATAAATCTCTGTGATAGAACCTGTTTCTATTCCTCCTGTTAAGAT
This sequence comes from Alloteropsis semialata, assembly GCA_004135705.1. Lineage (NCBI taxonomy): Eukaryota > Viridiplantae > Streptophyta > Magnoliopsida > Poales > Poaceae > Alloteropsis > Alloteropsis semialata. The sequence goes on from CM014272.1 coordinate 18,507,440, forward strand.
TGAAAGCAATATTACTTATCCTATAACTATAATACAGCCAGATCTATGGCATTTGGAAAATAACAATAGGCAGGAATAGCAATACATTACCATCTAAAATTTGATCAAGCTCTCTTGATCCAGTTGCGAGCTGGATGATCTCAAGTCTCTGCGCATGAAGTTGGCTAGCGCTAGTAAATCCTAATGGAACCAACTTGGAAGCTGCCAGATGTTTGTGAACGTTTATGATATACACATAGAAATTGTCTTTGTAAAAACGAAATGCAGTGATATGATTTATAATGGAAGCGAACAATTACTTGCCTGCTTCAATTATCTTGTCAACTTTGGCTTCACTAATCCCTTTAATTTGCAAAAGATCTTTCCTTGGAGAGTAAACTACAGATTCTACTGTGCACAGACCGGCATCTTTGAGCTTTTTCACATCAACCGCAGCTATTCCAGATGCCTGCACAGCAATGACACAAAATTTAAGTGATGATTCTGCTGAGCTACTGTTTTTGCCCCTAGCAAAAAGATCCCTTAATTCCCAGCCTACTGAAGGAGTTCTGCAAAGAAAGGTAGCTTATCCAACAACTGTCACAATGTCACTTCCCAAGTAGCAGTTCAGTAGCCTACTAGAGTTGCAGCTAATGCAGATAAACAAGTTTTCATAGTAGGTGAAAATAAATTGCAGCTTTTGCTGTGCATATGCAGTTTAATGCATACTGAATTGTAATTGTAAACAAATAGATCATGGAAAGCAGATTTTCAGAACTATGGACATCTTTTTGCCTAGGTGCACTGTAATGCATATCATTTTTTTAATAACAACAGCTGTCATTCCGTCTAATGCATAACATTGGTTTGATAATAACAGTTTAATTATGTAGGGCATACACAAAATTTCTGCATTCAACTCATACAAGGCAAAACAATATCTGCAGGATTTCAGACTCCAAAGGATCTGAAGTTTGGCAAAATGGTAGTATCTGAGCTGAAGAATTAAACCAGCAGAAGCACATATTCGTGATCGCTACAGTGAAATTCGAGAACTCGAACTGAGTAATCGCAGGCCAACTTGAGAAGAGTTCAGTAGCTTCAACAACAATAGCGGAGGGGAGAATCTTGATTCGATTTGCATTTGAGGGATTAGGGAGCAGAAAATAATCAAGAACATGCAGATTTGGAGGAAGTATCAAATCCGCCACAAATTCCCCCGAATTGGGGGAAACAACATCGGCGCAGCCCTCCTGAGGGACCAAATCGTCGATCAAACTTCGCGCGGTTTAAGGGGCGCAAAAGTATCGAGAACCTATGGTTTCACACCCCTACGAACCCACCCAACAAGGGAACGGTGGATTCATCCAAGAAACGCGGTTCTTGGAGGGATCGAACCAAGGGACAGGGTCTCTGTGGGAGTCAGACCTGTAGCTGCTCGATGGGGAAGGGCCCGTGCTCCGCCGCCGCCTCCTCTGCCGGCGCCGCCGGGGCTGCAGCCGCCTTGTGGTGCGCCGCGGACGACGACATGGGCCCACTCGCAGCGACTGGAGGGGATGAAGGAAGGCGGGTATGTTGGTTTTGGGTTCAAAAAAGTGGGCTCGAAAGCGGCAAAAATTTATGCTGGGCTTCCGCTCCCGCTTCCTTCTCTCAGAAGACTGGGACAAAAATGCAGGTGGGACCCACACCACAGACCATTGCGTTCAGTCTGATTAAAAAATGTTTTGCTGCCGTTAAGGTTAGGGAGTGTTTAGGCCATGTTTAGTTCCACCGGTAAATTGGCAAATCGGCAAATTTACTATTTATCAAAGGGAATCTCACATGCATGGAGTATTAAACGTGTGTTAATGACAAAACCCATTCCATAACCCTCGGTAACTTTGCGAGACGAATCTAATGAGCCTAATTTGGCCATGATTAGACAACGTCGTGCTACAGTAAACAATCTCTAATGACGGATTAATTAGGCTTAATAGATTCGTCTCGCGATTTCCGTCCATCCGTGTATTTAGTTTTATAATTAGATCATGTTTAGTCCTCCTAATCTTCGATTTAGAATTGCTACAGTAAAAATCGGCAACTTTCCATTCCAACTAAAGAGGCCCTTAGATGTGTGGAAAGGGTGAAAAGTTTATGCATTGGGCCGTGTGCATAAAAAGAAGAAATGAACTGACACGGTTTCTAATGCATAAACTTTATGCAAAATGTGGTGAACTAAACAAAGTTGGAAGACACATATACTCCCTCCGATTTTTTTACATGTCGTATTAGTTTTGTCCTAAGTCAAAGTTATTCAACTTTGACCAAGTTTATAGAAAAATATAAAAACATCTACAATATCAAATTTGTTTCGTTGAGTTCACCATAGAGTTTATGTTAATAATACATATGATTGATATTATAAATGTCACTGTATTTTTCTATAAATTTGGTCAAAGTTTTATAACTTTGATTTAGGACAAAGCTAATACGACATCTATTAAAAATCGGAGGGAGTACAGCCTTGTTTAGTTCGCAAAAGTTAAAAAAGCTTCACAAAAGTTGCGTATTGGAAAACGTGTTTCCTCTCTCGCGACACGCTTCCTAATGCAACTTTTGCAACTTACTTTTTTTCAACTTTCGCGAACTAAACAAGACCTACATTATTTTAAGATTCGACCATGCTTCTTGTTCGAAAAAAAAGAAGTTGGATATTTGCTCCGCTTGAACATAGTTATGGCATCATTTGATTTATCAAAGCTACTATAACAAAGGGGCTTTTTCCACGGGTGCACGCTAGTCAATAAACTTCATGAAGGGGATGTTTAATTCTGGTGAATTGGTGAAAAGTGGTGAAAAGTTTATGCATTGGGCCGCGTGCAAAGAGAGAAGAAATGAACTGACACGGTTCTCGAGATGAAAATTTTTCGCAATGTTTGCAGAATTAAACAGGCCCGAACTCGATTTTTTTTGTGGCTGTAGCCATACCCTTTGGTCTCTGTTTGGATGAACTAATATTTAGTTAGTTAAACTTAAGTAGTGGATGTCACAAACTAATATAAGGTAGACTTAAGGTCTTGTTTGGAGAGAGAAAACTAATTTAGATTGTACTAAATTTTATACCACTAAAAATTAGCAAGTTAATATCAGCTCTTCTTAGGATACATAATCTAAAAGTGTCTAAAAACAGCTGGAATATCCAGGAAGATTTGTTTTGCCCTAGAAGTTTCCCCATGTGGTGGGCACCGCAGGTGTGTTCCACTGCCTTAAGATTCGTGCGCTGGACACCAGTCACTCAGGTCTTGTTTAGTTGGTGGAGGAAAGTTTGCGAAATTTACTGTAGCAATTTTAAACCGAAGATTAGGAGGACTAAACATAATCTAATTATAAAACTAATTACACGGATGAACGGGAAATCGCGAGACGAATCTATTAAGCCTAATTAATCCATCATTAGAGATCATTTACTGTAGCACGACGTTGTCTAATCATGGCCTAATTAGGCTCATTAAATTCGTCTCGCGAAGTTACCCGGGGTTATGAAATGGGTTTTGTTATTAATCCACGTTTAATACCTTTAATTAGTGTCCTAACATTTGATGTGACGAGTGAATAGTGAAAAGTTTGAAAAATTAATGCAACTAAACATAATCTTCTTCTTCTTCTACCTCAGCTCTCGCTACTTCCCGAGGAAGACGACGACTCGATTTCTATTTCTCCATTTCTGATTGATCCGTTCTTACCGTTGCTGCATTGTTTCTGTAGATGCTGTTGCCTTGGCTTGGGCTGGGCCTTGGCATGGTATATAATGGCCCACAGAACAAGCATGATACGGGGCAGGGCCCAGGTGTTAGAGCAACTCCAACAGCTCCTTTTTTTCCCTTTCCCTTTAATCTGGTTAAAGGGGAATCCCTTTTCATATTTCTAAGATATTAGGGACATGTACTGCAGCAGATCCTCTTTTCTCTTTCCCTTTTATTTATTTTTCAATCTTTTCTCCCTTGGGCCTTCCCTAGTGGGCCGAAAATGGGCTGATGAGGGCCTTCCTGTGCTCTTGATTCCCCTGTCCGACGTGTAACATGGACGCGCCGGCGGTGCCCCTGCCCGCCGCGTCGAGCGCCTCCGCTGTCCGACTCATCGCCGTCCATGGTCGTCCATGGAGATGCTCGCGCAACATGGAGATGCTCGCGCCGTCCATGGAGAAGCTGCCGCCGTCCGCCGGCCAATTGAAGTTACTTCCAGCTTTCATCCTGTTGTCATCTGACTGCCTGTTGGCTGTTGGCTGTTGCCTGTTGTCTGTTGTCTGTTGCCGATCTGTGTGCATGATGCCATGATGGTGTGTTCATCTGTGTCGAGAATTAGTTGCTAGCTGACATGCTTGTGACTGATTTCAGAGGGTGCTAGCAGACATGCTTGTGACTGAAACTTGAATAATTACGGGTGGCTGAAACTGAACCTGATCCGGAATTTTGCTGGAGATGTATACTGTAGCAGCATTTTGTCAGAAATGGGTTGCACTGCTTGTTTGGAATACTGGAATGAAACTGAAACATACTTGTGCAAGGCTATTTGTTTGAAGTGAACAGAATCATTCCTGCAGGCATTCAGGCTTATCACTTGTCACTGCCGGCCTTCATCTCATAGCAGTTATAACTTCTCTTTTGGAGACAACCACAAACTGCTACAGTTCTTTATCACCATATATGCTTATAAATTAAACTCTGGTGACATAAGAATCTTGAACAAGTAGCCACACATAACCTGCTTGGGTAGCCCATCAAACAAGGAAGCTTCACCAGGCTGGCAATCAGATATATAGAGATATCAAAAGCCAGTGCCCAGTGGTACATTTGCAGACTTTCCGAAGTTTTGAACCTGCTGATATATAGAAATTAAACTCTTTTGCATGTTTCTTTCAAAGTTTCAGATACACTAGATGAGTAGCCATTACATTGCTGCAAAGTTTCAGGCATTCAGGCTAACACAGCTGTGTTACAAAACACTACCAAGTTGCCATATTATCTTAGTAGACTGACTGCCTACTGTGACATCAAACACCACTGCTCCTTTTCAAGATGTGGCCTTTTGCTTCTTGGGCATTCTGTAGCCACCAACAACACAGGCATGGTCACGCTCAAAGGGCTCCAGGGTCACCTACTCCGATGGCTTGAACTGGTCGGCCTTCAGTTTCTCCACCTCAGCAGCAAACACAGCCTCAGCAGGCATTGTGGAGTCGATACAGTTAGCCTGAACCAAAGGACAAATTGTCAGATCAATGGAAACCACTAGTACAAGGCAGCACCTCTACCAATTTGCTAACAAAAAACTCATGATTTTGGAGCTGGCCAGGGACGGCGCGGCGGCCAGCGGCGGCGCGCGGTGCGGCGGACAGCAGCGACGCGGCGGCAACGGGCAGCGGCGACGCGTCGGGCAGGAGCAGCGGCGGTGCGGCGGACAGGGGCAGGGGCAGGAGTTCGTCGAACTTCAACGGGCGGTGTCGGCACCGGACGATGGGAGGTGGCGTGCGTTGGGCGACGACGCGGACGGAGGGGCACGATAGGAAAGGGGAGAGGGGGTGGCTCCGCTTTCTTTAGGGGATTGGGGAGAGGATTAAGGGGATTGAGAAAAAAATTATAGGGAAAGGGGATTAAAAAGAAAATCTGTTGGAAGATGATTTTTACATCTCAATTTCCTTTAATCTTAATATAGGGAAAGGGAATTCATATTCTCAATCTGTTGGAGTTGCTCTTACAGTAGGACTAAGCATATAATTATATAAGCCTGCATATAACATATCATGTCTTCTCTGTGTCCAGCTAAGCATTGCACGTGGGCTCAATGCTCATGATTGCCACTGCGGGTTTTCTTCCCCTACATTGCCCCTCCACAGCCACATTCAGCTCACAAAATTTTGACAGTGCTGCGCCTGCATACGTCATCCATCTTGGCTGTATCCTTCTATTTGATATAACATAAACTGTAATAGTGTAACTGTGTAAGGCACCATAAAAGGGCTCAGAAAAAGATTGGTAGAAGAAACGTTACCAACAAAGTTAAAGTAATTTATATGTACAGTCGATTGGATCGATAATATGTGATCACAAGTACATCTCAGACGACTGCAACATTCTGTGGCATCCCTTCAATGCTTGCTAGCTGCTTATAGCATCTTGAAGAACGTCGGTGATCATCATCCCAGGCACAGCGGCAGCAAAGTTTGCAACTGCATGCAACAATTCCATGTCACCACTCACAAGTGAGTCAAAAGCATGTACAAAAACCACATGTACAAAAACCATCCCTGAAAAGCATGTACAAAAACCACATGTTTTGTGTCATTTTTCCTACAAAAATTCACAACATCCTCCAAAATAAAACACTTATGCAAATATAGGATCATTTCATATGCCAAGTGGCGTGTTAATGTGTAAGTCAATATTAAATAACGCCTAAAACAATGCCTAATTGGTGTCTATAAGAGACGCCAACACAATCCAGCTTCCGATCAACATGATCCAAACCCTGCAATCGAAGCACCATGTCTCATCTGGTTATCAACCGTTCACTCGGTAGATCTCACCGCCCCCCCCCCCCCCCCCCCCCCCCCCCCCCCCCCCCCCCCCCCCCCCACCTGGAGGCTTTCTCCTACATGCAAATCAACAACGCAAGCAAGAGGAAGAAAGTACGAAACTCAATTTGCAAAAAAACCTTGATTTAATACGCAAAGTCGGGTCTCACAAATCGATGAATGGCAACTGTTCAAATAGAATTATTGAAGGAAAATACAAACCCTTATTTGAGCAATGACTACTGAGTATAGGGTACAAGTGACATCCAAGGACACCTGGCCGCATCCCTAATGGACTACAACATGATAAACGAGCTAGCAGCCCAAAAGATGGTGGCGCTGCATCTTGACATATTATGTACCCCTTTCATCCCATGAAATGTGCAATCCTAGTATTTTTAAACAGATTAGTATTGATGGCAATTGACCATGCTACCGTCAGTAATTGTCTGAATCTCATTGGTTTAGGCATGGAGGGTATTCAATTTCCACTGAATTAGTTAAAGCATATCTATACTATAAAGAGAATAACATTTGAAAACAATTCTCACCTAAAGCCTACCCAGCCTTACCCCTCACAGCTTCCTTAGATGGGCCCACAAGGCAGGCCAAAAAGTTTGACGAAAGGGGGGGGGGAGAGGGAAAACTTGATAGTTGCAAAATAGCTGCGGCCAAAACTTTTAATTTTTCGTCACCGCGCTTTCATTTACCCGCCCGTGTACCCACCATTCGAAATTCCAATCCCGCCCCAATTTGTGCTGATTTGTTTCCTTATTGCCTGCCTACTAATTGCCTTTTTCGCCCGTGTACCCACCATTCGAAATTCCAATCCCGCCCCAATTTGTGCTGATTTGTTTCCTTATTGCCTGCCTACTAATTGCCTTTTTTGGTGGCAGATGGTTTCAATCAGATTATTTCCAAATTTGTGAGGGGTACATGGGCCGAACATTTTCTTTCCTTCTTCTTTCATTCTTTCCTTCTTCTTTCATTCAGAATTGAAATATTCCCGGACGAGCACGTGATTACCCTGTGTTACCTTATTTGATCACCCTGTGTTACCCTTTGACCCTTTGCCCTTGACGACGTCGAGCCCCTCGAGGACCTGGCCGAAGACGACGCAGCGGCTCCGGCAATACCCTTCCCCCTCGATTCTCCGTGCCCCATCTCCGCTCGTCTTTCATCTTGCGCTTCCATGGTCGACAACCGACAGTGGCGGCTATAACGGAGATTTTGTGAACCAGGTAAACATTACGAGTTCTCGTAATTTTGTTTGCAGAATTACAAACTGTGGCGGCTAATTTTGTTTCTTGTTAGATGGACAATCGGAATCCCCTTGGTGATATTACAAACACGAGAAATCGGAATCGTGATGATTCACGCATACATGTAAGTTCTGCATCGCTTCGCTTTTAATCTGCTCCTTAAGTGTCAAAGAAAAAAAAATCTGCTCCTTTAATTTGACGGACCTGCAGCAGGTAGGGTTTTAAGGTGAAGAAGCCTTGCATCTGCAGATATATCACAATCGGGTTCGATGCATGTTACGAATTCTTGCTTAATTTCGTTTCTGCAAGAGTTGTGCCTACAATCATACTTTTGCAATTATCCACCAAATTAATACTGCAATTTAATGCATTTGGATCCAGGATGGCATTCATGTTTCATCGTTTTACATGTAACAGATATCAGAACAAACTGTAGATCCGCGGACGGGAAGTAATCGTAAGAGAAAGGGTTTGACTACGTCGCAGCTGCCAGTTTCATGTGATGCAGAAATTACCGCGCCTCGTGGTACGTCTATTGCTTTATGTTATCAGATGCGTAATAATAAATTAGATGTTCTGAACGTTTATTATTCAAACATTACAGTAGAAATTGATGAGATAGAGGAACATCAGAGGGCTGTTAAAAGACAAAAGGCACGCGACCGATACGCAAATATGCCTGAGGATAAAAAGGCAGATCTAAAAGCGAAGAAGAAGGAATATTATCTTCGTAAAAAAGCAGAAAAAGAGTCATCCAATGTGCCGCAACAGGTTGACCCATCTATTGTTCATCCAAAGGCCCTACCAGGTTTGTCATTTATTTATAACGTTTTCAACTCTATAAATAAATTTATGGTGGAATTGTTTTTCTATTTTCATTTTCCATAGCCGATGACGATGATAGTTGGCTCCGTCGTAACGATTCCTACATGAGGGCATCATCAAATATAGTGGGTGAGCAAGAATCTGCTGGAGAACGTCGTAAACAGAAGGAGAGACAAAAGGCCAAAAAAAATATGCTAGATTGACGGATGATGTTAAGGCTGCAAAAAACTTAAAATCCAGAGAAAGATACAAGAATCGTGTTGATGTTGAGAATTGTAGTGAAATGCATACGCCCACTAATAACATCATAGTAAATGGTATGCTGCATTCTTTCTTTTAAAAATATTGAATATCGATTATTTTTGGAATTATTGAATATATTTTGATTTTGATCTAATGTGATGCTTCAAGGTTCTGGAAGTCTTCCTCTTGGAACTTTGCATTCTGTCCTCACCCAAGTTCAAACTGGTCCACTCAGACGATCAAGTGTGTCGTTCAAAATTAAATTTGATTCACTGCAACATGAAAATGTGGAAACTGTTATTTTTGAGTCTAGCGAGGCAATGAATGGATGTCAACATGAAAGTGGTATTTGGGAACCAGACAATCCACTCCATGGAATTGAAGGTATGTTAACTGTTACTATTATTATTACTAATTACTAATTACTAATTACTAATAGTAGTTGCGAATTTCCTTNAAAGGGCTCAGAAAAAGATTGGTAGAAGAAACGTTACCAACAAAGTTAAAGTAATTTATATGTACAGTCGATTGGATCGATAATATGTGATCACAAGTACATCTCAGACGACTGCAACATTCTGTGGCATCCCTTCAATGCTTGCTAGCTGCTTATAGCATCTTGAAGAACGTCGGTGATCATCATCCCAGGCACAACGGCAGCAAAGTTTGCAACTGCATGCAACAATTCCATGTCACCACTCACAAGTGAGTCAAAAGCATGTACAAAAACCACATGTACAAAAACCATCCCTGAAAAGCATGTACAAAAACCACATGTTTTGTGTCATTTTTCCTACAAAAATTCACAACATCCTCCAAAATAAAACACATGCAAATATAGGATCATTTCATATGCCAAGTGGCGTGTTAATGTGTAAGTCAATATTAAATAACACCTAAAACAATGCCTAATTGGTGTCTATAAGAGACGCCAACACAATCCAGCTTCCGATCAACATGATCCAAACCCTGCAATCGAAGCACCATGTCTCATCTGGTTATCAACCGTTCACTCGGTAGATCTCACCGTGGAGGCTTTCTCCTACATGCAAATCAACAACGCAAGCAAGAGGAAGAAAGTACGAAACTCAATTTGCAAAAAAACCTTGATTTAATACGCAAAGTCGGGTCTCACAAATCGATGAATGGCAACTGTTCAAATAGAATTATTGAAGGAAAATACAAACCCTTATTTGAGCAATGACTACTGAGTATAGGGTACAAATGACATCCAAGGACACCTGGCCGCATCCCTAATGGACTACAACATGATAAACGAGCTAGCAGCCCAAAAGATGGTGGCGCTGCATCTTGACATATTATGTACCCCTTTCATCCCATGAAATGTGCAATCCTAGTATTTTTAAACAGATTAGTATTGATGGCAATTGACCATGCTACCGTCAGTAATTGTCTGAATCTCATTGGTTTAGGCATGGAGGGTATTCAATTTCCACTGAATTAGTTAAAGCATATATAATTAATTACTGAAAAATCTATTTCAAGAGATAAGACAAATAGTTGCTGCTAAGATTGCACTCTTTGTGGGAGTTCTTTTAGTCTCATAATTGCTCTTGAAAAGACAAATAGTTGCTTTTAGGATTGCACTCTTTGTGGGAGTTCTTTTAGTCTCATAGAATTTTGATGTGGGATGAATGCCATCGAAAAGCTTATCTCCTTAGCTTTTCGTCCATATGATGGAACATAAAAAATAGTCTATATGCAATCTGAGTGATGATTTTAATGTGGGCTGCTGCTGAGGACTCTGAGGTGGACTCGAACTTGATAGGTTTCGGGCCTCCAACTTGGCTTGGACGCCCTTGCTGGTCCCCTTCACCTCCTAGCCTCCTTCGAAGTACTGAAGTACTCCATGGTCCTCTCTATGATTCAGAGTCATAATAATATCATTAAATAGTAATCTATTCTCAAAATTATTGTAAGGAGTATGTAGGAACAAGTTTTTCATTCAATATCTGGGCTCGAGCTGTATTGATTGGCCCTTGTATATATAACCACCGGATTGAGTGTTGTGAGTATCCAAGGGAGTGATTTACTCATCATATCCGGACATCTCTTTGTCAAGGATCTATTCAAGTGAAGTTCTCTATTTATAATCTTAGTGATTAGATACTTAATTCCTAAAAAAATTCTTCTTGCTGATATTAAAGTATTTTATAAAATAGGCTTAAAAATTTTCAGTGGGTTTCACAAATTCAAGGCGAAGGTGTACGCTTTGGAAAGTAGGAATAATCTGTATGATGTATCGGCTGTTTTAGGACCCAGGAGGATCTGGTAGCCGATTAGGAAGGCCCAGGAGAGATTTGGTAGCCAGTTATATGGGCTAGCTAGCCAAACGGGCCCGAGATTTGATGGTGTCAAATCGTGAACCATAGAAGTTTGCATTTTGCCTTACAAGTAGCTCTGCTCTGCTATGTTCAAGGAAAAAAACATCAAAATAGTTGGAACAAATAAGGTTGCCACTAAATAATTCTTGTTCAAATTCAGTATCAGTGCAACATAACAACAGGTCTTTTTATTAATAATGGATAAAATTCTGACTTCAACCGCTTCGTAGAAGAGGTATGAGCAAATCACTTATTAAACATTCCATCAGATACTTAACATAGCGCATAAAAACAATCCTAGAAATAAAAGCATAGCCACCGCCTCTATATAGTACGTGCGACAAGCATTATTCAACATTCTTGACACCGCTTCGTAGAAGAGGTATGAGCAAATCACTTATTAAACATTCCATCAGATACTTAACATAGCGCATAAAAACAATCCTAGAAATAAAAGCATAGCCACCGCCTCTATATAGTACGTGCGACAAGCATTATTCAACATTCTTGACACTACTCGTTAATCCATTGTAAAGCATCCATTGTCGGAGCCTGTAAGTCCCCCTGAATAAGACCTGCAGAAGAGTTTTAAGTGGACAATTATATCAAACACATCATTCCTTGATCCATATTGCCCAATAAAGCGCCAAAGACCCTGATAACAAATTTAAAGATGAATTTAGACCTGCTCGCCTACACATTGAAGCCAAAAGGATCCTAAAATGATGCATACAAGGCAGACCACTAGATTGATAAGATTTTATCATGTGGCACGCCAAGGTCTAAAAGGGCTCCAGTGACTTCCTGTAAAGCAAAGGGTGTCATCAGTGTCATCATTGATTTTGCTCGAAAATCAGCCATATTTAGTACAACTAGCGTAATGTATGTACTTCTATACACGATGAGGTGTGCCTCATTTTGGAACCACTAGAACAAGCTAATACTGCCAAATTCATCTAATTGCTAAGGTGCAATAATGCTTGATGTAAAGAGGCTCTCCATGGAATGCCGCGGGAGCTAATTAACTTTCACACTAGATACGACCTCAAATTTTTATTGAAGTGTATTCAAGCATACGGCCTCTATTTTTTTATTGAAGTGTATTCAAGCTAATTTGATGCAGTAGTAGTGTGTGACTCAAAAGTAGTAGACACAATTTTTCATTGGCCCAATGTGTGCATAATTCACTACCGGAATCCGGCTCTTTGCCAAGTGTAGAAGGCTTTGCCGAGTGCATTTTTTCGGGCACTCGGCAAAGGCCGTCTTTACCGAGTGCCGGGTCTTTGCCGAGTGCTTTTTTTTGACACTCGGCAAAGAGGGTCTTTGCCGAGTGTCTTTTTTTGACACTCGGCAAAGAGGCTCTTTGCCGAGTGCCTTTTTTTGGCACTCGGCAAAGCAGTTTTTAAAATCAGTTTTTGAGGCCCTAAACGAGTTCATATAAAAAAGTTTTCAACTATAAAGTTTCATAACTTCTCAAGATCTACAAAATTTATTTTGGTCATTTCTTCATTCGACAAAGCGTTAGTAACGTTGTTCACAAAACATACATCTCTCTCATATCCTCTTATAGTTTCCTGAAACTAGAAGAGAGATTAATAAGATTTACGAACAATGTCGATAACACTTTGTCAAATGAATATATGACCAAAATAAACTTTGTAGATATCAAAAAGTTATGAACCTTTGTAGTATAATTTTTTTTTGATTTGAATTCATCTTATCATGCAAAACTACGTCTGAGTCTCTCAAATTTGAAATTTGAATTTTTCAAACGACTTCGGATGAAAAAACTTCCTAAATAAAAATTGTGGATCTCGAAAAGTTATGAAACTTTGTAGTTGACAACTTTTTGATTTGAATTCGTTTAGGGTCTCAAAAAACTGATTTGAAAAAATGCTTTGCCGAGTGCCAAAAAAAGACACTCGGCAAAGAACCTCTTTGCCGAGTGCTTTTCTCTAGCACTCGGCAAAGAGGGTCTTTGCCGAGTGCCATTTTTTGACACTCGGCAAAGTATTATTTAAAATCAGTTTTTAAGATTCTAGACGAATTCAGATCAAAAAGTTGTCAACTATAAAGTTTCATAACTTTTCGATATCTACAATTTTCATTTGGGAAGTTTTTCCATCCGAAGTCATTTGAAAAAATTGAATTTCAAATATGAATGTCTCAAATTTGAAATTCAAATTTTTCAAACGACCTCGGATAGAAAAACTTCCCAAACGAAAACTGCAGATCTCAAAAAGTTATAGAATCTTATAGTTGACAATTTTTTAATTTGAATTCATCTTATCATGCAAAACTACGTCTGAATCTTTCAAATTTGAAATTCGAATTTTTCAAATGACCTCGGATGGAAAAACTTCCTAAATAAAAATTGTAGATCTCAAAAAGTTATGAAACTTTGTAGTTGGCAACTTTTTGATTTGAATTCGTTTAGGGCCTCAAATAAGTAATTTACTCTCGGTTTAGTATAATATATGAGGAATTAATAAGAAATCTAGACACAAATGAAAGTGTAGTGCAGTGGTAAGGTAGGAGATGTGTTAGAGAGAGGTTGCCGGTTCGAATCCCGCCGGCCCCACATTTGCAAAAAAGGTTGAAAAAATGTGAGTTAGATGGAGAATAGTAGGTGCTCACCGTTGGAGGCCTCCCCAAAAAAATTTTTTTTTGCTATTATTTTTGGTTTTTTTCGTATTTTTTCTCTTTGCCGAGTGTATATCTTTGCCGAGTGTTTTCTGACACTCGGCAAAACCTTTGCCGAGTGCCCGAGAGTTGACACTCGGCAAAGGCGGTCTTTGCCGACTCGGGCTTTGCCGAGTGTCCTTTGCCGAGTGTCCTTTGCCGAGTGTTACACTCGGCAAAGGCTTTGCCGAGTGTATTAGACACTCGGCAAAGGGGCTCAGTCCGGTAGTGATTGTAAGGCTTTGCAAAAGGACCCTCAAAACAAATATGCAAACCTCTTTCATTTCAGATGGTCCAGCTAGCACAGCTCCCGTAGAATCTGGATTTACTATTATATTGCTCTGATCTTTCAAGAAAGGATCCTGCAAAATTAATGGCATTAGAGGGATGTACAGTACATACCAGCGAACCTGTAGCAAGACAAAGCTATGGTGGATCATTTCTTGGATTACCTGAACCGGTTCTGATACGACCGTTATTACTTTAACTCCAGTTTTCTCCCACTTCTTGAATTCATCCTATCAGACAAAATTTTATAGGTTTTGTTACGAGCTGAAGGCTCCTCTAGTGAATACTACAAGATTTGCATATAGCGCATAGTGGAAAATTTTCAAACCTGGAATGGCAAAGCTTTCAGACTGCTAGCACCATAATAAAGCCTCACATCAGATCTTTCATTGGCAGCAAAACCAAACTCAATAAGTGAACGGATTGAGCTGCATTAGAAATACACAAGATTAATTTGGACAATATCACATCAAAGGAGGCCAAAAAAAATAAAAATAAAAGGAGAAGCAAAAGAATTCGAAGTGCTTCTTTATTTTCAAAATTCACCCTCCATAATATCATATAAGAAGCACCATTGAATACTTAAACATTTAGTGTTTTTTTTATCTCATCCCATCTCCGCAGTTGCAACCATGAGTAACTTTGAGCTCATGAGTAACACTGTGTAGTGCAGTCATTTGCCACAACATGCATGTCTATATTTCATCAGAAATTAAAGGACACCTGAGCTGCAGAGACCAGTGCAGTAAATTCGACGCTTAGACCGATTATATATATTTCCTTCGTCCCAAAAAGAATGTAACTCTCGTTTATCGAGTAGTCAAAAATTTTAAGTACTAACATTTATGGTATAAAATAAATATCATTATTTTATACCATAAATATTAGTACTTAAAATTTGGTCAAACTTGAAATTGTTTGACTTTTCAAGAATCGAGAGTTGTATTCCTTTCGGGGATAGAGGGCGTATGATCTATACTAAGTACTACCTCCATTCTTAAATACATGACATCATTGACTTTTTTCCTCCGTTTGACTATTCGTCTTTTCTACAAATATTTATACAAAAATATAGGTCTATGAGTTAAATTCAAAGTATTATTGATATTAGATGTATTGGTACCCATTTTACTTTATTTAACAAACTAACTAATGAAATATTGTCGATCAAAGTTGAAATAAAAAGTCAACAGTGTCATATATTTAAGAACGGAGGGAGTATTAACTAGAGAAAGCAAGGAATGAGGATGACCTGATCCCCGTCCCGACTGCGAAGATGAGCACGGTCTGCGCGGCCTGGGTAGGATATAAATTCTGGACGGCCAACCCCTTCCCCGTGACAGGCCCAAGCTCCACGACATCCCCGACGCCAAGCTTGCACAGCCGCTCCGATGTGGTCCCCGGCGAGGACTTGACGAGCAGATCGAAGCTGAGCCCCGTGCGAGGAGCCGAGGCGATGATCATGTACGCCGGCTTGAGCTTCTGCCCTTCGGCGTCGGGGACGCGGGTCAGGAGGTACTGCCCCGGGGTGGTGAACGCGTCCACGAGGTCCGGGGCGCCGGAGAGGTCGAGCGTGATGAGGAACGTGGATTCGTCGTCGGTGGCGGGGCCGATGGAGGAGACCGGCGCGGAGGTCCAGCTGGTGGTGGTGGCCGTCTTTGCGGTGGCGGTGCTGCTGGCCTTTTGGACGGCGGCGTGGGCCGTGGTCAGGGGGCGGTGGCGGAGGCGGCGGGGGAAGGGGAGCGCGCGCGTCGGGAGCTGGTGGGTGGTGGCGAGTGGGGTGGAGGGGTGGAGAAGGGGTGGCCTCGTCGTGAGCGTGGTGATGGCAGCGGCGGAGGCCATTGCGACGGGTTGAGGAAGAAGAGTGATGTGTTGGAAAACCACAAGGTGGGGGAGAATGGACACTTGCTTGGCAGTGCGCCATGGCTTGCCGCCGCTATATATTCGCGCAGGCCGCAGAGATCACATGCAACTCATCAATGGGAATGAATGAATCGACCATGTGGCGAGCTGAGCTCGTAATGAATCGTGGGACTGGGACAGCGGGGGCCGGGGTAGTTGAGAAGTTGAGAACTATTGCATGGTGCCAGTCGGCTTGAATAATGGCCTTTGGCCGCTACGTGGATGGTCCGTGTTGTACTTGCACCGGGTTGATGGTACCGGGAATATGATACAATTTTCATCTCCTTTTTTTTTTAAAACCATCCTTAAGTAATATATACCATGAGCGTACCCGTATCTCGACCCATGTTTCTTCGTCCATCGTTCCAGGAACTTTTGTGACACTGGGAAGGACAAGCTTCATTTGTTGCGCCGCTGCTCTGTTACCTAGCGGCATGGGAAACGTGGAACAAGATTGTTGGGGGAGATGGTGGACGCGCTGATGAGCAGCACACGGCCAGCAAGCAAGCAGCCAAGCACAACGACGGGGACAATTCTACTCGAATATAATGGTACGCATGCAATAATGGAGACGGCCGGGTTCTCGGCCTCAGTCGACTTCACCTTCACACTCAGTGCCCGCGCGATTGGAGACGCTGCGCATGGTACTACTTGGCATGCAGTCGGCTTGAATAATTGCCTTTGGCCGGTGGTGGTACGTTGTAGATGCTGTGCTGGAGAGAGCGAGCGTACAGGAAGGAAGGACACGCTTCATTTGTCGCGCCGCTGCTTGTTGTATTACCTCGCGTCATGGGAAACGTGGAACAAGATGAGCGAGACGGCCAGCCACAGCAGAGCACAACGCGGCGATATTTCTACTCGAATAGTGCACAACAAGGGAGCCGCGTGTTTTTGGATAGCGACGGCCTGATCTCGTCGTCCTTCTGCCGCAGTACTTAAATCGTCGGTACGAGTTGATCTGCATTGTTTGCAGTACGCTCTTTAATTAGACGTTGTTCCTTTGGAGGGGAATAAAAGAGATTAAATTCCCAATAAGTCAAAATTTCCTTCAATCCCCTTCAAATTCACGAGGATTCTATTTAACCGAACAAAGTCGTAGTGCGTCAATTAGAGTAGTGGAGGATGTGAGGACTATGGTTTGTTGTAGGCACTCTTAAAATTTGAAGCATGTGGGTATGGAGTCACATATAGAAGCACTTATGAGGGGATATGGATTAACTTATTCTGAATCCAAAATGCTGAGCCAAACACGCGAAGAAAATACTCAAAATTAAGGACTCGATGAGGAGAGTTGGGGAAGGAGGG
This sequence comes from Alloteropsis semialata, assembly GCA_004135705.1. Taxonomy (NCBI): domain Eukaryota; kingdom Viridiplantae; phylum Streptophyta; class Magnoliopsida; order Poales; family Poaceae; genus Alloteropsis; species Alloteropsis semialata. The sequence continues at coordinate 18,524,818 of CM014272.1, forward strand.
TTGCACTCCGCAAATATTATTAGTTCGAGCGATCGTGAACGACGATATCGATATGCGTCTGAGCCCCCCAACACGCCACGACTTCTTATGTAAATCTACAAAATGGTAACGACCTCCAACGGATCGCGCATGTCCACGCTAATGATGATTGGCCTAAAACAACCACATTGACACCCATGTTGCCAACTGGCCACGTCAGAGTTTTTCATCGTCAATGTTTGAACTCCAACGAGCCTGGCACGGTCATGTTCACCCTCTATGTCATTGGGGTTGACGCATGTACGAGCGACCCCTCTATACAGCGCTCGTTCATCCATACCGGTTACCAGCGAGCGAAGGTACTCCTTACTGTTCTTCTTCCTCCTCTTTGCTTTCTTCTTCCTCCGCGTCCCGCTGCCCCGCCACCGCCAACCTCCGCCGCCACCCGTGGCCGGCGGCGAGGCCGCCGTGCCGCTCCGCCCCCTCCCCCTCCTCCTCCCCCGCCCTTCCTAACGAGCATGGTTGGTCGCCCCCGCCGCCTACCCCGCCCACCGAGGATCCTCCGCCGCCCGGTGGATGGCGCTCTCGCCGTCTCGCCTCCACCGCCCACAACCTACCTCCTACGCCTGGCCGGCCGCCGCCCCCGGCCTCCCTCTAGTCCCGTCAGCCATGGAATCCCCCACCCACCGTAAAAACCCAAATCCATAAGGATACCGCCTCGACCGCAGCCCACGGCCAGCGGCGACCCGCTGCCGGCCGCTCCGCCCAGCGCCCACCCCTCACCGCGGGCACCTCCCCGAGTCCCCGTCCTTCTCTCTTTCAGTCCGAAGCTCTCCTCTCACTTTTCTGGGTGAAGATGACGGGCGAGGAACGCGTGGAGGAGAATCATCCACGTCACCCACTCGCCGCGAGTGGATGACGACGCACGTGCGCTGAATAGAATTTTCGATGTACGAGTGGTCAGATTTGAAAATAGTTTTACGCCGGGCCTACTTGTAAAATAATAGTTTTCAAAAAGGACTAAAATATCAAAAAATAAAAAAAATCAAATTGTAACAAATGCCTAGTAGGTAACCTTCTCCGCTCGGCGCCAATCATCGCCTTCAGCTAGCCCTGCCATAGTGCCACGCATAGGAATGCGACACACATAGTACCGGAGCCATCAAGATCAAGCCATGCGACAGTACGCGAAATTTGGAGCACGTGGAAACAGGACGGAGTCCGACCAATCTTAGCCGATCTTTCTCCTTATATAAAAAATAAAATTTAAAAGTCTTACTCCCTCTGTCCAAAAAAAAAATTGCAACTACGTGTTGCGTGCCACTTAAAGTGGTTCACGTTTGATCACGTTTTTAGCGAGTTATATTCATATTTATGGTTTTGAATAAATTTATTATAAAAATATATTTTGTGACTAATCTAACGATATTTATTTCATCTCATGAATATTTATATTTTTTAATCTATAATTGGTGAAACTTGAGATACTAAAACGTGTCACTGTACTAGAATTGTATTTTTTTTTGGATGCAGGGAGTAGCTTCTTTCTTGAATGACTAGTGAAATAAAACTCTGTATATCTTTGGTTAGGAAATTATACCGTGCTCTGCATGGATTGGAGACGGCGTCAACCGCCGCGGATCGGAGTACGCGCGAGGCCTATCACACCATGTGCCAGATGAGAGGTCGCAGTGAATGAATCGGCCGAGGGGTAGCTCTTGTACGGGCCGGAATCAGCTGGCGCTGCAGAAGCAGCTAGGTGAATCATGCGGTGTTGCACATGGTATGGATACGGAATTTCAGCCATGGGAATTGCTTTTGTTGCTGGCACGAGTGCTTGTTGTGTTGTCCTACCGCAGGATCAACAAGTGGTTGTATTTCCTGTTGGAGTTATAAGTAAGGTCTTGTTTAGTTACAGCAAGTTTATGCAATTCAACCAAAAGTAATGTATTGAAAAACGTATTCTCCTCTTTGCAACACGCTTTCCAATACACTTTTTCTACAAAAAACTCAACCAACTTTCACGAACTAAACAAGCCTAAGCCTAAGGATGCAAGTTTGCGCGCCTGCGGGCGCCCTGCAGGCCGCCACATCATCTGCCAGAGGAAATTGCTTGCTCTGCAGGAGTCCACCAGCGTCTACTCCGATGTTCGCATTGTCCTGCTGGGCTTTGCAGTAAAAGTCAGGCAAGGTTGCAGACGTCTGCAGGAGCCCGCTCTCATCACCTCGTTCACCATCTCACCTGTCCCTTTCACTGGCTCATCACCTCGTTAATTTTTTGCTTCCATCTTTGAACGCACGCGAGGGTGCTGTTGGCCAGTGGCTCCTTTTCTCCTCCGCCCACCGTAGCTCTTGCCTCCTGCACGACTCCGTACTCACCTTTACCTCCGTCCGTGCCGCTGTGGCGAGCTCTGGCCCGTCGACCGCTACCGCCGCACCACCGCGCCCCACGCCAGCGTCTGGCCCATCTCATCCCGCCTGTGACGAGTTGCTCCGCGTGGCCAGCCCGCGGCGACCTCGCTCGCTCCTACCGCCGCCCTCCGCCGCGGCCCACATCGTCAATTGGGACAGGAGCATCCGTGCCAACCATGGATGTGGCGCGGAGGCCGAGCTCCGTCGGGCCGCCCGTGGAGACGAGCTGGTGGTTACCGCGGCTCGGCCCATGCCCATGGCGGTGACCGCGCGCTCGGCACTGCTGGCTCGCGCTGTCCGCGGCAACACAAGCAAGCGCCTGCTCGTGCCGTCCACGAGATGTCACTCAACGAAAGCAAGCGACTCCGCCACGCTGGCGGCCACCCTTAGCGCGGCGGCCCTCCTTCTGTACGCATGGCCGGCTATTCTGGGATAGCCGCTGCAGGCGATACAACAGACATGCAGTAGTCAAACAAAACATAGAGCGGCAACGCGAGAGGAGCAGCTGGTAGCAATCTGTGCCACAGCGGCGATGCAGTGCCGACAGCAGCGTGAGCGGCGCTGGACGTAGTGGCAGCCTGCAGCCACATCCAAATGTCCGTAGGCTCTGCAGGTTATTCGCAGGCCTCGCTGACTCAAACGCCAATGATTGGCCCAAAACAACCACATCGACACCCGTTGCCAACTGGCCACGTCAGAGTTTTTCATCGTCAAGGTTTAGGCCGTTCCCTCCAATTCAACCAATTCAACCAAAAGACATTCCATTGAACAACGTGCCCTCTCTTTACTTTTTCGATTCCCAATGCATTTTTCTACAGTGCATTCAATCGAATTCAACCGAACTAAACAAGGCCTTAATTAACTCCAACGAGCCTGGCACAGTCATGTTCACCCTCTATGTCATTGGGGTTGACGCATGTACGAGTGGTCAAATTTGAAAATAGTTTTACGCCGGGCCTACTTGTAAAATACTAGTTTTCAAAAAGGACTAAAATATAAAAAAATAAAAATTCGAATCATAACAAATGCCTAGTAGGTAACCTTCTCTGCTCGGCGCCAATCATCACCTTCAGCTAGCCCTGCCATAGTGCCACGCATAGGAATGCAACACACATAGTACCGGAGCCATCAAGATCAAGCCATGCGACAGTACGCGAAATTTGGAGCACGTGGAACAGGCCGGACGGAGTCTGATCAATCTTAGCTTCTTTCTTCTTATCAAAAAAATAAAATTAAAATTAAAAAATCTTAGCTTCTTTCTTGAATGACTGGGGGTGTTCAATTGGGTGAAAAAATTTTGGTGAAAAATTTTGCAAGAGAATCTTACCATTTAGGAGTACTAAATCTATACTATAAAGAACGAAAACAATTGAAAACATTTTTCACCCAATTTGGGTCCACCATACCTCTCACGTCGGACCCACCTGTTTGGACCGGGGTAGGTAGAAAGAGGCTGAGACCCATAAAAATTGATAGCTACAAAATGATTCTGCCAAAATCCTTGTTTTTTTCTCACCGAGCCATCTCCTACCCCCGTGTACCCGTTCGAGGTCAGGAGAGAAGAAAAAAATCCCCCTCGCCGCACTGATACGGACATGAGTCGCGTGACGACCTGGTAGGTAAGGCGCGCAGTTCTGGACTTCTCATCCATCGAGTACTAGAGATCGCCCATCCGAAGGGACATGATCTTGCCGTTTTCCTGGCGTTCGTCCCGTACTGCGACAGCGGTGGCGCATATTGCTGTGGTATTGCTGAGGCGGACGAGCGTAGGTGGCACCTTGCCGGCAGAGGAGGGGCAGGAGCTGGGCAGGTCGATCCTGCCTCATCTCTGCCGCATTGAGGATGTACACATCGGAGCCTCGTAGGCCACCTGCAGCTCCACCTCGCGTCGGCTGTGATGAGCTTGACGTTCTACGTGGCCAACGGTGGCTGGTGTCGTGAGGCGAGGCACGCGGAGAGAAAGCTGGCCAGTGCACGGAGGCTGCACAGGACGGTGGCCATTACGTGCGTTGCTTTGGAGCTGGAGGAGTGCGTGAGTTGGAGAAGCTGCTGGCTGATGCTAGAGGGGGAGGAGGAGGATAGCTTAGCAAGCTCAAGCAGGAACCAACGTGGAAGCTTATCTTGGCCTTGTTTGGTTTTCTAGCATCTAGCATTGCTAGGAGGGAATCTTTCTTGCATGGAGTACTAAATGAAGTCTATTTGCAAAGCCTCTTCACGGATGAGCGTAACTTTTCGAGACGAATCTAATGAGCCTGATTAATCGATGATTGGCTACAGTCATGCTACAGTAACCATCCTCTAATCATCCTCTAATCATGCGGTCAAAGGCCTCATTAGATTCTTCAGGGTTCCTACAGTAACATTTGAAAATAGCTCCCACTTTAAAACACACCCATACCCCCTCACATATCCCCCGATTGAGGCCCACACGTCGGCTCAAGAATGACCAAAGTTTTTAGCTGTTGGAAAAAATCGCACTTTCTAAAATGTTTTATACTTTTTTTCGCTGTTTTTTTCCACCGTCCACTTCCGCTTACCCGCCCGCGTACCCACCCCCGACCCGCCCCCGTCAATTTCGCTCTCCTTCTCTCCTTTCCTTCTTGTCACGGGCGCCTGTCATCCCATCCCAGCCGAATGAAATCGATGCCACCAGAAGCGAGCAGAAGCAGATGTCCGCCATCCCCAACCTCGAATCGGATCCACGCCTCGATCCATCCAGGTGGCGGCGCGCTCTAATCGGATCGATGCTTCGATCCATCCCCGATGGCGGCGCAAAACATCCGAGGTCCCACGCCCGCGATGGACGGCGCCCCCGCCGCACCGCCGCCGGGCCCTTCTACTCCGACGCCGAGGCGTCAGCGGGCGCAGCCCAGCAGCCAGCGGTGGCTCCGTGGATGCAGCTCCTCCAGGCGCCCGTGCAGTTCGGCGACGCCGACAGCGGGAGCGGGAGCGGCGTCGCACGGGCTTGCCGGCACCACACGCCGCAAGAAGTCGCTCGGCCTCCTCTGCTCCAAGTAAAGCTCTCCCGTCTCGTTTCTCCTGGTTCTGCGTCCAACACCTCGTGGTGTGCGGTGCTCTGACCTAGGTCCCCTTCTCGCGGTGGCGGTGGGACGTGGCTGCAGCTTCGTGGCGTTGTAAGACCGGGTGGACGCGGAGACGATTGGGCTGGACGACGCAGCAAAGCGGCTCGGCGACTCGGCGTCGAGCGCCGCCGGATCTACGACATCTTCAATGTGCTCGAGAGCACGATTTACCCACAGGAGGCGCTCGATCTGAAAGACAGCGGCAGCTGGTACCACACTTTGGCCATTCACTCCTCACATACGTATCCCCTGCTAACTGTGACAACAGGATGCAAGTCTGCACTGATGTGATCCCCTCTGGCTGCAGAGCGTGGAACCGGCGATCTGCACGACATCCTAGCGGCGGCGACAACCTGTTGCCTTCCATCTCCGGACGTGGCAGCGACGGCATTGGAATTAGCATCAGTCAGGGTGGGCTGACACACTAGATAAAGAATGACAGAGCCTGTTTCTACATATCCGTGAGTTTACCCTCTTTGCATCCCGTGGCCTCTGTGTTTATATAAAAATTAGATCTTGCTCAATCCATAAATTAGTGGATAGCAGCGACATGTTTTGTTTTAATTACATGCATGCTCTGTTTGTACAAATGTCTAAATGGATCTATGCTACCATAGATCGGAAATGACTTACATCTTCAACTTAGGTCTTAGGGGGTGAACAGGCAGGTGGAAACAAATGAAAAAATCAATCATGTTAACTGACGGATGAAGATGCTTATATCCTCAACTATCTGCACGTCCTAAAATTTCTCTCTTATTCATGACGAATAAGGTGTCCACGTGAATATATATCAGCCACGAGGAAAGTACAGAAGCTATTAGGAGCACACAATAGCATGCTAAAAATTGTACCACTCATATATAGTGCATATATCAAGGTATCTTGTTTATGATTCTTAGAACTTGGGAATAAAACAACCTTCTCTATTTTTTTGTCTTGACATAACACATGTTTTTATTTAGACTAATGAACTAAGAAAATAATTTGCATGCTGGAGAGAAAAACAAGCCACTAATTTATTTTGTTCTATGGAGAATTATGCCCTAATTTACCTTTTTCTTTTATTCTGTATGTGAAGGATACGGATACCACTTTTAGTTCTCGAAAGCAATACATGGGAATCAGCATATATGCAGGTAAGTTGGATCACATCTAAACATTCTCAAATTCTGTGAACTTAATGAACTTGGTTTTTGGGATGCATTGCTGCCAATATGACGCCTAATAACTCCTTGTAGTTTGTTTAAATGACCATTTTTGCTACAGTTGAACCACTACATAATTTTCATTTGGGTATATTATTAGCTCTTTATTGTAGTTTTTTTTCTGCTGATGATCTGTCAATTTCTAAAGCCAAATAATCTATTTTTAATGAACTACTCAGTGCAGAGCAATTCTTTCTTAGATTCTCTTGCCCTGGTTCGTTGAATGTCAAGTAATCTAGGCAACAAGGATGTTATATTGCTCAGGGCTGGGTCATAGAGTTGAGGGGCATCAGGGTATATTGGTTTTCGCTGGTTGTGTTTTGTTTACGTTTCCATCTCAGCTCAAATGTTATGTCCTTATGTCATCAATACCAATCCGAGTGCTTTGAGCTATTTCCTTATGAAAATAGTATGCTATGGCAATGTTCATACATAAATTACTTATTGTGTTATCTTACAGGAAAGGAGCCTTAGTATGGCTGAGAAAACAAATTATTACCTCTTGTTCATGATAACTGCATTTTAGATATTTTCTATTCGTGTTGCATGCTGATGCTTCATTTTCCCAGTATACTTTATTTAATGATTCCTTCTCAACCAGACAACCACCACAAACTTCATGATATTGTGGCTGAACAATACAAGTTCTTATTGATTCACTGCTGATATTTATTTTAAAAATTAAGGTTATGAACAATTTCTAGATTTCCCTTATATATTTAAATCAGCTACACAAGGTCTACTGGGAACATGGGATTATGAAAACTTAATTTTATTCCAATGCCCATGTGTGTTATGCTTCGCTGCAGAGTTTGGAGGCTGAGCTTGTCTGGGAAATTAAACTACAGTTGGTAAACCTAAAATTGTGGAATACTCTTTGAATGGCTTCACGTAATTTTAGATTTTTCTCCCTACTAAATAATTACTTTCTCTGTGCTTAATTTTGGATTCAGGTATAGACATGTTTAAATTGGGCATATATTGAAACATGCACTATCTGACGAGCTGACGTAGTAGTACTTGTGGTTTATTACAGGAGAAGGAATGGTGTCTGAGGTTCCACACGACTTGTCAGCTTGATGAGGGAGAATGAGCTCAGGACAAGGGGGTGCTGCAACGATGACGATTCGCTTCATGATTTGCAGATGGAGTTTGGGATAGGTCGATGCACGTTTGCTACTCAGGTGACAACTTACTGACATTCACTATATCTTATTGATGTTTAATTGTAGCGGCAAATTGAGTCAAGCAATTTAGCAATATGTTCCGAAGAACTTTGCTGCTTTTTTTGAATCTGTAAGGTGCTGTTTTATTTTTTATGCAATATCACGGGAGTTATTCCTTGCACCACTGGTTGTAACTCTCGGATTGGCTCCCTGCCTTAGAAGCAAAATTAGCATTGGATGCGGAACAATCAGGAGGGTAGGAGATGACTCTGTTGGAGGGCCAGATGTAACTCGACAACCACACTGATGAGACTTTGAATGGTGTAAGATGCAAACACTAATTACCTGTTGATCTGGAACTGAAGACACATTTTATTTGATGCAGTGAAATTATATATATATAGCTATAGTCTGGAACACGCGTGAGCCCAAGAGCAGACGAGCATGTTAATGTGAGCAGCCTTCATTTTTATGTTTATGTAAATGGTTGTCTTCTGTCATAGCAACCATGCTTCAGTATCAACTCAACAGAGTGAAGATGTAATGAAGAAAACAGTGACCATGGAAATAGTCAAGAATTTTTCATTTTGGTTGCAAATAGTGACCAATTATAATTGAGCTTGTCACTAATTGATTGTGCTTTTAATGCTTGTTGCAGGCCACAACTCGCACGAGGTGAAGCTGAGGGGCTGATTACTAGCGAGGTTGTGGGGTGTGCGGCGCTAGCGAGGATGGGCTGTTGATTGGTGCAAATGCTATCTTGTCTTTGTCACTAGCTGTTTGGAAAGTTAGGATGAGGATGAGGAGGTTGTTTTTCATTTTGCATCGTCGGTAAGGAGGAAGATATAATTTGTAAATTATTGTATTAGTTCTAGGGTGGATTTATAGATTCATGGCAATGAGGCAATTTCATTTGTAGTATACTGTACATATGATGACAATTATTATATATTCTAATTTTCAAGAAAAAATTTTAATGATCCTTTAATTTAACACGTGCGTGCCGCACGTGCACCTTACTAGTGTAGACTAATAATAAAACTAATTATAGATCTCGCCTGGAAATCGCGAGACGAATCTAATGATGGTAATTAATCCATGATTAGTGGATGTTTAGCGGATGATTACTGTAGCATCACTGTTGCAAATCATGGCCTAATTAGGCTCATTAGATTCGTCTCGAAAAGTTACCTGGGGTTATGGAATGGGTTTTGTCATTAACACACGTTTACTACTCCATGCATGTAAGATTCCCTTGGAAAAAATTTTGGTGAAATTTTTTTGGGGGAATTCAACACCCCCTAGGGAAATAAAACTCTTTTTTTATCTTTGGTTAAAGGAGATTACCGTGCTCTGCATGGAATGGAGACGTACGGCGTCAACCGCCATGGATCAGAGTAGTACACGTGAGGCCTATCACCATGGTCCATGGGCCGGATGAAGTCGCAGTTAGGGGGTGTTTAGTTCACCCCTCCATTTTGCAAAATAGAGCCATTTTGCAAAATGTATATTTTTCAATGCACTTTTTTCTCTCTGTGCACGTGGCCCAATACAGCCCATTTTGCAAAATAGAAGCAACTAAACACCCCCTTAATGAATCGGCCGAGGGGACAGTACGCTCTCGTACGTACGGGAATCAGCTGGCGCCTGGCGCTGCAGAATCATGCGGTGTTGCACATGGAATGGTTACGGAATTTCTGCCATGGACATTGCTTTTGTTGCTGGCACGAGTGCTTGTGTTGTCCTACCGCGGGATCAACAAGTGGTCGTATTTTCTGTTGGAGTTATAGGTATTTTTCCATATATTTCAAATTTAAATTTAAACAGGTAAAATCATGGTAAACATGTATCGACCTGTCCCAGCTCCCAACCGATCAAATCACAACACGCCTAGTACAGTAGGCATGCATGCGACAAAATATCGTACCAGAGCCATCAAGTCATGCGGCAGTACGCTTGCAGCCGTGTTTAGATGCCCTTTGCAAAATTTTGCAAAAGGGAATCTTTTTTGCATGGAGTACTAAATGAAGTCTATTTGCAAAACCCAGCCACGGATGAGCGTAACTTTCCGAGACGAATCTAATGAGCCTAATTAATCCATGATTTGCTACAGTGATGCTACAGTAACCACCTTCTAATCATCCTCTAATCATGCGGTCAAAGGCCTCATTAGATTCTTCTCGGAAATTTACTAGAGGTTGTGGAGGTAGTTTTGTAAACTGACATTATTTAATACCCCTAATTAGTGGTCAAAGATGCATTTATTACCCTGAAAAATTTTTCAGGAGCCATCTAAACACGACTGGATATAATCAAAACCCTCAAATTCGGTCGCAAGTGCTGTTACAAGTACCCATCTAATCACAAATTGTTAGACATTGCAAGTGCCGCCGCCGTTACGGACCTGTTAACTGACAGTAGAATAATCCATGTGCAGATAGCTACTAGGCGGCATCGTCGCGTCTGTTCGGGGTCCGCCGCGGACGTTCTCTCGGTCCTTCGTCCTTACACCGCCACACGAGCAAAGCTAGGCAACTTTCGAGTCTCCAAGTGCGTCGCTAGTGCCTCATTCAGCTTGGACGACGACGACGTGTCCCTGCCATGCCACAGAGACGATGCTGATGAACACGACGGCGCCTCCTGCCTACCTCTGGAAACATCGCGGCAACACGGTTACCGCAAACACGCACGCAGCGCGCGCGGCACGAAAATTCACGGAAGATGATGCAGGAGGTTGTGCGTGCCCAGCACAAAGCTAGCATCTGGAACACATGAGCGTGTCAGAATGGTTGCGCGAGACGGGTTGTTGCGTTTCAATTCCCTGCCCGTATGGTGCTTGCCAGAAACAAACGGGGCGGTCGCTGGTAGGATTCAGAATTCAGAGACGAAACGAGAGCAAGCAAGAATCAATGGACAGAACGGGCGGCTAGTTGCGTGCTGAGACCTGGGACTGGGATCGATCAGATCAGGGGCAGGGAGGGCTGGGACTGAGCACCATCACGGAGGCAACCATGTGTTCACTGCAGACTAGTGTCTGGCCAGAGGCCCATAGAATAGAATATCGATCGGCAGGTGACCATGGTGATAAAATAGACTATAATAGTATTTTACATTAATGCCCCTATTGGCTATCTAAACTATTACTGACAACACTAATCTTCACGAGATGCACTAGAAAATAATAAATACTAGAAATTCTCACAAAAAGATCAGAAGATCTTGCCATCTATATGTGGACTCTAACCATCATACCCATTTGGATCTATTATATTTTGTAAAAATATTATTATCCACTTTTGCCATTATAAAAATAGTCTAAAGTAACCTCCAAAATCTATGGGTAATTACCCACCTCTGCTATTATCAAAATAAACTAAAGTAACCCCCTAATATGCATATAAATTACCTAGTTATGCCACTATAATAATATAATTTACCTACATTTGCTGTTATTAAAAAACATGTCATTATACAAAATATCCAATGTACACCACCAATATATGATTCTAAATTATCTAAGATGACACATTTATTTAGAGTCATTAATATGTCATTTGTTGGGGAGTCATGAATATGGTTAACTCCCGAAAGACGCGAAGGCATAAATAAGTTACCCCTTCGCTCTCAACTAGCATTATTTCTTGCTTTTTTACTTGCTCAGGTAACGCAGGCGAAGGGGTCGGAGGAGCAGGAGGAGCGAAGGGGTGAGCGTCCACCCCTTCGTCCGACGTGGGACCAGATGCCGAGTTGGAGGCAGGGACGCCCAGCCAGCGCGGATGCGCCGGGACGCGTGGTGCATCCTCACGGGCACATCAGGACCCAGGAATCACGGAGGCCAGTACGGAGGAACAAAATGCCATAATGCCCTCAGATATGCTGGGAATATAGTGGTTGTAAGGGCATTTAGGGTAAACTAGGCCTCTCTGACGGTCTATATAAGGAGGGGAGGAGAGCCCCGAGAGGCAGTTGGCCCGGGATTTGTAATCAAATTCCGTGTGTATAAGAATGAATTGAACCCGTTACCCCTCTAGTGTCTCTCTTTCATTATTTCGCTGCTCTCTCTCGATCTCAACCTGTTGGATTCTCCCGAAATCCCAACAGTGGCGCCGACCGTGGGGATCGACTAGTACCAGATCAGGAGAGTAGCCGAGATAAGCACTATGCCTCCTCCAAAAAGAAATCCACCACCATCAAACGTGACAGCAGAAGAATCCGCTCCAGATCCAACCGACCCAAACCAAAATGCGTCAGAAACCCTCCCAACCCGCCCAATAAACACAACGGCTCCAGCCACAGAGAACAGCGATTCGACAGATGCTAGACGCAGCTCAAGAATAGAACTGAACGCCAGAAAACAGCAGGAAGCAATTCAAAAACAGATACAAGAGCGAAACGCAAAAGAGGCTGCACTTGCAGCAAAGAAAAAGAAAGCAGTAGCCAATGCAACAACATCGCAAACTCAAGATGAGAGAAATCAAATTTCAAAGTTAGAATCTCTGCAAAGGCAAGTTGAAGAAAAAAGAAGAGCAATAGAAGCATTGAACGCCAAAAAGAAAGCAACCAAATTCAATCAAGAGCTGCTAGAAGCTGAGGAACTGCTAGCAAAGCTGGATGAACAAATACTGTCAATTCAAAGCGATGAAGAACCACAATAACAAGAACTGCCAGAGAGAACATTGCCAACCAGACAAACCATGCAAACAATCCATCAAACTCAACAACTCGAGGGCCCCAACGAGAGCGGCTACGTGCAACAAATAATAGACCCAATGTCCCCACTATCAGCAGCACTCCAAGTACAAACATGGCCTAAGGGCTTTAAGCCACACAAATTGCCAACATTCAACGGTCAGAATGATCCAAGGCAATTCCTCATGGCCTATGAGGCCGCGGTTACTTCAGCCGGAGGAAATGAAATGATATTGGCTAAATCATTCGCGATTGCCGCGAAAGGAGTGGCCCAAGCATGGTTCTCAAGCCTAGAACCAGGATCTGTGTACAGCTGGGAAAGACTGAAGAACCTAATACTGCAGAATTTCAAAGGTTTTCAGTATAGCCTAAAAGGAGCTGCGGATTTGTTCAACTGCAAGCAATTGAAAGATGAACCACTAGAAGCCTACATGAGAAGGTTCGTGGCATTGAGGGCACAGGCAGTGAATGTACCAGAAGCAACAGCAATTGAAGCAGCAATCAAAGGATTAGCAATAGGTCAGTGTGCGGCAAAATTGGCAAGAAAAAGGCCAAAAACACTAGACAAACTATACGAAATCATGGCAAACTACTCACTGGCAGACAGAGACCTTCGCAGGAGGCAAGAAGAAAGAGACCAGTTCAGAGGCAAGAAAACTAAACAAGAGCAGCCGCAGTATGCTCAAAACCAATACTTTCAACCAAGGCAAAACTATGACCCAAGATTCATAAACCAAATAGAACACGCAGACGCAATGATCGCAGAAAGTGAGTCGCGACAAATAACATATGACAACAAGAATGAGCAGAGTCATAGAGGAGGCCAAGGCGGAAGAGGAAACTTCTCGCAGAGAGGTGGCCGCGGAGGCCGCGAAGGCCAAGGCAGAGGCCGAGGGAGATCTAACTACAGAAATCCAGCAGATCTGTGGTGCACATATCATGGAAAAGGGGCAGGACACACTACAAATTCATGCCCATACACAATAGCAAACAAGGAAAAGATCGAGAAAGAAAAAGAAGAACCAAAGCCAAAGCAAGTCAATCACACAACAAAACCAGAAAGCCAAGATAACTCCTGGTTGCACCAGCCATACTGCCCTGTGAACTACGGCATAGGCCCACTACACCCTTCGCTCATGTATAACCTACAAACACCCTTCGCACAACAGTACCAATTTTCAAACCAATCCCAAGCATCGGACCAGAGCCAAATGCGATGGGCTCAACCAAGTCCTTTGCAACAAAACAACCAGGACAATCAAATCCCCCACCTCCAAAGCAAGAAAATGATGGTTTCGCAGTAAACAACATCCTCCTCATCACTGGTGGATCAGCAGGAACCATCCACACATCAAAAAGGCAAAGGAAAGATTGGGAACGAAGGGTTAATCACGTGTCAGACGGAACTCAGCTGAAGTCAGACTACAGCCACATCCCAATAACGTTTACTCAGCAAGATCTAAAGCTAGCAGACTACCCTCACGAAGACCCCTTCGTGATCAACGCAAACATAGGAAAGAACACACATTACGTCGGAGGAAACAATGTCTCAAGAATCCTAGTTGATGGAGGCAGCTCAGCAGACATATTATTCTCCTATGCATTCAACAGCATGAAAATTGGTGCTGACAAATTAGAAAAAGCAGAAAGACCACTATACGGCTTCGGGGGAAAGAGGATTGAAGCATTAGGAAAGATAACACTCTGGGTATACTTTGGCTCCCCAGAAAAATACAGAGCAAAAAAAATAACATTTGATGTGGTCGACATCGATTACCCATACAACGCAATTTTCGGACGAGGGTTCATCAACAAATTCTCAGCAGTCATTCACCACGGCTATCTTTGCATGAAAATGCCGTCGCAAAGTGGTGTCATAACAGTGTACGGCAATCAAGACGAAGCACGAAGGGCTGAGGGAAATGTGAACTCAGACCACAAACATATCCATGTCATTGAGGAAGCAGCAACACAAATATCACAAAAGCAAGAAAAAGTCATCAAAGAAAAAGCAACCCCTTCGGGAGACACAAAAACAGTGCCCATCTACAAGGACACTCCAGACAAAATGGTGATAATAGGAACAGAGTTAGCACCTGACGAAGAGAAAAGACTAATCAAGCTCCTTAGAAACAACAGTGATGTTTTTGCATGGTCATCAAACGACCTCAAAAGAGTTAGCAGAGACATAGCAGAACACTACCTCAATGTCGACCCAAGTTACCCTCCAAAGAAACAAAAACAGAGAAAGATGTCTCCTGACAGAATAATAGCAGCGAAGGCAGAAGTGCAGAGGCTCCTAACAGCAAATGTTATCAGGCCAGTCCAGGGCTAGCAAATACAGTTCTTGTTCCCAAGAAAAACGAAAAAATGAGAATGTGCATTGACTTCACTACTTTGAACAAAGCATGTCCAAAAGATGACTTCCCATTACCAAGAATAGACGCACTCGTTGACTCGGCAGCAGGATGTGAACTACTTTCACTGCTTGATTTTTTCTCTGGCTACCATCAAATCTGGATGAAGAAAGAAGATGAAGAGAAAACAAACTTCACAACCCCCTTCGGAACGTTTTGTTTTATCAGAATGGCTGAGGGGTTGAGAAATGCAGGATGCACCTTCGTCAGAATGACATCAACGGTGTTCGTAGACCAACTAGACAAAAATATATCAATCTATGTGGATGATGTGGTGGTGAGAAGCAAAAAGGCAGAAGATCACCCATCAGACCTGATCGAAACATTCGCCAATCTGAGAAAATCAGGGCTAAAGCTAAACCCCGAAAAATGCGCATTCGGTGTCAAAAAGGGGAAGTTACTAGTATGCATTGTGTCGCGAAGGGGAATAGAGGCCAACCCGGAAAAAACAGACGCGATAAAAAACATGAAAAGCCCAACATCAAGAAGGGATGTGCAGAAACTAACAGGGAGAATAGCAGCTCTAAACAGATTCATTGCAAAATCTGCCAAAAGAAGTTTACCATTCTTCAAAATCTTGAGAGGATCAGCAAATTTTGAGTGGGGACAAGAACAGCAAATGCCTTCGAAGAGCTGAAACATTACTTGAAGCAGATGACTGCACTAACAAGTCCAACTCCAAGAGCGCAACTACTTCTATACATAGCGGCAACCCCCTTCGTTGTAAGCGCAATATTAATAGAAGAGAAACAAGATGTGAAGGATGATCAAACAATGACAAAAATAGAACAAGTACCAATATACTTTGTATCCGAGGCACTGTCGGGATCAAAGTGCAACTACTCAGAGATAGAGAAACTAGCCTATGCAATCCTCATGGCATCTAGAAAACTGAGACACTACTTTCAAGCACACCATATTACAGTACCAACCAACTACCCGTTATGGGACATCTTTGAAAACAAAGAATCCTCAGGAAGAATAGCAAAATGGGCAACAGAGCTGGCTGAGTACGCAATAGATTTCATTCACAGAAGTGCAGTAAAGTCTCAAGTATTGGCAGATTTTATAGCAGAATGGGTACCAGCAAGAAATGAAGAAGGGGAAGAGATAAAAGAACAAGTCTGGGCCATATATTGTGATGGAGCCTGGGGAGAGGCTGGGGCTGGCATCGCAGCAATAATCACATCACCAACAGGAAACAATATCAGATATGCAGCAAGGTTATGTTTTCCAAGCACGAACAATATTGCAGAATATGAGGCAATATTATTAGGCCTTCGCAAGGCACAAATGTTGGGCTCAAAAAGAGCAATTCTTAATTCAGATTCAGAAGTTGTAAAGGAACAAGTTGAGAAAAACTATAAGGCAAACAAGGAAATGTACAAATATATGACAGCAGTAAGAGCACTTGAAAAGCACTTCTCGGGTTTCTCAGTAAAAAAGATACCAAGAAGCGAAAACAATGAAGCTGATGCCTTGGCAAAAAATGCAGCAAGGGGTGAAACTCTGCCACCAGATGTTTTTTATGAAACACTGAAACAGCCATCACCAAGAGCAGAATGCCAGATATTGCACATAAACAACAATGAGAGCGAAGATTGGCGAGCTCCCATAATAGCATTCATCAATGGAACATATGAACCATTTGATGAAGAAAGAGGCTCACCCATAGAACAAGAAACTACAAAGTACTAAACGGAGAATTGTACAAGTCGGGCGTATGCAAACCCTGGCTAAAGTGTGTAACAAAAAGCGAAGGCCAAGACATAATCAAAGAAGTCCACGAAGGGCTCTGCGGATCTCACACAGGACCAAGAGCAACAGCCGAAAAAATATTCAGGCAAGGATTTTACTGGCCCACAGCACTCGAGGACACAAAAGAACATATAAAGAGATGCAAAAGCTGCCAATTTTCGACAAATAACTCCCAGAGACCATCCTCTATCACTCAGTTAATAACACCATCATGGCCTTTACAGCGATGGGGCATTGACCTGGTGGGACCACTTCCTCCTGCCCAAGGAAACCTAAGATTTGCAGTCATAGCAGTCGAATACTTCACAAAATGGATAGAGGCGAAGCCGTTAGCATCAATAACATCAAAGACCATCCAAAAGTCCGTCTGGCAAAACATAATATGCAGGTTCGGCACACCAAAAGAAATAACAGTGGACAATGGCAAACAATTCGATAGCGATGCATTCAAAGAATTCTGCTCAACTCTAGGCATCAAAATATGCTTCGCATCAGTGTATCACCCTCAATCCAATGGAGCAGTGGAAAGGGCGAATGGGATAATATTGAAAGGCATAGCCAAATGCCTCGAAGGGCTCCCGAAGGGCAAATGGGTAGAAGAGATGACAAGAGTAGTCTGGTCACACAACACAACCGAATCAAGAGCAACTAAGTTCACCCCGTTCAAACTGTTATTTGGAGACGAAGCGGTATTACCAGCAGAAGTTCTCTTCGGATCTCCAAGAATATCAAATGCAACAACAGAGCATGAAGATAACACATCACACAAGGAAGAAATAGAAGAACAAAGGCTCATTGCTGCACAAAACCTACAGAATTACCAGATAGAAACAAGGAAGTGGAGAAACAAGAAAATAGCCGTGAAAGAGATAAATCCGGGAGATTTCATCCTGAAGAGAAAAGCAAACGCTGATAAAGTGGGAAAACTGCAGGCCAAATGGGAAGGACCCTACCTAGTAAAGGAATCAAATAGACAAGGATCTTACACACTACAAGATATGGATGGAAAAGAACTGCCGCATTCTTGGAACGCGGACAGTTTGCAAAAATACTATCCGTGAGCGCAAACGCTCAGGAAACTATCTTCTAGATTTTCATAGTTTCTCTTATATTTTCAAGACTTATGTACTTATTAAATTTCTTCGAGAGCTGTACTCTTTTCCTCACAGGGGAACCCTTCGTTTAGAATCAAAACTACTCGAAGGGGTGAGGTTTTTAACGAGGCAGACTCTCTTGTATCCCATTTACTACGGAATTATAAGTAGTACCCCAGCAAACAAAGTCTATGAACATGTTGAAAAGTCACATACATTCAAAAAGTACGTGACCCTATCAACAAAAGCAAAAAGAGAAATTGAAAGTCGACAAGCTGTAGCATATTATGCAAGCTTGTCAGACTTCAGCTTAACAGACAAAGGGAAGAAAAAACCCTAAGTCTCGAAAAGGCTCGTGAAGCCTTCGCATATCAAAAAAGAGAGGGTATGATAAAGCCCATCTCAAAAAGGCTCGTGAAGCCTTCGCATCTCAAAAAAGAGAGGGTATGATAAAGCCCATCTCAAAAAGGCTCGTGAAGCCTTCGCACCTCAAAAAAGAGAAGGTATAACAAAAGCCCATCGCAAAAAGGCTTATAAGACCTTCGCAACGTAAGCTAAAAGATTTGCGAGGATACATTAAAAAGTTTCTGGAGCCTTCACATCACAGAGAAAGTGTCATACAAACACATCTTCAAAACTTATTTGCAACATTTCATGGTAAACATTAAGAACATCATGAAAGATTCAATACTATAAGAAAATTTCCTCTTTATTAAATATATAACAATGCAAATACAAAACCGTCTCGCAAGACAGAACATAAAGAAGAACAAAGATATCAGCTGTCACAACGACAGCCAGGTAGAGTCGCAGGCATCACAAAAGCTACAAACAGAGCCAGCTTGGTTCACATGAACTCATCGCAAGCTCTCTTCTAGCCCCCGGAAAACCTAGCAACTGTCACAAGGCCAAAAGAGTTATCAGGCTAGCCCCTACGTTCACTCGAATCCGGAGCACTCACACGTCAAAACGACGAGCAAACGCCAGAGACAAGCATCATCATCATAGGAACACTGAGGCTATAACCAACTCTCGGCCCAGTCGCAAGCACTCTTCTAGCTCCACGGAGGAGAACACACTCTCTCAAACTCTGGAGGACGAACCAACCACCAAACAAGAGCCATTGGAAAGCAGGAAAAACTCTGCGAACGCTCACAACAAGCAAAGGAAAACCCACAGGCAATTTATAGAGGCGGACAATATGGGAACACGTGAACCCTGCCTCACAGATAACAAGCTCGTGAACCAAGTCACGGACTCACAATCCGAACAAGCTGCCAAATAGGAGGACAGCCACGGATACACAAACGACAATAGTCAGTACACTACAATCTAGAAAGCAAGAAAAGTAAACATGTGACAACAGAACAAGACAAAGTCCGACATGTCAACTTCAAGATAATGTGTATTTTTTACAGCACAAAAGCTAGGGGCTATCCCCAGAAAAAAGAAGAACCACTCAATTCAATAAATCATAAAGTAGAATCATAACACACCCTGTCAGCCATCTCTGATCTCAAATCAGCAACGACACCATCAATAAGCTCGTTAGCCATTCTTTGAAGGGTATCAGCATCAGGAATTAATCCCTGAACAGAAACAAGAAGAGAAACACACAATCAATAACTAAAAATTTCTTCTACCGTCAACAAGTTCATCTTTTACTGGATCCTTAGCCAGATAAGTATAACGAGGAATGCAAACAACTTCATCTACAGGCTCAGGTTTTGGCTCGAGTAGCCCCTGCGCAACACTATCATCTCCACGCTCTATACGGCGAAGGATCCGACGAATCCGCTGTTGCGGCAACACACTAGGGTCAAAGTTTTGCCATAAATCCTTCGCTTCAGCGTTACGCCTATCGTAATACTTCCGACGACGAGACAAAAAGTCATCGACATCAAGATCAGGATGACGCCGCTTAAAGTCATCGTAAAGAGAACCAGAAATCATAAAGCTTCCCCGCTGATAGATCAAAGCAGAAGTTTCTAAGACATTCTCCTGCGCAGGGTCCTCAGCAGGGACCTACGCAGGCACAGAGTATTAACATTACAAACCAGATGTTCAAAACATCGAACAAACTTAGAAAAGTTCATTCAACCTGATCGACAGCAGGTGGAGCATCCACTGGATCAACTGTCCTCGTATTCTCCTCAAGAACAGAACTAACAGCCGAAGGGTTCACAAGTGTACCGAACGCAGGCGCAGCATCAATGGAAGCAGGAGTAATGCGAAGGGCTGTCGAAGGGGTAGCCGAAGGGGTAACCATGGTAGATGATTAAGGAGTACCCGAGCCACCGGAGATTTTCTTCTGCAAATCAAAGACCAGGACCCTTAGAAACCCTTCCAAGTAAAGTACAACAAGGGGGAAAGCTGCTACCAACCTTAGTTCGATTATGCTCCGCCTCCTCCAAAGCCAGCTTCATACCTCGCGGCACCCAGAAGCGTCTAGCAAAGTTTCTTGCAATTGATGCAATCCCATTGCCAACAGTTTCATAGCTCATGTCACTGGGATAATCAAACTTTGTGTTACGAACATGTTCGCAACCCAATCGAGTCATAGTATGGGCAAAGCTGCGAACTGCAATGACAACAGAAAAGTTCGAGAAGCTGTTTGCCACAGTCTGGAAGTCGACGAAAGAGCTTTCGAGCCAATCAAAGTAAGCAGATATGTCTGAAAAGTCGAATCCTTCCAAAGCCTTCAAATCAGCACCAAAGGACTGCATAACTTTACGAACTTTATCAGCGGCACGCGAAGCCCTGTCAACCAAAGACTGTTTAAATGGACCAAGAGCTAAAACAGCCTCTTCTTTCAGCCTTTGCTCCTCAGCGAAGCTATCAACAACTTCCTCCTTCAACTTTTTCTCCTGGTCTAAAGCTCGAAGGGCATCTTCAAGCTGACTCTTGGCATCTGCCAAATCATTTCCCAAGTCAGTAGCATTCGATTTCAGGCTCTCAATCTCATCAAGTTCCTTATGAAAAGCCTCAAATTGCTCAGAGACTTTCGCTTATCTTCAATCAGCTCAAACTTCTCACGCTCAAGGCGTTGTTCACGTTCACTAGAGATGGACAGCTTCTCCTTTAAAACTTCCACATTCTCTTCAAGCTCAGAGATGTGAGAGGCAATGTCATCATCGAGCTTGTGCGTCTCCTTCAGGCGATAGCAGCTAGACCGAAGAAGAGCTCGCGAAAGTAGCAAGCCCTTAATAGCATTTGCTTGAATAGCATAGCGCAGATCGGGCTCACTGCGAAGATGCAGTTTGTCCTCCAGCTCGGGAACAGCAAAGCTATTCATGACACCATCACAAATACCAGATTCATAGCAATTAGGCAGAATTTTCACCTTGCTGATATTGCGAGCAGAAATGATCCGAGCACCCTCTGGAACGCTAAGACTCTCGCTGTAGAATCGGAGATCCTCAAGCTGGTGCGCCGGGGACCTAGCAGGAAGCTCAGAGCTTGGTGGAGAAGCAATACTAGCACCCCTCATAGTCAGATCTTGAGTGCAATCAGTAGCCTCAGCATCAGCGTCATCAGGCTTCTTCAAGCACTCAACTTCATCCTCTGTCTCCTTAGCATCTTGTTCCCCAGCTACATCAGAAATCTTGCGAGATTTAGCAACTCGAAAGTTCCCAACAGAAATATCAAAAAATTTGAGAGAATTACCACTGGAATGAATGCTTTCCTCTAAATCATCATCTAAAATACCAAACATTTGTAGGCCAGTATCCACCCTTTTGGTCGACCTTTTCTCCAAGATTCCAACCATAGTTTCTGGGGCCATCGCAGGCGAAGGCCCAGGCAAGTTATCATCAGCACCCTTCGCAGAGTCCTCAAGAACAGTTTGGCGAGAAGAACCACCTTCGCACAAAACAACACTATTATTAAGCCTCTTCCGTGTCACAAAAATATTGTTAGCACACCCATATTCTAAAGAAATCCATCGCTGAATACCAGCATCAGGAGAGCGTTCATTACGATATTCAGGCCTACCTTCAGGTACAATATAAATTGTCTCAGCTCGCTGAGAAGTAGTGCTACGTATAGCCTTGTGCTCAATAGCCCTTCTCTCACCAAGAAGATCACTAGCCTTCGCAGAGACAGACAAATTAACCCCTTCGCCAGAATCATCAACTTTTGCCGGCGAAGACAACTCACCAGAAGCATCAAGAGCACGCGGCGCTTAGCACTACGTCCACCCTTATCAGACTCATCATCTTCATCACCCTTCGTACTGGTGACAAGATCAACAATACGAGAAATTCCACGGCCTCGTTTTTGGCCTTCGCCACGCCTGGGAGCAGTAGGCACAGGTCGATCGCCATACTCAAGCCGAAACTCATCATAGACATGGTTGATCCGAATTTCAAGTCCACTATCAACACGGTAATCATACTCCTACGAGTATACTGCCCGAGAAATATTGCCACGCGGCTCTCAACCTCAGCAATGCTAATCTTCACATCTTCACCTTCCTTAAAGAAGCTCCTGCGAAAGAGAGGCCTTCGCAGATCACCCTCTTGGGTAGTAGCAAATCCAGAGAAAGCCCAACCCCGTCGGATAGGCCAAACTCCGACGGCAGCATACTCATCAGCTAAATCACGAACAGATAGATGCTTTGCATTATCATTCTCCAAGCCTTGACAGCATACTTGTCCATAGAATTTGTTGACACCAGATTTTCGCACCAGATATGCTGAATCATGAGGTGACGTGGTAATGCTGGTGGACTCATTGACTGGTCAAAGCCGAAGATGACAGAGAAGGAAGCCGATATGCAGAAGAGATCCGATGAAGCAGGAGTCCGACCCGATAACGAGTACAAGAGGAAAGGGCGTGTCGGCTAAGAAGGAAGCGTATCAGATGCAGGGACTATTTCCTTTTTGAAGGCATATTGAGAGTCCCATTCTATATTAGATTTAATTTACTTTATTTAGTTAAGTCTGGTCCGATCAGGACTCTCCATGACCAGGGTATAAATATGAACCCTCGTCCATTGTAAAAATTATTCTCACAATCAATACAACCCGGCTTCACGCCAAAACCCTTAGTAGTAGTTACCGACGAAGCTCATTGGTAGACGGGCTGCATCAGTTTTGATCTCCGGCTTACCAGTAAGTTAGTCAATTTATCGAACTAGTATAGGCTTTGAATTGAGGCGCATCGCCCTTTCTCGTTTATACTGTTCAACCGATTTATCTCTGATAATCAAGATTGATATAGATTCCCTACGTCGGAGCTAGATCAATATTGATTATTCAACAGATTATCGTTTATCGGACTACACTTTAAGCCTAGATTCCCTACGTCGGAGCTAGGTATCAAGATTAGTCTAGATTCCCTACGTCGGAGCTAGAGTAATCTTGGTTACTAAAGGTAGTCTTTGCGGTTTGTTGGAGTTGCTAGATTGGTTTAGATCTACGCCATGTGAATCAATTCTACTTCTTCAACGGCTTTGAGCATAGGTCTTGGTCTGATTTAAGCAATATTTATCTTACAGCATCGTTCTATGTCCGATCCTGCTTTGTGGCTTAATCTGGTTGTTCTTTGAGTATTGCACTGGTGTAGATTCCCTACGTCGGAGCTGGATCTTTGTAATACGCTTAGATTAATCTTTGACTGTCATGTTTGGTCTAGATTCCCTACGTCGGAGCTAGGTTCATCTTGATTAGTTAAAGGAAGCTTTGGTTAT
>CM014272.1:18548368-18559668 GCA_004135705.1 Alloteropsis semialata
TTAGAATCAGAACGTATCTGTTAATGTTTTACCTGCTTATTTTGCTTAATCTGATCAACACCTGTGCGAGCATCTTGTTTAATTGATAGGTTGATAAGTCGAGTTTGATTATCTAGCTATCTGATCTGATCATAGTTGGAGAAATCTAGATTCCCTACATCGGAGCTAGATTTCCCCGAAAAGGCTATAGTCCGATCGGCTGGTTAGATGGTCCGACAAGATGAGTCAAACTGGCAATTAGACAAGATGGACAATGTATCGGCTTACACTGTGATTATTTAATATCTTTTTTCAAGACACAGCTGATCCATTATTTTACATATTGGCCTTGTTTTATACTTTATTTCATTATTCAAAGGCCGGTCTGTTATATCAATCAAGGTCCGATCCTGATTGGTCCGATCCTGAGGTCCGATTTGGTGTCTGATTGAGGTCCGATCACTCGGTCCGATTGACGTCATCATTGAGGTCCGATTCTGAGGTCCGATCAGTATCGGCCGACACGTGTCTGATTGGGTCTTGGCTAAAATTCGACGTTACTCCATCGTCTGAAATAGAGCCGACACAATCATAGAGCAATTTAACTGTTTTATCCCCTTGTCAATTTCAGGTCAAATTGACTGGCACGCCGCGAACCTGAACTGGAGTGTAGACTGGCACTGGAGCGAAGCTGATCTCCCTGGTCTTCTTGTGCTGCACGCGGGGAATACGTCTGCCGATTTTCCGCGTCAACATAATTACTAAAAAGGTTTTATATTTTTTTCTAAATTTCAGGAATGCTCACACAAGAACTAGCAAATTAATTACTATATTAGAAAGGGAATTTTTAGGGTGTTACATTAGATATGTTGGTGGGCCCCTCAATCCATGTGACCTACCCTTGGACCATTCCCATCCCTTAGATCCAACCGTCATGGAATCAATGGCTATGATGGTCCAGAAGTGTGCTTCTTTGCTACGGCCAAATATGGGCTCCATTGGGCTTGGGCCCAGGTCGACCGACCTAGGTGGGTCGGGCGACCTGGCCCTGAGCCTAAATCTCCTCCTCTTTTGCCAATTAGTCCTTGCATTCACATATTCACCAAAACTTATGGAATTGATTAGATATAAACCCTATCACTATGTTTGGTGATTATATTTGACATATTATCTGCAGGAGTTGATTGTCAAAATGGGCATTTAAGGACCGTCAACAAGCTCCCCCACACTTAGCCTTTACTCGTCCTCGAGTGAAGCTTAAAGACTAAGGTGGAAAACTTGACTCCAATTAATATGATGCAAACATATAAATTATTCCAAGACATATCTGCACTTGTGAAGTTTGAAGTGTCTATCATGTCATCTTGGATGGTTGGGGAATGGAACGGTCTTGATTTAAGTCATCTCAACTCTTCTGTTAAGTAACTTAGGTTTTCGATAAGTTTTCAAAAACATAACCTCGCCTAGCTCCTCAAATGATTCTCTCAGATCGCTCATTGTGTATAATTCCTCACCAAGGCATTCTTTTGCCTTCTTTTACCCCACTTCTAAAAGGCTTATGTGGATCTCAAGGTAGGAGTAAAGATAAGGCATACTTGCATCACATATATTGCAAAGTCAAAGAGCGGATTCAAGAAGAAAACTATTCATACAATTTGATCAAGATGTGCATGTGAGTGGAAAAATAAAAAATACATGTGGAAATTATGATAGCTCCTTTCTGTATGATCCCTCTCCTCTTTATTTTGAAAACATGGCTATATCTTTTTTCTTTTTTCTATTTTTCATGCACAATGCTTTGTATGGGCATGTATATATTTTTTTCTTTCTTTTTTTTCTTGGGCCTTCATGTGTCTGTTGACGCAAAAAACCCGGCCGGTGGATTTTCATACATGCAACACGAAGACCTGGGAGATTTGCTTAACTCCAGCGCAGATCCTATATCTTGAAATTCGGGGCGTGCCAGTCAGTTTGACCATTCAACTGACAAGGAGCATGATCGATATCATATAGCGAACCGGCCATGCCTTTGCAGAATATAATCAGTACAGAATAAGGCCGATACGCTATTCATCGTCTTAACTGCTTGATCATCATCTCTAATACATCTGCTAGCTTTCCGATCTCTCATAGCTGTTGAAGAATCAGATTAATTCACATGGCGTAGATCTAAATCAATCTAGCAACCTCAAACAACCGAATAAGCTGCCTTCAAATAACCAAGATAAATCTAGCTCCGACGTAGGGAATCTAGATAAAAACCCGAAAGCTCGAAGAACAACCCAATAAACGATTAATCACTGAATAACCAAGAGAAACCCAGCTCCGACGTAGGGAATCTAAACCAATCTTGGCAATCCAAAGATAAATCGGTGGCACCATTGCCTCACGTAATTGCTCGCAGATATAATAAAGACAGCTCTCCCACAGCTAATCTTGATGCAATCATAATAACAGATCGGCTTTGCCCGTTGCAATATGTTCAATAAGCTGCGAGAGCCGATATGTTGTCCCTCCTGCCTAATCTCTTGGACAGGAAGCTCGCAATGATAATCATCCTGATAGAATAGTAACAATATCGTTCCAATATTCAAAGCTGTTGAAGAAACAGATTGACTCACATGGCGTAGATCTAAACCAATCTAGCAACTCCAAGCAACAGCATAAGCTGCCTTCTAATAATCAAGAAGGATCTAGCTCCGACGTAGGGAATCTAGATCAAACCCGATATTCAAAGAACAACCAGATTAAGCCTATAAAGGTGAATCGGACCTGTAACGATATTGTCAGCTCAAATCGGACTAAACCAATGCTCATAGCTGTTTGAAGAGTCAGATCAATTCACATGGCGCAGATCTAAATCAATCTAGAAACTCCAAACAACCGCATAAGCTGCCTTCTAATAATCAAGATAAATCTAGCTCCGATGCAGGGAATCTAGATCAAACCCGAAAACTCGAAGAACAGCCCGTCAGTAACAGATCGGCTATTATATTGAATAAGCAAAGTAAAGCCGACATGTTACGTTGAACAGCATAAACGAGAAAGGGCGATGCGCCTCAATTCAAAGCTTACGCTAATTCGGTAGTTGAACCATCCAAACGAGAAGAGGGCGATGCGCCTCAGATCAAAGCTTGGATCGATCCGGGTGACGGAACTCGCGGCAGGCTGGAGATCGAAGACTGATGCAGCCCAGCTTGCTGAAGAACTCGTCGATAAGCTACATGGTTCCTAAGGTTTTGGCGTGATGCCAGTTTGTATATTGATCGAGAGATAAAAATTACAATCTGCCGCCATCCCTTTATATTTATAGGGGCAGCACGGGCTTACGTACAGCAACAAAACTCTAGTCTAAATAAAATACAACTTCACTAC
Organism: Alloteropsis semialata; assembly: GCA_004135705.1. Classification (NCBI taxonomy): domain Eukaryota; kingdom Viridiplantae; phylum Streptophyta; class Magnoliopsida; order Poales; family Poaceae; genus Alloteropsis; species Alloteropsis semialata. Next base: position 18,551,723 of record CM014272.1, read on the forward strand.
TTTATTTAATATAATATATCTCGCGCACGTATCCAACCAGCATCATATTGATCTCGGATCGAAATAATAAACTATTCCAGCCATGGCGCTAACCTCCTTGCTTATTTTCTTCCATAATCCTTTCCATCTTTCTTGCCATTACGTGAAACCTGATATGAATATATATTACTTCCCAAATCTCGTGTAGCGTGCCAGACGTGGACTTTAACCACCATGGCATATATGTGCTGGTCATTCCTTCCGTACCTTCCTTTCCTTAGTGCGCTCTCTGAAACTTGCCGGTTCTGACTTGATTTTCTTCAGATTATCGGCTTTATTTTAGGGACTCCTCTGGCCATAAAATTACCAAATTTCGGTGTTAACACAGGCCCCCCCCAGTTCGAAGTATGAATTCTTCATGCTTCGAATTATTTATTCCGAGAGCCGATAATCTTTTCTCTTAGCCTACATAGTCTGATTACCACGTAAAAAAGGCCTCGTCGGCTTCTTAACTTCAATTTGCACCATCGGACCTAATGTTAACTGTTGTGCCATCTGTATCGGACCTCAGTTGCACCATCGGACCTTCATCAAACTCCTCTACTAGCTATCAAGCTATCAAGTCCGATGCCCATTGATAAATATTTTTTCGTCGAGGAATCAATCCATCGGACCAGGACGACTTCACCAGGAGGGTCCGATCACTTTTCACCTTCATCGGACCAATGCAGGCCAGATATTACCATCGGCCATCAATCTGGGTATCAGCCCAAAAAACTTCCAACTGGTGATTCCTACGAAGGACTTCTAGTGGCCATTCTTCTTTGGTAGCTGCTGTGGTCCGATCCATTTTGCTGACACCATCAGCAGCCGATGCTACCTTTCTTTTCACAAAATAACTAAAACATGCTTTAGCCGAATAAAAGTACTCATCTTTGTACAGTATCCGTCCAAACCGTGCTGCACGATGAAACTAATAGTTCATCGGCCATGCTTCAATCACTGACCAATTAGAATCATCGACATGATGTGCTGAAATCTTCTTGACTCCCTGACGGATGTACGTGACTGCATATTATTAGGGATCGCATATCAGTGATCGGACCTTTGGTGACCATGATCATACCTAATAAGAACCACCATGATCGGACCTTCGGCTGACCACCAGCTATACGAGCATTGGACTATCGGCCTCCAATTCATACCGTCAGCAAAACAAAAATGACCAGATATTGGCTCATCAGCTTTTCCTTCCTAGGCAATCGGCCATTCTATCAGCGCATGCATTTCTGACGGATATTCATGCAGCAAGTGTGCACGCAGCCGACGACATTGCTTCCTTTGCAGAAATTATTTTAATAACACAAGTCTTCAGCGATCGAAGCAATCACATGCTAACAGCATTTGTTCGAGCAACACCAGCCTCAAGTTTTAAATGTCCAACAGCACATAGCCGATTATGAATCCAATAATATTCAATCTATTAGCTAGACTTCCATCGGCTTGATGACTTACGCCTTGATATTGATCCATCAAACTCCAGATCATCTCCATCAAACCAGCTCATTGGACCATGATGTCGAACCATGGTTTGATGTCTTGTGTCCAATCGGACCATGGTTTGATGCGTGCCTATCGAACCACCGGCTTGATGTCTCTACATCGACCCGTCGGACTGTGGGTCATCTCCATCGGCTCTTGATATTGGAATATAAATTCTGAGATTATCCCAAAGCCGATTCTTCTTCTTCCACCTGATGAATTGATAGGTCCCAACGTGGTCGCTAAAATATATAACATATTAAAATATTCCGTCGGACTCCATCGGCCACCATCAGTTGTCAGAAGCCAATGCCCCATCAACTACATGAATTCTGCCATGCTCAATAGCCGATCGAAATACTTCTGACTTTGGCAACGGGGTCTACTAGATCGGCCTATGCTGAGCCATGCTAAATGATTTCAGATATGATTTCTAAAATCTTAAATATACTGCATGCTAAATCTGTTGATCTCTATCGGCTGGATGTAAAGTATTTTTCATAAATTAGCTCAACTCCTTTTGAGCCGATGCTTATCCTTCTCCTGTCCTACCAGAGCCCTGTCTGATCGGAGCGACCCAAATAAGAATTGAGCTGATTGGCTGAAGGCTCGAGAGCTGAAGAATCAAGTTGACCAAAATATATGTAATAATCCATTGGTCCGATTGCTTTTGTGCCCTTGAGGTAACCAACTTTGACCATTGCTTTTTCTTACTATCGGCCATCAGTAATCTGCATGTGACGAGCCGATAACTATGCGATACCTTCGTATCATGAGCTGTCAGATCAATACGACTTAAATCATCGTCATGATTGAATGAATCAGACTTAACCGAGGCAACACCAGTGCAGGGCGACGAATCAAGACTTGCAGACCGATAAATCAGAAAATAAAGGATTATTCTGAGCCCTGAAGAAACAATTGTCATCAACTTTTAACCAATCTTAATCAGCTTTTACACCATCATTAAACTTGATCCTGCCCTGTCAATAGCCGATTGAAATATTTTTGACTTCGACTTTCTGGATTAATCTATGCCGAAACATAGTGAAACTGATGAAAATGTTCAATAAAAATCTGTGAAAGCCATCAGAGTATTACGCGCCGAGCCAACAACCATCTTCTTTTCATACCATCCATAGAGAACAGCGATGTCCGATTAGAATCAATAGATAATGGAACTGGCATTAGTCTTGACTCCCTCTGTTCCTCTTTCACCATCAGTGTCTTTGGAGATGTCAGCTTCGGCCTTGATGTCAGCCAGGCAGTCCGCGGCCTCCTCCGGCGTCTCGGCGATCATGAGCGCGAGCAGGACGGATGATGTGATGCCGAGATGCCGAGCATGACGCGTCGGCCGAGGTGGAGCATGCTGGGCAGGATTAACCATATCATCGGCCAGCCCAATATCGGAAACAGAAAACCAACAAGCCGACGATACCATGAATAGCTGATCATTAATTTCAACAATATTCGACCAATTCATTTATTTTTCCTTATACAGTTTCTCCAGGAAGCCGATATGTTCTATAGTGGACAAACACAAATACGCAGAAAAACCATTGGTCCACACATGCATCGTAGTGATATACTGGCCATTAGTTGACCGATTCGTCTCGATTGCCGATTTCCTGATATGCTAAGCCGAGAGATCTAATCGGCTCTTGGATATAGGGTGAATACATGTTGCCGGCCAATCTCCGCTTTTGATGTTTCTTTTTACTCCCTTTCATACGCACGTGAAATCCAAGTCATATTTTATTGTCCGTAGCACAAAATCAGACTTGTTATCCAACTGTCCCTTCTATCGGCCATTGCACCATACTTTCTCTTCTGATGGAAATAAATCTTGCTTGCATAGGCCTTCCAGCATGCATCGGCTGAGGAAGAAGGAAGTACCAATCAATCCTTTGCTTTTAATCGGAATGCCGATGCCCCCCCAAGCCTGATAGCTTTTGAAATAAAATAACTCCATCAAACCAAGGTCGCTTCAGTTATCATTATCGGCCATCAGAAAAGTAGCATACCAATAATACAGGCCGATGATTCACTTTGGCAAAAATGACCATACATTGGCTCATTGGCTTGATGGCCTGACGTCTTGATGTGTTGACCTATCGGACCTGTCTCCATCGGACCAAGAACAAATATTTCTTTAGTCATGCTTCAATATAATATTAGAATCTGATCCGCCAAAATAAATTCGCCAATCTTTTCCATTCTGCAGCCGATAGAATTGTATATCTTCCCAATATCTAGACCGGCCTTCAAAATCCAAATCATCGGACTCGGCCATCGGACCACAGCCATCGGACCTCCACATCGGACTCTATCGGACACCATGGGCCATGACGTGTGATGCATCGGCCAGTTGAATATATCCATTGGCTATTATGCTATTACTAGACAAGATAGCTTCATCGGACTTCCCAAGTGAAATCTCGTATCCGATGCCTCCTTTTAATAGTAGCGGACGTTTTCTGCTCAACCAACATCTTAGTCTGAACCTCATCAGAAGTACACCGCAGCTCGCAGAGCGGCTAGTAGTGCAGCCTGGTTCGATTGAACCTCATCTGTAAGCCAATCTCGTCAATACCTTGATCGGACACCCCGGTATCAGCTTTCCCGTACAAAAACAGCCGATAAACAAGAACGGCTCTCAAATACGTCCGATGATGGGTAATATCAGCCATAGTATTGCTTTTATCCTTCCAATACATATCAGAAAATCAATTGTAGCCTTCCGTGACAAAAGCAAGTAATTTGCTGATTAATTATGCTCCTCCTTTCGACAAAACAGTACCGGCCTGAATGAAAAATTTCCATTGCAGCATAGTTCAGGAATTATCCCACGGCCGATTCTTCTTTTTGCTGCCTCAATTAAAACTAAAAACTCCCAGCAAATCTCATTGGACTGCAATGATTGGCAATCAAGAGACAACAATAACTGATCTGCTAACATTATCAAGAAATTGGAGCGTTACCTCCTGATGGACTGAATTCCATCGGCTCTTGATATTAGGAATATAATATGTTCTGAAATTATTCCATAGCCGATAGATGTACTTATCAGCTTTCAATGGTCAATATTATAATTTGATCAGGTCCCACCACAAAGCTGACATATGTATCTGTATTAGCTAGCCGACAGATAATAGAATACCACTTTTCTAAATTGATTGCAGATATCCCCGAGTTACATATTTAGGACTGGCTATCCGCAAACAATAAGCATGGACATCGGCTTCTTTGGTTGAAATCTCCATCGTGACTTTTTCTCAGACATGTCGGCTCGTATATCACCAGCTGGCTCATAGCAATATTCAATTTAATCGGGTCCCACCGGGCGTGCCAAAAATGTGTTGACGCAAAAAACCCGGCCGGTGGATTTTCATACATGCAACACGAAGACCTGGGAGATTTGCTTAACTCCAGCGCAGATCCTATATCTTGAAATTCGGGGCGTGCCAGTCAGTTTGACCATTCAACTGACAAGGAGCATGATCGATATCATATAGCGAACCGGCCATGCCTTTGCAGAATATAATCAGTACAGAATAAGGCCGATACGCTGTTCATCGTCTTAACTGCTTGATCATCATCTCTAATACATCTGCTAGCTTTCCGATCTCTCATAGCTGTTGAAGAATCAGATTAATTCACATGGCGTAGATCTAAATCAATCTAGCAACCTCAAACAACCGAATAAGCTGCCTTCAAATAACCAAGATAAATCTAGCTCCGACGTAGGGAATCTAGATCAAACCCGAAAGCTCGAAGAACAACCCAATAAACGATTAATCACTGAATAACCAAGAGAAACCCAGCTCCGACGTAGGGAATCTAAACCAATCTTGGCAATCCAAAGATAAATTGGTGGCACCATTGCCTCACGTAATTGCTCGCAGATATAATAAAGACAGCTCTCCCGCAGCTAATCTTGATGCAATCATAATAACAGATCGGCTTTGCCCGTTGCAATATGTTCAATAAGCTGTGAGAGCCGATATGTTGTCCCTCCTGCCTAATCTCTTGGACAGGAAGCTCACAATGATAATCATCCTGATAGAACAGTAACAAGATCGTTCCAATATTCACAGCTGTTGAAGAAACAGATTGACTCACATGGCGTAGATCTAAACCAATCTAGCAACTCCAAGCAACAGCATAAGCTGCCTTCTAATAATCAAGAAGGATCTAGCTCCGACGTAGGGAATCTAGATCAAACCGATATTCAAAGAACAACCAGATTAAGCCTATAAAGGTGAATCGGACCTGGAACGATATTGTCAGCTCAAATCGGACTAAACCAATGCTCATAGCTGTTTGAAGAGTCAGATCAATTCACATGGCGCAGATCTAAATCAATCTAGAAACTCCAAACAACCGCATAAGCTGCCTTCTAATAATCAAGATAAATCTAGCTCCGACGCAGGGAATCTAGATCAAACACGAAAACTCGAAGAACAGCCCGTCAGTAACAGATCGGCTATTATATTGAATAAGCAAAGTAAAGCCGACATGTTACGTTGAACAGCATAAACGAGAAAGGGCGATGCGCCTCAATTCAAAGCTTACGCTAATTCGGTAGTTGAACCATCCAAACGAGAAGAGGGCGATGCGCCTCAGATCAAAGCTTGGATCGATCCGGGTGACGGAACTCGCGGCAGGCTGGAGATCGAAGACTGATGCAGCCCAGCTTGCTGAAGAACTCATCGATAAGCTACATGGTTCCTAAGGTTTTGGCGTGATGCCAGTTTGTATATTGATCGAGAGATAAAAATTACAATCTGCCGCCATCCCTTTATATTTATAGGGGCAGCACGGGCTTACGTACAGCAACAAAACTCTAGTCTAAATAAAATACAACTTCACTACTTTATTTAATATAATATATCTCGCGCACGTATCCAACCAGCATCATATTGATCTCGGATGGAAATAATAAACTATTCCAGCCATGGCGCTAACCTCCTTGCTTATTTTCTTCCATAATCCTTTCCATCTTTCTTGCCATTACGTGAAACCTGATATGAATATATATTACTTCCCAAATCTCGTGTAGCGTGCCAGACGTGGACTTTATCCACCATGGCATATATGTGCTGGTCATTCCTTCCGTACCTTCCTTTCCTTAGTGCGCTCTCTGAAACTTGCCGGTTCTGACTTGATTTTCTTCAGATTATCGGCTTTATTTTAGGGACTCCTCTGGCCATAAAATTACCAAATTTCGGTGTTAACAGTGTCCAAAATGTTTTTTTTCTATAGCCCATGTTTCTTTTACAAAGAATATTTAGAGAGAGATTCATAATACATAGGGAGCATTTATTTGGGGAATGGATGGGTAATGCTAACTTCCAGTGTAGAAGTTTTGCAGATGTATGTAGAGTGTACGTGATCTTGATCAAGAAAGCATGAAGAGCATCTTACAAGGGTCACAACAGTTTGACAAAGCTCAATGCAATAACAAGCTGCATATGTATAAGGTTTTCAATGTGAGCAACATATGGCTTTGGTAGGAGTGGAATATCATTGAGGAGCTTTGCAAGGCAATTAATTTTAAACTTTTGCAAAAAAACCTGCCAATTACTTTATACAGAAAGAGTAAGATTTCTTTCATCATACCATATCTCATTAATCAACCACTTAGATAAACATGCTTTCCTAAAGATATATGTTCACAAGCAACAGGCAAATGTGCAAGGATTAAAGAATATGCAAGCCAATCATGGAAAATCATGTAAATCAAAAGAACACCAGGATTCATTGAGTTTAATATTTTAGTGATCATCTTAAATTTGGAATTATTTAAACTCATGAATCAGAGAGGATGAGAGATAGGATGTGCAAACCATCGCTCTGGACGAAAATGGAGGCGAGAGGTACCAGAGGGCCATCGGCCGACCTAGGGGATCGGCCGACCCCTTCGGGGCCTTGGTCGCCTTGATCTTTCTCGAGCTGACCTGTGCGATGTTGTACAACCTGTCTGTGGGTGGTCTCGCTCATGTGCTCATCAGAAAGCTGAAGAGACCCCACACTTGATCTTTTGCCTGCATTTATTCTCACACAGTGGAAACAAAACAATAGCTCCATGGTTTTAAGAACCATGAGCCTTTATTGGAATTCAAATATTTTTATTATTTCAGGTATGCAAATTGTTTATGAGTTTTTATTTTTTTATGGCAAACACATCTTTCAAGGTAACTTAGCAGGAGATCAAAGGAAAATAAGTGCCCAGAGTATTTTGAATACTTCCCTGACGAATTCCCCCAAACTCTAATCTTGCAAGTGAATGCAAGATTTGAGCTTAAGAGTGCCAAAAGATTTGTCCATTGTTCATCTTGATTCATTGTGCAAATTTCTTGTGGCTAAAGATATTAAATTCCTACAACCGGTTGAACCGGATTTTGGCCAAACAACAGAAAAGA
>CM014272.1:18560668-18594735 GCA_004135705.1 Alloteropsis semialata
TGATATGAAATTCCTACCAAAGCCATATGTTGATGTCTTCTGAAAACCTTACACATATGCTGCTTGTTTTGTATTGAGCATTGTCAAATTGTTTGTGACCCTTGTGAGATTTGTTTCATGCTTTTAAGATCAAGATCACGTACACTCCACATATTATTTCATTGTTGGGTATGCTAGACTTTAATTTCCGGGCACATCGGTCATTTGGTCTGATTCGTATACTCGACTATTCATATGCTGACTTCTGCACTGGAAGTTACGCAAAAACATGCCTTCCATCCATACAAAAATACTCCGTCCCTTTGACATGACTTTTCAAATTCACTATGCAAAAGGTATGGGTTATGCAAAAAAGAAAAAGAAAAAAAATAATATATTATCCGTGCTCAAAAGCATAAGGAAGAGTGATAAAAAATAAATATGAAAGATAGCCCATATCTGAAAAGAAAAGTAAAATGAAGAGTCATGCAAAAGGGAGTTTCACCCAAAAAATTCCACACACATGCACATCTTGATCTGATTGTATGACTTATTTTCTCCACTGGATCCGGTTTTTGACTTTGCAAGATATGCAGTGCAGGTATGCTTCCTTTCTATGTCCTACCCTGAGCTCCACAAAAGAGGCCTTATTAGAAGTAGGAAGAAAAAGAGACGATACAGTGTCTTGGTGAGGGATAATACACATTGAGCGATCTGAGAGAATCATTTGAGGAGCAAAGTTATGTTTTGATTTGAAAATAAAAACCAAGTTATTTAGCAGGAAGAGTAGAGTTTTCTTGATTATTCATATTGGCTAACATGTTATGATAAAAAAGCTTGAAGAAAGGTATCGGCTATGAAAAGGGCAGTGCTAGAGAAGTCAAGGTGTTGAATCTATGAAGCGAATTGAATCGGCTAGGAAATTGAGAAGCTGGATTTACAGAATTTCGAAGCATGAATCCTTCATACTCCGAAACTGGGGGGCATGTGTTGACACCAGATTTTCGTACCAGATATGCTGAATCATGAGGTGACGTGGTAATGCTGGTGGACCCATTGACTGGTCAAAGCCGAAGATGACAGAGAAGGAAGCCGATATGCAGAAGAGATCCGATGAAGCAGGAGTCCGACCCGATAACGAGTACAAGAGGAAAGGGCGTGTCGGCTAAGAAGGAAGCGTATCAGATGCAGGGACTATTTCCTTTTTGAAGGCATATTGAGAGTCCCATTCTATATTAGATTTAATTTACTTTATTTAGTTAAGTCTGGTCCGATCAGGACTCTCCATGACCAGGGTATAAATATGAACCCTCGTCCATTGTAAAAATTATTCTCACAATCAATACAACCCGGCTTCACGCCAAAACCCTAGTAGTAGTTACCGACGAAGCTCATTGGTGGACGGGCTGCATCAGTTTTGATCTCCGGCTTACCAGTAAGTTAGTCAATTTATCGAACTAGTATAGGCTTTGAATTGAGGCGCATCGCCCTTTCTCGTTTATACTGTTCAACCGATTTATCTCTGGATAATCAAGATTGATATAGATTCCCTACGTCGGAGCTAGATCAATATTGATTATTCAACAGATTATCGTTTATCGGACTACACTTTAAGCCTAGATTCCCTACGTCGGAGCTAGGTATCAAGATTAGTCTAGATTCCCTACGTCGGAGCTAGAATAATCTTGGTTACTAAAGGTAGTCTTTGCGGTTGTTTGGAGTTGCTAGATTGGTTTAGATCTACGCCATGTGAATCAATTCTACTTCTTCAACGGCTTTGAGCATTGGTCTTGGTCCGATTTAAGCAATATTTATCTTACAGCATCGTTCTATGTCCGATCCTGCTTTGTGGCTTAATCTGGTTGTTCTTTGAGTATTGCACTGGTGTAGATTCCCTACGTCGGAGCTGGATCTTTGTAATACGCTTAGATTAATCTTTGACTGTCATGTTTGGTCTAGATTCCCTACGTCGGAGCTAGGTTCATCTTGATTAGTCAAGGGAAGCTTAGATTATGCCTTATTGCTATTTGAATGTTAAGTGTGGTGTAGATTCCCTACGTCGGAGCTGGATCTTGCTTAATTGTTCAGTAGCATATCTTAGAATCAGAACGTATCTGTTAATGTTTTATTTGCTTATGTTGCTTAATCTGATCAACATCTGTGCGAGCATCTTGTTTAATTGACAGGTTGATGAGTCGAGTCTGATTATCTAGCTATCTGATCTAATCATAGTTGGAGAAATCTAGATTCCCTACGTCGGAGCTAGATTTCTCTGAAAAGGCTATAGTCCGATCGGCTGGTTAGATGGTCCGACAAGATGAGTCAAACTGGCAATTAGACAAGATGGACAATGTATCGGCTTACACTGTGATTATTTAATATCTTGTCTCAAGACACAGCTGATCCATTATCTTACATATTGGCCTTGTTATATGCTTTATTTTATTATTCAAAAGGCTGATCTGTTATATCAATCAAGGTCCGATCCCGATTGGTCCGATTCTGAGGTCCGATTTGATGTCTCATTGAGGTCCGATCACACGGTCCGATTGACGTCATCAAAGAGGTCCGATTCTGAGGTCCGATCGTATCGGCCGACACGTGTCTGATTGGGTCTTGGCTAAAATTCGACGTTACTCCATCGTCTGAAATAGAGCCGGCACAATCATAGAGCAATTTAACTGTTTTATTCCCTTGTCAATTTCAGGTCAAATTGACTGGCACGCCGCGAACCTGAACTGGAGTGTAGACTGGCACTGGAGCGAAGCTGATCTCCCTGGTCTTCTTGTGCTGCACGTGGGGAATACGTCTGCCGATTTTCCGCGTCAACAGAATTTAATCGAACAGTGGGCCTCAAAATGTAGGACATGTTCTTCACCCTGGGAGCAAGAGGATTGCTTTTCCCTTCTGGCAGGTCAGCAACACGAGCAACGCTTTGGTACAGCCACCACTGACTCCAATCATCCTTCCACCTATTCTTATACGCAACTGCCGGACCTTCACAACCCTCACGGTAAATAAAGCTTATGCAACCAAACTGAAAAGAAGCAGGCTTTCCATTCTCATCGCCAGTCCGCGATTGCCAGTGGAGTTCATGTTGCGACGCAAAAGCTCTGCCAGTAGCCTCACAGCCTTGACTACGAACGCCCCAAATAAAACTGTTCAATCGAATGATGGCATTTGGGGTAAGATGATGGAATCCAATCTGAAAAATATCAAAAACCTCAGAGACCATTGGATCCACCGGGAAAGCCAGACCAGCATCCAACTGATTAGCAAAAATAACCGCCTCGTCAACCCTAGGGTTTGGAACAATTTCATTGCCAGGCGCACGAGACGATTCCGCAGAAATCAATCCATCTTCAACCAACCGAGCATAATACGATGGTCCAACCTTAGATTTCCCAAATCGAACTGACTTCCGCAAAGCATCAGCCTTGGGACCCATCTCAAATCACGAATCAAAGCAAATCTGGAGAAAAAAGCGGAAACAGATCCAATCTAAGAACCCATTCGAACCCAATCATAAGAAAGAACAAAAGGAATCACAAAACCACAAGCAGAGTACTCACCTGATAGACCGGGAAGAAGAAGTTTAATCCAAGCAACGCCTATCGCTAGGACAAAATCAAGAGCGGCCGACGAACGGACAGGCGGCGATGAACAGTAAAGAAGGAGAAAAATACGAACAGTTGAGAAACCGGATGAGCAACCCACAACCCTAAGCCCTTAAATAGAAGGGAGGACCCGAAAAAAGGAAAGCCCCCGCCCATCCGCTTCGAAAAATCCAAAGCGCGAAAATCGAAAAAAATAACGCCGTCAAAACCGCTCCTCACACCCAATCTTAACGGGAGGGGCAAGGAGCGAACGGAGCCGTCAACCAAATTCACGCTCCAAAAATAGTTCACTGACATCACGCCGTCAAGACTAGGTCTTCATCCGCGAGGGGCTACTGTTGGGGAGTCATGAATTTGGTTAACTCCCGAAAGACGCGAAGGCATAAATAAGTTACCCCTTCGCTCTCAACTAGCATTATTTCTTGCTTTTTTACTTGCTCAGGTAACGCAGGCGAAGGGGTCGGAGGAGCAGGAGGAGCGAAGGGCTGAGCGTCCACCCCTTCGCCCGACGTGGGACCAGATGCCGAGTTGGAGGCAGGGACGTCCAGCCAGCGCGGATGCGCCGGGACGCGTGGCGCATCCTCACGGGCACATCAGGACCCGGGAATCACGGAGGCCAGTACGGAGGAACAAAATGCCATAATGCCCTCGGATATGCTGGGAATATAGTGGTTGTAAGGGCATTTAGGGTAAACTAGGCCTCTCCGACGGTCTATATAAGGAGGGGAGGAGAGCCCCGAGAGGCAGTTGGCCCGGGATTTGTAATCAAATTCCGTGTGTATAAGAATGAATTGAACCCGTTACCCCTCCAGTGTCTCTCTTTCATTATTTCGCTGCTCTCTCTCGATCTCAACCTGTTGGATTCTCCCGAAATCCCAACATCATTATACAAAATATCCCTAGTTATGGTTTACTTAAGGTGTATCAATTCTACTGAACTAGAAATATTATTTATTTAGGATGGAACATCTTCTCTCATGAACATGGAATATTTTATTTAAGATGACACGTTTTCTTTAAGTACAATTTTTTTATTTAAGGTAAACCATTTCCGCTAGTGAGACTAGGATATTTTTTAATGTAAGCTCAAACTATTGTTACTTCCATTTAACAAAGGAAATAGCAAAGTGTACAAGCATTTTTTAAAAAAATAAACGTTATAAATAACAATGTGTGTGTGTGTGTGTGAGAGAGAGAGAGAGAGAGAGAGAACAGATAGGCTACTCTTTTCCAAAATGTTTTCAAGATACATCGATCATATAAAACTGGGGCAGCTCTATGCGGTATGTTGGGTGGGCCAACGCATACTCTTAGAATCAGCCCAGGCCCATGTAGAAATAGAAAGATGATTCACTTTAGTTCCCTAACTGGGCCATGTGTTTCTCCTCACGTTCATAAGTCACAAGCACATATAGGAACAAAAGAGGTCCGGAATCAACTGATCTAGGGTTTGGAGATTAGCCGCCACCCAGCGCATCCGCCATCTAGCTAGGTCACGAGAAGCTAGGAGGATGTTTAATTGAGTCAGTGACATCTCCCTCATGCATTCACCACCAGTGGGTGGAACTCCTCGCAGCTGATAGCAAGCCCCTGCGCTATTGCACCTCCACCACCGGCCTCCCCTCACCTCAGTTGATGGCCTTCTCAGCTCCATCGCAGCACCTCCACCCACTCTCGATTCCTCTTTCCAGACCAAGCCGCCCAACCAAGGTGAGGATCCTCTCCAATCTCATGTCACTTGTTTCCTTTCTAAATTAAACCAAACCCTTTGATTACCATCAGAGATTGTTGCATCTCTAGTTTCATTGATATTTCTAGTCTATGATATGTGACCTATTGATCAGTATTATCGGCTTTGAAGTCATCAGAAGTTTCCTTCACAAGTATTTCCACTGGTATGGACTGAATAAGATCCCTGATATTTTCTGAACTATTCTCAAGCATATTGAAGATTTAATATGTTTGAACTATTTATATTGTAATTTATGCATGCTTCACTCTTAATTGCTGAATTTAAGATATCATGAGATCTTCTTAATATATTTTTGTACTTTTAGTTATTTATACTTGAATGTCAAAGTCTTGGCAAATTTAATAGTTGTTTGCAAAATTGTTCATTGGATTATATTCAATCATTTATAGGAGTATTCGTGTGGAGTGCACGTGTTGACGGTCGTTAAGTACCAATTTTTACCATCAACACCTGCATAAAATATATCAAATATAATCATGAAACATAGTGGTAGAGTTTGTTACTAACAATTTCTATGAGTGTTCGTGTTTTAGCTGGATGACCATCAGTTACCCTATTAGTACCACTACTAGTATAGTTAGCTATTATCAAGTTGTCTCGGATGGGGGTCGCTCTCCAAAGCTGTGCCTCCATTGCCATCGTCGTCGTCCTTGCAGCCTTTGCTGCCACAACTAGTGGCTTCGACCTCGATGGTGTGCAAGTATGGAATAAAATAAAGATTCCATCTTTCCCCGATCGGATCCACCCTCTCTCGCCATGGATCCAGTCATCCTCCACCATGATCATGCGAACTCCTCTACAAATCAAGCCGCTGGTGCTATAAATCCAGTCTTGCTTTCCACACATCGTGTCCCCAACGCCGATGACCAGCTTGGCCCACCACCGGCCTTAGTCACCTCCACAGCCACTCATCCCCTAGGCGTTGGTGTTGTTCATCCTCGTCTTGACACAAAACTCCTTGTTGGTTTAAGAAATCACCAACGAGTGAATTTAGTGGATTGCGTGCTTAGGCTCGAATGGTTCGCGAGAGGACACGGGGATTATATTGGTTCAGGCACGAATGCCAGCTGGCGCACCTCTACCTGGCGCGCCAACTGTCGGAGTTCTCGTTCGGTAGTCCACCCGAGGGTACCCAGATGGTAGATTTGTAGGCAAAGGGCAATCACGAGACTAGGGAGCTCAAGGTAACAAAAGGACACAGGGATTATACAGGTTTGGGCTACCCGAAGGTATAATACCCTACGTCCTGTGCTCGGGGGTCTTGTATTGCTCTGCTCGACGAAGTTTCGGAGAACAACGACAAACTCCTGGTTACAGTGAGGGTGGAAGAATGGCGTGGAATCCGATGAGGGATCAGATGAGATTGAATGATCTAAGAGGGTCGACCTAGGCCGCCTTATATAGGCCAACGACCTAGGGTTTACAAGTCGGTTTCCTATTTCTGTTCGGCTACAACAAGGAAACTAATCTGAGTCGGTGTGCCTTGCAAGCTAAGTCATCACCAGTCTTGTCCATCAAGTCGGGGATCATCGTGGGCCGGCCCAAGGTTGGCCCACATCACTGTCAGACGTGGGCCAGGACCAACTGTCTACCCAGTCGGTAGTAGGCCCAGGGTTACCCATATCCCACAGTAGGTGGCATAGTATCTCGCACTGTGCACTGCGCGCATAGTGTTGAACTATTGGTGTTGTGCAGTCCCATCATGGCAGGGCATGGCCCTATCATGGTCTGCACGTGATTTAATTTTGGAGTAGATGGTCGGGCGAGACGGACGAGCCCACCCCCACGCAGGGGTCGGGCGAGACGGACGTTCTGACCTCCACGCAGGGGTCGGGCGAGATGGATGTTCCGACCCCTGCGCAGGGGTCGGGTGAGGCGGACGCTCGACCCCTGCGCAGGGGTCGGACGAGACGGAGCCGCGCTCCGCTTCTGCAATTGGTCTGCCTCCTCTGCTCTACTACATGCGATGAGGCCTTGCTAGTCTTCTGCTGCTCTTACTAGTGCAGAATAGAGAGAGATGCGATGGACATCAGAGAGCAGGGAAGATTGATTGCTTGCGTCATGAGAAAGGCATGCATGCATGCACGGGAGAGAGAGTTTAGAGAGAGAGAGGGGGGAATTCATTGCCGCCGCTATTTTGCTTGGTGGAGGAAAATCAGAGGAGAGAAAAGAAGAGTGAGACGGCTGCCCTGCGCAGGGGTCAGGCGAGGTGTGGCCGTTCAGAGGTCCGTATTTGAACGGCTGTGCCGTCAGGGTTTTTAATTCTTAATTCGCTGTTATTGGGCACCCATAATATTGATATCCAACAGTAGCCCCCGAGCTTGGGAGCGAGTGGTAGACTCGCTCGCGGGCTTGATTGTCGCTATGTCGAGAATGCTGTGGAGTTCCGGGCGGGAGCACGCGAGCTCACCCGCTGGGTGTAGCCCCCGAGCCTGTGGGTGAGTGGTACCACTCGCTCATAGGCCTAGGTATTTATATATGTATATAGTGATTTGTTGCCCTGTCTGTGAGTTCTGCGACCGCGCTGTTAGCTTCTGTCTGTGATTCCGACCCCTGCGTTCGATTCCGGGACGCGAACCCGGCCGGGCGATCGTTTCTACTTTGTTACGTTTTCCCTTTGCGCTTTCCTTGCAATAGGATAGAGGGTTAGAGATGTGTCGCGCTTTGCTGCGTAGGCCGAAGCATGGCTCTCGTTGAGTTGCAAACGGTTTAGTTCGAGTGAGGCCTCAACACCCCTTCGGGGGGTATCGACGGATCAGCTTGTGACCGACCTCAAGAAATCCCTGGTGTCCGACTCCCTTAGTTCCTGCAGTCGTTCGACCGGCCACGGGGGCTCGATGCCTCTTTGCGATAAGAAACACGGGTCGGCGCACGCTTGGGCTCAAACGCGGGTCGGGGTGCCCTTGGTGCTCGTGCACCAGGGTATTGGCCGCTAGCGGGCCCACCCGTCTCCGTCCCTCACTCGGGGGACGCCTGGGAGCGGCCATCGGACCCGTCGTGGGCCGGCCTTAGAACTCTCGATCTGTTGGGGCCTAATAGGGGCGCCCCACCCTGGGCCACTTACCTATCGGACCCTCGAGGCCGTTGGCAATGAGCCGTCGCGGACGGCACGGTGGAAAGGCGTGGTGCGAGAAACGAGGAGGGGGAGGAGACACGTGCGCGGGGCGTGGCGCGCTTCCCGGACACGTTTTGGCCCTGCCTTCTTAAAGGAGGGGGCCGTCTGCCTTCTTCTCCTCCACGCTCTCATTTTGTCTCTCCTCTGTTTCCCATCTAGTCCACGCGCGCACCGCCGCCTAGCTTCCTTGCTCGCTTTTGCCCACAGGCTTAGGTATTTCTCGTGTTGCGTGCCGCAGATTCGTCCGATGGCTTAGGCATCGTTTCGTCGGTTCTTCCGGGACAAACCAGATCGAGCTAACGGAGGCTAGCCAAGCGGTCGCAGTGCCCGTGAAGGGAGCCAGTAGACCCTTGGGACGCGCCGAGATGTCATGGTGTCCAGCTTATGAGCTGATAGGGCCGCGGGGCACACCGAGTAGTCACGACGTCCAGCACGCGGGCTGGTAGAGCTAGCCCCGAAGGCATACCGAGCGGTCAGTCGCGGTATTCAGCCCCCGAGCGTGGAAGCCGTATGAGCCGAACTGAGCATGCCGAAGAGTTTACCGAGCTGCAAAAATAGTATGATGCAGAATATTTCGTAAAGAGAGAAACTGAGGTTTATTTGTTATTAATGAAAGTCGCGTACGACCTGCCTTTGTTAGGCTACGTATTTCCCCGGGTAGTTAGCCTATTACGTTTAAGCACCTAGGCCTGCATAACCACTGCTCACGGAGAGGATGGCTTGCCCCTGTTACAGAGTTGGGGCTGGCCTAAAGCTCGTGTGTAGGGGGCGCGCAGGACGAGCTCGAGTTTCATGGATAAGGCGTGTGCTACCCGAGTACTCCAGCAACCCTTAAAGGAGGCATACGAGATGCAAAAAGAAATGTATGGGAATATGGAGTCATAGTAAACTTAGCTCACTCTGTTCCCATGGACACGCCGCTCGCTTAGCGAGTTTGTTGATGATGCTGTCTGGTCGGTCGGAGCCGCTCGTTTGCTCGGTTGGAGTGTTGCGCGCTCGGTCGGGGCGCGCCTCGCCGTGGTGGCCCTGTTTGTGAGATCATGGAAACAAAAAGCCACCCCCGAGAGGGTAGTTAGCTTATTCTTGTTGAGTCGCGCGGGCCGTGATGCCCCAAAAACCTGAAGTGTTGTTGAACAAGTTCTTAAGTCATTTTTTATGCGTGGTCCGACCCTTTGCTTTGTTAGGACATCGGCATTTTAAGTCTGTGGCCGAGGGAAAACTAATCGCGTTGGTGAACGAAGGCCTCATAGCCGCTGGGGCATAGATTTCTTGCATTGCGACCAATTTGATTTTGTCTGCCTCGTCGTAACTCGAAATGCTAAATCCCGCCGCTTCAAAGGGTCAGCCATGCAAGTTTTTTAGAGGAGTATGTACAAGGGATAGAAATTAGGAGTTTATGTACAAAACTAGGGAGCTAAATGTAAAGGTGACTTAGCTGTTTTAAGTAGTCTGGGCCGTTTGCAGACTCGAGCCACGACTGCCACGCGCTGGTCGGGGATGCCCGCGCGCCCGTCGGGACCGCGCGCCATGCGCTGTTGACGGTCCATAGACACGCCAATTGTGAACCGCAAGCGCACGGATCATCGTAGCTTTTCCCTTAAAGTATTCCATCCAAGATTTATCAATCCGTAGATCGACAATGAACTTACTAGGGTTCTCCATCTAATCTAATGGATCTCTTCCTAGCATTAAGCGTTGATTGCATATAAAGGTAAAACCTGTAAGATATGAATGAAGTGTATAGGTTGATCACATCCATAAACATACGTGAGGGCAAAGAGAAACCGAAGGGGTAGACAAGCCTATCGTCTTCTAGTTGTAGTTCTAGCTAATAAGAGTAAGCACATCATGCATCTCATCCAAAGTAATCTTTAAACCCTTACCTCCGGTCAACCTCCCAAGAACGCCACCGTACACGGGATCACACCCTGTCACGATGCTCCCTATTAGCATGGTTAGTTACAAGGGCACGTCCACAAGTGAATGTGTCTAGATATCATGAAGGGTCGACATACTAGATCTAATCACCATGATTACATAAAGCATGCTATATAGTCTAACTTTGCATTAGACTAAGAAACAATCATATTCATGATAGGTAGAAAGCATAGAAGGAGTTATTGAGTCGCTAAGAGATCGGATGACATGAAGAACATTACTCATATAATAGATGTATTTGGATCATCACCACCGAGTACATACCATTGATGACTTCCAACTAGCTCTTGAACTCCACCATGGCACAACCACGCAGGGAGGCCATGGTGGCTAGGGTTGGCCTAAGCCATCCCTAGACAACTTCGAGTACTTGCAGCGGCCATCATCTCGTTTTGGTGTATGCCCTAGGTTTCGCCGAGTTCTGGTGGATTGATGTGCGTGGCTTCGAGTATCGGGGCTATAAATAGTCCGAGGAAACCCTAGCTCGAAGGAAAGGCCGAGGTGGCGCAGAAAGAGGCTAGGCCGGCCGACGCGGGCCCCTTGGGCCGGTCGGCCTAGGCCTTTTTTGTGGCCCCTCGGTCTTATCTTTTGCGTGCAAGCTTCTAGATCCTCCAGGAATTGATTTGCCAGTACATGTGGGTATTTGACGTCGGTTGCATCGGGATAAGATTGGGTCTTGATAGCTTTCCATATGTCTGCCTGATTCGCCTTGATCCCGAAGTCATCCGAACTTATCTTCAAGTCTTTGCCCTTCCTCATTCTTGAAGGTTGGTTCACTATAGATGAGAGCGAACGAAATCCGAGTTATATTAGGTTTTTGGCCTTCATATTCCTCCATGCTACGCATGACCTTGGTCTTCACCCAAAAGTGCTCATTTATAGCTCAAAAACCTGTGTAAACCAAAATCCTCCAAAAATACATGCATATGCAAAAATGGGGTTATTTCAAGTGCCAAGTGGTGGGTTAGTATATGAATTAGTCCCAAAACACCACTTAATTAGCACTAAAAAGGTGTCGCTAACGAGCGTCAACAATCCCCCCATGCTTAAACCTTGCTCGTCCTTGAGTAAGTCCAGGATCTTTGCTGAGCTAGAAAATCAGCATTGCCCTTCAGTGTCTTCCCTGCACTTAGTTATACACAAAAAGACACATTGCTCTCAAGTGTTTAGCATTTAAAGTTCAAGTTGTGACTGGCTACTTTTCATTATGGAAGATAGACTAGCAATAAAGAACAAACCATAATAATAATAAATGCAATGCTCTTGAACTTAAGCGAACTTTAGATCTTTACCTTGTTCCATTGTGAAGAGTTTTCAAAAAGATGCATATCCAACATAAGTGAGATTCTCTTACAAAAGCTCATGGGAACACTCATCTCATCAAGTCGCTCAAGCCTATACTAGATTATTTTCAACCTATTCTACTCATATATGAAAGTGGAAGGCTTATGTAGAGCTTGGTAGGTAAAACAATCCTAGCAAAACATTATATCTCAAGTATTGTCAAACTAAGAGAGAGCTCTATTGGAATTACCGAGACTAGTCAAAAACGCCATAGAGAATAATTGTTGGAAAGAGAGAGGGATGTAACACACATATTTAGATAGGTGGACATGTGCAAATGGCAAGTGGATGATCCCGAGGCACAAATGAAGTCCTCGTTATCGGATTGCACATGGTTGAAAAATTGAGTATGGAATTGTCTTTAAAGCACTTGAAATTTGATGAAGCTAAAAGAACTAAGGAGCATTATGTCTCTTTTTTTCTTTCTTTCTATCCTTTTTTTCTCTCATCTTTGTTTCTTTTCTTCTTTTTTTTCTTTTTCCACATTTTTCTTTCTTTTTGCTCCTAAGAACTTCTTTGCAACATAGTACTTACTCAGCATCGTCCTCCCCCTATGCTTAAACGACTGCTCGTCCTCGAGCATAGATGTGAGGGTTGATAACTGCTGAAGTAAGTACGCAAAGTCCATCTTGATCTTCTAGAAAATCACTTGAATCTTCAGGAATTTCTTCTTGATGCCTCCCATTTTGATGTTCTCTAAATTAAGCTCTCGATTCTTTTGGATTTTCATCGAGAAAATCATCCATACTCAATTGTGGGTTGTGGTCAAGGAGGTAATCACAAAAAGATATTTGGGTTTAGGGTGGATATCCAGCGAAGTTTGCGAAGTTTCTAGTGTAGAAACTCACAATGCATGGATAGAAAGTCTAGCAAAAAGAGTGTACGCAAAAATGGAATGGCCAGCTTCTTAGTCTCGAACCACAGAAATCAATCTTAATCCAACTCATCAAAATATAAGTTTGCAATTCTAAGGGTTTCGTCATGATAGATCATGTATATGTAAAGGCTTTGGTAGGTAGAACTTTGCAAGAGATTCACGAATGTAGATAGCATAAGAATCAAGTTTTAAATAAAATAATACAAGGCATAAGGTCATCGGTAAACTTAAATCAAAGAGCAATGATACATATGTGGGTCTAGAATTTAGTCATTTAACCTCCACAAATAAAAGAGCCGGTATTTAATCAATTTAAGATCATTTAATAGAGAGCAAATAGTCAAGTCATATACAACATCATGTAGGTAGAACAAAGCGGCAACTTTCATCACTTTTTCCATAAGCAAAAGCATTCAAATAATGTCATCGTGGTGAGCGCAAAGTGATGGTGATCATTTATTGAAAACAAAAATAAAACTAGGTTGTCCTCCTAGTAGCCATGTTATTAACAAGAGAGATATACAAAGGTTTCTAACCTATGGTCGATGGCATACATATATACAAGCATTAAGAAGTAGATGAACAAAAAGAAGGTTGAGGATGAGTTACCGTCCTTTTCAATGCTTGCAATGAAGTGTAGCGTGGGTTCTCCCATACTTAAGCATTATGCTTAGCATGGAAGAAAAGAGACGAGCATCTTGTGGTAAACACGATCATTGTACTCCATATGGTCTTTTCCTTTTCGTCCAACAAGTCCTCCCCCATGCTTAGCATGTTGCTAAGCGTGGAAAAAGACGGTGAACCGTCTTGTGATTCTTGAAGTCCTTCCGCCATGTGTTTGGAGGTTATCTTTATGATTCTTCACCTTTGTTGCCTTAATTTTCCTTTAACCCTTTCCATTGTCACTAAGTTTTGGTCCCAATCATTCTTCGTACCGTTATCACCTGCTTGCTTGTTGTTTTCATTGCTGCATCATTTTCCATGAATTTTTTCTCTAATTCTAGAGCAGAAAATTTACAGAATCCTGCTCCATTGCAAAGTGCACAAATATCTCTTTCCAACGAGTCATCATTTGCCCAAATCGGATTCCGAACAAGAGAGTTATGCCTTTTTTAGTCCAGCACTGCAATCTGTCCCGAGCTGATTTCAGAACGCGCAGTGCCCAATGTTTTTGTCATATCTCCTTGTACGGGTCTTCAAATTCATTGATCTTAGATGCGTTGGAACAAGAATTTGATGGAGCCTCTGAATATCAGCTTTTTCTTCCTTGTACAGCTCTAAGCATGTGCATATTTTTGATAAAAATAGCAGCATCCCTTTCAATCTTTGAAGATGTTAACAATCTTGGTTTGCAACTTTGATCATGAATTCATGGGATTCCTTCGTCACGCCTGCAAAATAATTGAAACGCACAAACTACCTCCGGGGTGACGGTCAGGAGTATAAGCAAATGTCAACAACCAATGACATCCCTAAGACCTTAACTTGTGGCATGATTAACCTAGTAAAAGAGAAAAATAAAAACCTAATGGGTGTGCGTGTGTGCAAAGTGAGTACGCAAATGAGAGGACGATATATAAACAAAGACAATGTTTTTACCTAGTTCTAAACACCATGTTTACAACTAGGTTGCCAAATTTCTCCATAGTCATAAGGATCTATTAACCAAAGTTAAAGCACGATGTCTATCCCCAGGTCAATATTTCTTTATAGCACAAGAAAAGTAAAGCGCATTGCAAAGCTTATAAACCAACCAATGCAATGTAAATGCAACAAGGCTTACAAAACTAAATGATGATGGTCCGCGATCATGTCTAAACACCATGTTTACACAAGATTGCAAATGAAAAATGCCATACGTAAAGCATTGTCATGGATATGAAAGCATTCATCATGAAGTTTTGTGAGAGAGCCGAACTAACAAATGCATGATGAAACGATGGGATGGATGCAAAATGCAAATGCAAAGAGTTAGCAAAAACAAGAGTTGGCAAGGTTTGAAAGGTCCTTCAATGTTGTTCCGCAATCAGATGATTCAAAAGTAATTGCTTAGAGCAACAAAGCTTGATCGACCACGTCATAAGAAGTGAAGCATTGTCAACAAGAAAATCATTCATCAAAAGAACAAATCGACCAAGCTAACAAGGTTTAGGGGAAGGTTTATGAGTATCCTATATTTTTGGCTTAAAACAAAAATTTTGAAGAGAGAAGTCAAGTTTAGAAAATCTACCTAAGGTGGTTGAAAACAAAAAGAAATACAAAGTTTGTTTCATCGGGTGAAAAACAAATTCTATGGTTTTAAGATGGCTATAAGTATGAGAGGTTTTCCTAAGGGTTTAGGATCTTATAGGGAGGCTAGTCAAAGTTTTCAGTTAGGAGAAGGAATAGAGATAGACTTGGCTAATCCGAATGGTGCAGCAAGCCGATCAATACAAGTTGATCCTATCCTTGTTGGCTCCGGTTTTTTGCGGGGGTGATAGGAAGGCTTAGGTGGGTTCAACAAAAAGTTAGATCAAAACAAAACATGCAATGCAATGCAAGGGTGACAACAACAAGGCATGAAGTGTAAACGAGGAGGATGAACACAATGATATGACATGGTGTGGTGGTCTAAAAACAAAACAAAAGTTAGCCTAAGTTAACTAGCCACAAGTTTAGAATCAAAGGGTGGTGTCATACCTCATATTTCTCTCTAAAAAGACTCAAGGAAAAAGACTGTAAACACTAATAGTAATAGGCACACAAAAGGGTCTACAAGTTTTCCAAGATCAAATAACAAAGTGCTCTCTCAATAACATTTAGATCATACAACATAAAGTCGTGGCATTTATTAGAGCAATGGTACAATGTTACTTGATGAATCGATTAAAGAGCACAATATAGACCGTCATCTTATATAAATAATAAATAAAAAGACCGGGTTGCCCCTCGCAAAGCGTTTCATTTAAAGTCATAGAGCTAGACTTCTCACCTCGATTATGTTCATGCGAAGTCATGGTCTTTTGTGCGAGAATCCGAAATGTCCATGCAGCTTGATATTGCCTTTTTGTAATACATCGTGATTTGCTTTAAACATCTTCATGAATTTAATGTAGCCTTATTGTGTCCTCATATTCCAATGTTCTTGGGGGGCCTTTCTTTTGTTCTAAGCTTCTGAATTTGATCATGTATGCTTGATGAAAGCATTGCCGAAGCTCCTCTTCATTGTTGTCATCATTATCTCCTCTACCTTGTTCTCATCAAGTTGCTCCTGCCTCTTCTTCATGGATTTTTCCCTTTGTCCAGAGTAGAACATATACCAAAATATATTTCTATTGAAAAATTTATGAAATTACCTTTCCAATGAGTGGTCATTTATCTTAAATGGAGTTCAAATAAGAGAGTTATGCCAATTTTACTTTAGTGCTGCGTGCTGTCCAGAAAATTTCAGAATGCATGACCTTCGATGTTTCGATCATAACCGCTTGTAGGAATCTCCGATTGACTTGATTCTTGTTCCTTGGAACCAGAACTTCATGGGGCTTTTAAATATCCAAAAATATTCTACTGTTTTCTTTAGAGGTTATGCAGACTTTTGATGTGAGCAGTGCCTTCCTACGAATTGATCCTGAGATGTTGATGATCTTGGTCTTATGGTTTTTGGAGCATCGTGTTGTGCTTCCTTAGGCTTCAACGTCATCACTATTGATTCACCAGCAAGTGGCATTCCGATGTGTCTTCTCCATAGTTCTTGCTTTACCCAAGGTGCCGGAATCATGGGTGGCTCTTGTGCTTTGAGTCAATGATCTGAGCGGTTTCCTTCGTTGGTAGCATCACTCAATTAGAAGCTTCTTGAGCATCCTACTGGAGAAGATTGGTAATGTCATGGTGCTTATAATTTTGTTGCCTTCAGTCTTGATCAACTTCAAATCATCATCTTTTGTGCATAAAACCCTCCAATCATCCTTTGACATAATCATCACCTTCTCTGTTCTTTGCTGCTGTCTCTTCTTCATCAAATTCCTCTATGTCCAGTGCAGAACATGTACCAACTTCTACTCCATTGCGATATGCATCAAATTCCCTTTCCAACGAGTGCTGATTCACTCTAGATGGACTCTGGATGAAAGAGTTATGCTTGTTTCACTCTGGTACTATGTTCTGTCCCGAGCGATTTCAGAACGCGTAGTGTTGAAAAATTTTACCATAACTCCTTGCACCGATCTCCAAAATTTACGATTCTTGATGCGTTGGAAAGAAGACTTGATGGAGCTTCATATTTTCTAATTTTATTTCATGGCACCTCTCTGATCGGGGGCAAAAAACTAGTCACAACAGCAACCTTCCAGAGATGTTGATGATCGGATCTCACGACTTTGTCGGGACATCATTCATCACCTGTTGCTTGGACAAACAAATCTCCAAGAGACATTAGTCTTAAAAATTAATTGACACGGCGGCATACCTTGTTCATCTTCACTTGTTTTGTGTGCAGGCTCGATAGCGGATGATGGGCCACTAACAAAGGTTAGCACCTACCACAAAAGAGCGGATCTTCACGTAGCCATCAACTTGTTTGAGCGAGATTTGGACTTGTCAAAGTCCGGATGTTGAGAACTTCTTGATCGCTTTGTGTCTAGGGTTTTACCTGCATTCATGGACACAAACAAGAAAACAAGGGTATATGCAATAATAAAACTTAGGGTTAGTCTGAAAAATTAGATAGATCTCTCTAGGGTTCAAGTTGCCGATCCCCGGCAACGGCGCCAGAAAAGCTTGTTGATGGTTCATAGACGCGACAATTGTGAACCGCAAGCGCACGGATCATCATAGCTTTTCCCTTAGAGTATTCCATCCAAGGTTTATCAATTCGTGGATCGACAATGGACTATTCCTAGCATTAAGCGTTGATTGCATATAAAGGGTAAAACCTATAAGATATGAATGAAGTGTATAGGTTGATCACATCCATAAACATACGCGAGGGTAAAGAGCAACCAAAGGGGTAGGCGAGCCTATCGTCTTCTAGTTGTAGTTCTAGCTAATAAGAGTAAACACATCATGCATCTGATCCAAAGCAATCTTTAAACCCTTACCTCCGGTCAACCTCCTGAGAACGCCACCGTACATGGGATCACACCCTGTCACGATGCTCCCTATCGGTGTGGTTAGTTACAAGGGCACGTCCACAAGCGAATGTGTCTAGATATCATGAAGGGTTGACATACTAGATCTAATCACCATGATTACATAAAGCATGCTATATAGTCTAACCTTGCATTAGACTAAGATACAATCATATTCATGATTGGTAGAAAGCATAGAAGGAGTTATTGAGTCGCTAAGAGATCGAATAACATGAAGAACATTACTTATATAATTGATGTATTTGGATCATCACCACTGAGTACAAACCATTGATGACTCCAACTAGCTCTTGAACTCCACCATGGCACAACCACACAGGGAGGCCATGGTGGCTACGGTTGGCCTAAGCCATCCCCTAGACAACTTCGAGGACTTGCGGCGGCCGTCGTCTCCTTTTGGTGTATGCCCTAGGTTTCGCCGAGTTCTGGTGGATTAATGTGCGTGGCTTCAAGTATCGGGACAATAAATAGTCCGAGAAAACCCTAGCTCAAAGGAGAGGCCGAGGTGGCGCAGAAAGAGGCTAGGCCAGCCGGCACGGGCCACCTTGGGCCGGCCGGCCTAGGTATTTTTTGTGGCCCCTCGGTCTCATCTTTTGCGTGCAAGCTTCTAGATCCTTCAGAAATTGATTTGCCAATGCATGTGGGTATTTGACACCAGTTGCTTCGGGATAAGATCGGGTCTTGATAGCTTTCCATATGTCTGCCTAATTCGCCTTGATCCCGAAGTCATCCGACCTTATCTTCAAGTCTTTGCCCTTTCTCATTCTTGAAGGTTGGTTCACCATAGATGAGAGCAAACAAAATCCGAGTTGTATTAGGTTTTTGGCCTTCATATTCCTCCATGCTACGCATGACCTTGGTCTTCGCCCAAAAGTGCTCATTTATAGCTCAAAAACCTGCGTAAAGCAAAATCCTCCAAAAATACATGCATATGCAAAAACGAGGTTATTTCAAGTGCCAAGTCACGGGTTAGTGTATGAATTGGTCCCAAAATACCACTTAATTAGCACTAAAAAGTTGCCGCTAACGAGCGTCAACAGGCGCCGGTCGACGCCGCGGGGTGCGCCGACTATCGGGGGCCCACCACGTGTCGGGCGCCGGTTGGGGCCGCACCGTGTGGTGCGAGGTGAAGTAGAAGAGACCCGCGATGGTGCGGAGCGCGGGTCGGAGACGACGACGAAGTTGAGATTGGTTGGCCATCCGAAGGCTGAAGGAGATCGACGAACACGCAAAGGCCCCGACCTGGCGCGACAACTGTCGGTGTAAGAAATCACCGACGAGTGAATTTAGTGGATTACGTGCTTAGGCTCGGATGGTTTGCGAGTGGACACGGGGATTATACTGGTTCAGGCACGAATGCCCTACGTCCAGTTTTAGGCTTCTCGTGTCACTCGCGTTGCTCGTAGTAGGGGTTACAAGCGGTCGAGAGAGGGAACGAGCTCCCAAGTCTCTGTGAGTGTGTGCGTATGAGTGTGAGTCGTGTGAATCGTGAACCTAGTCCAGTGACTGGCTGGAGGAAGAAGAAGATCGGGAGAGAACGCTCCTGGAGAAAGGAGAAAGAGATTTCGTGCCGCTCGCAGGAGTCTGGCCTCCCCTTTTATAGCATTGTGCAGGTGTTGCTTCTTGCCCATGCCGCGGGCCCCACCGTCCTGAGTTACTGTTTGTAGCTGTAGCCATGCCCTGGAGCCATTCTGAGAGAAGTAGGTGGCACAGTATCTCGCACTGTGCATTGCACGCATAGTGTTGAACTATTGGTGATGTGCAGTCCCGTCATGGCAGGGCATGGCCCTATCGTGGTCCGCACGTGATTTAGTTTCGGAGTAGATGGTGCGTCCGATCCCTACGCGGGGGTTGGGCAAAACGGACGAGCCAACCCCCACACAGGGATCGGGCAAGACGTACGAGCCAACCCCCACGCAGGGGTCGGGCGAGACGGACGTTCCGACCCCCACGCAGGGGTCCGGCGAGACGGACGTTCCGACCCCTGTGCAGGGGTCAGGCGAGATGGACGTTCCGACCCCTACGCAGGGGTCGGCGAGCGGACGCTATGACCCCTGCGCACGGGTCGGATGAGACGGAACTGCGCTCCGCTTCTGCAACTGGTCTGCCTCCTCTACTCTGCTGCACGCGATGAGGCCTTGCTGTTCTTCTGCTGCTCTGACTAGTGCAGACCGGAGGGAAGAGAGAGAATAGAGAGAGATGCGATGGACATCGGAGAGCAGGGAAGATTGATTGCTTGCGTCATGAGAAAGGCATGCATGCATGCACGGGAGAGAGAGATTAGAGAGAGAGAGGGGGAAAATTGATTGCCGCCGTTGTTTTGCTTGGTGGACGAAAATCAGAGGAGAGAAAGGAAGAGTTAGACGGCTGCCCTACGCAGGGGTCGGGCGAGGTGTGGCCGTTCAGAGGGCCGTATTTGAACGGCTGTGCCGTCGGGGTTTTTAATTCTTGACTCGCTATTATTGTGTACCCCTAATATTGGTATCTGGCACTCCTTGAGGATGGATGCGCCGATGGTGGTTGTAGTCATTCTACTGCCGAAGCTTCTCTCTGGCGAACTATGGTCATCTGCAACTGCCATAGAGTCCTCCCTTCTCGCTAGCGCCTAATGTTTGGCACGGCTAGGGATCACCCACGACCACCACGCGGAGCCTGCTATGTCTGCTTGCGCCATCGGGTTCTCGCGCCTGAACTCGGCACACATCGCGGTCGCTCATGCCCACGCTTGGCACTCGGGATGGCGGAGCCCGCTAGTGCTACCGTGCTGCTGCTGCAGACTTCGTTAGTCCCATGCGGTGGAGGAGTCCAGTGGCTTCCTGTCCCTGGTGCATGAGGGCACCACCTATGAGTTCAACCTCTTTCATCAAGGTCCTTAAACAATAGGAATCCTCTCTACCCTCGCCAACTTATCTCTTGTTGTCCTTGGATGATCTCTCTATGAATTTGATACCCTCAATACTTCCGGGTGAAAGCTGCAACGGTATTCGTGCGCTGGAGGATTTCTCTGTGACCGTAAGAAATACCAACAGCATGCACTGTGCACACAATACTTCCCTTGAAATATCAAAAATAGTTGAGATAATAATTGATCCCCTTATAGCTGAATGCATAGTAGTAATTCCTAATAACACCCTATTCAAGTAATGATAAGGCCTATTGCCAACCCCAACATCTTTCACACATATATTCAATGCACGCGATGTTCTTTAAAAAATGCAGCTTAAATCTGAGTAAGGGGTATGGAAGGGAATCACCTTTGCTAATGGTGGAGCTAGATCTGTTTTTACAGTGGAAGATAAAGCGGACACTAAAGGAGCAAAAATTGTGATGTAGGGGGTGTTGATGCTCATTATTCTCACCTTTTTAGTGTCATTTAAGTGGAGCTTTCTAACTAATCATTATACTAACCCACCACCTAGTATGTGAAATAACCCCATTTTCACATATATGTTGTACTTTGGAGTATATTGTGTTATGGCAGAAAATACAACATAAATAGATGGACTGGAACATGGACCTAATTGAGTTTGTGGACAAGGGTTATGGAGGAGGCATTGCACAAGAAGAATGAGCACGAGGTGGCCAAGGAAGGGGCCAGGCCGGCTGGCCCAACCATTCCTGGACCCGTTCGAGCTCCCCTTTCTCCAGCGTGGAGAATTAGCAAAACCATAATTTTTTCCTAGACTCCATGCGCCAGAGACGCCTACAAATACCCCGGAATCGACCACATCAACGGGAGAGCATCCGGAAGAAAACTTGAGCCGCCATTGGAGACTACGTCAAGAGCAAAGCGATGCCAGAACCGTGGCCACGATCCCGGCGCTGCCACAAGTTGGAGGCGGTGAGGATATCATCTCCACATTGAAATCTTACCCACCATGAATAGTGACATCATGCCTAGCTTTATGGGGTAAAGTCCTCGTTTGTCCATGGGGGTGTAACAAGATCTTGATTTGTAATCGTCGAATCCTTTTGTGATATCTATTTATCATGCTTCTTATTGATGATGCTTTATATCTTAATAGCCGGCCGACATTGTTTTGGGTATGCATCGCTGCAATCTCCTCCAGCTCCACTGCATCTTGGTGAGTCAATCTCCGACCACTTCTCCCTGCCCGGCTGACATGGCATGTTAGGTTTTCTCTGCTCCTCCCTTGGTTTCTTGCAAATCTTGATTTGCAGCCACATGGAGAGAACAATCTAAGACAGCTGGTCCTGGATGTAGGCTCAAGGCACTTTTCTCCTTGTACGACCCCGTGCACCTCTTCTTGTTTATGCCATTATGATCTGTGTGGGTATACATATTTGTGGATATCATGCCCGCGCTAGTTTTCAGAAACTATGGCATTTATTGTTAATTGATTCAGAATCTGTGGAACCACTATGTTCTCTGGTCTTCTATTCAATCTGCTTTTATTCATTGTTAATCTATGTAATTCATTGTTAATTTATCCAATTAGCTTTAATTTTAGGTTATACTTTTTGTAGTTGATTGATGGTAATTCTTTCAATTAGCTTGTTTGAATATGCAGGTCAAACATCAAATAATTGAAAAAAGGACTCGACGGTGATGATGACTACATATTTGAGGTTACTCGATCTGGAAATAATTTCAGGTGGAACTACAAGGTAGAATTGGTGGGCAGCCTAGTATTTCTAATCCTATTAACACATTAAAAGGATGTGCCAGTAGTTACCGGTGCAAAGCAAACTTGAAATACTGCATAGCAAGAAAATTGAAGTGATTAATTATGTGTTTGGTACATTTGCAATGAAGCACATTCTCCTAATGACCTAGCTCACACATGATTACAGGGACACCGAATGTCATACTTAGAGGAGAACAGCTTGGTGCTAAAGGCCTGAAAACAAGAGGACTGATATGGTTCCAAGAGTTGAGCTTGGAGACATTGAAGGGATTTATTATGTGTCTGAAACATTTGGCAACATGGAAAACTTGTGGCACACATATTTCGCTATGTTGATCATCATGTGACAAACTACTATAGAAAGTATTGTTCCTAGTGCAATTTTCACTGCCAATTTACCTCTTACTGTCGGTGATACATATTCACAACCCGTTCAGAAGTAGTTATGCTTAGTGGTCGTTGGAGCCAGCGGTTAAAATGATTTCCAACACTGGATTGTGGCTGAAACCGAAGGTCAAAATCGATGTCATTTTCATCACCGACACATTCGAGCCACAAACCGGTGGTGAAAAGGCTGCAACACAAAAATGTTGAGCACTCCTTTCATCATTGTTGTGGCCGCTTATTCGATCTTTCTCAAGGAGTCTCCATTTTGAAGGAGACACCTCACCAACTCATTTTAAGGTAAGTAACTCATTTATTTTGCTTGATTTTGTATTTTTTGGATGAATTTGATGGTGA
Organism: Alloteropsis semialata; assembly: GCA_004135705.1. Lineage (NCBI taxonomy): Eukaryota > Viridiplantae > Streptophyta > Magnoliopsida > Poales > Poaceae > Alloteropsis > Alloteropsis semialata. The sequence goes on from CM014272.1 coordinate 18,583,808, forward strand.
AGTTGTTTTTCATTTTGGAGGCCATTTCTCACCATTTCTTCAATGGAGGAGCCTAAAATATGAAGGTTGCACAACACTATCTTGGTTCAAGATTGGTATACACACACTCTTGTAGTTGCTAGCTTGTTTGGATGGATAGATTCCTAACCAATTGGATATGAAATTGATAGGGATATGCTCTTTTCAATTTTTAGGTCATTTTCTCACCACTTTGATTATGGATGCTACCCATTCTGAAGGTTGAACATCAATCGCTTGCTTCAAGGTTAGTATCTATCCAATTGTGAATTCGCTAGCATGTTTTAGGTTCTATTTATTGAAAATATGGGTAGAGTGTGAATTATAGGCCCTCTCTTTGTGTATAAGGCATTTAACACCAATGTGATGATGTTGTCATGTTTGCTCATGAATCCTAGTTATTTGTTTAGTCTGCATAGATCAAAGTTCATTCATTTCAAAGGACATTATTTGTTAGTGTACGAATTTGAATTAGAGTGAAGTTCATTCATTTTTAAAGGAAATTAGATGTTTAGAGTGCATGAATTTAAATATTATCGAATAAGTCGTTACACACTCCACGACATACTATTCACTTTGGTACATAGTGAGGCTAGAGAAAATCAGGGCTTGTGAACGATAAATTGCTCAACCAACAGATTGAACCCATTAGAATGTCAGAGAAAATCAGGGTTCCGTAGGTTGAGTTAGCTTTCAACCCATTAGAGGCTTAGCCGCCACCTACCACTAGTCTGAACTGTCTATGCTCAACCTTACAAACCTGATCCTCAATCCCCTAGACCCAAACTCATAATTCTTGCTAAAGTTGAAGAAGAACCACCCACAAATGAATTATTGATATTTGTTATTCCTTTTGTAAAAAACACAAAATAACTCAACAAAGTTTAGACATAAAATGGAACACTTAATATAGGTTTTCTATCAGTTTTTGTACCTGTGGGATATGGGTACCCCTGGGCCCACTACCGACCGGGTAGCCAGTCGGCCTGGTCCCACATCTGACAAGGAGGTGGGCCGATCCCAGGTCGGCCCACGAGGATCTTCGGCTTGATGGACAAGATTGGAGAAGACTTAGCCCGCAAGGCATTCGGCGATATCCTCGGATCCTACCCGGAGATCATGGAGATTATATGGCAACCGACTCAGATTAGTTTCCTAGTCAGAGCCGGATACGATTAGAGATAACCGACTTGTAAACCTTGGGGCCCCAAGCCTATATAAGGTAGCCTAGGTCGACCCCCTTAGATCATTGAATCTCACCTCCACACATCTGATTCCACGCCATCTTTCATCCTATTGTAACCACAAACTCGCCGTCGTTCTCCGGAACCTCGCGGAGCGAAGCAATACAAGACCCCCTAGCACCGGACGTAGGGTATTATACCTCCGGGTAGCCCGAACCTGTATAATCCCTGTGTCCCTGTGTTACCTCGAGCTCCCTAGTCCAGCGATCCCCCTTTGCCTACAAATCTACCATCTGGGTACCCCTGGGTGGACTGCCGGTCAATAGATCCGACAGTTGGCGCGCCAGGTAGGGGTGATCGCCGGGCAATAAAGCTAGCTCGATGGGAGATCGTCGCTCCGTCGTCTTCCCCGACTCCATCAAGGACTACGCTACGCATCTTGAGGGCATCAGTTTTTTTTGCTGAGGTCCACTCTGCCACCTCCGGCTCTACCAAGACGCCCGACGCTCCTACGCCGACTAGCTCCGCGCTCACTTCGTCGCCGATCTCCTCGTCGGTCATCGCTCCGCTCCAGCAGCGGCTCGATGCGATCTCCATCAACGACCAGCCTCCGGGCCTGGCCACTCGCCGAAGAATTCCTCCACCAGATGAGCTCCTCGCTGGGTTGGATCGTGTCCAGGACACCATCGCTGAATGCATCTACATGTCAGAGGAGGCCTTGCGCCGACCCCGCAAAGCGCTCCCGCTAGGGTTCCGCAATGCCTCGGCAATCTACTCGGTCCAGGTCCGAGCAGACATGTCTCAGATCCGGTCTGAGATCCCACCCAAGCCCACCCAGTCTCCGGATTGCGGCGAGTTCCAGGTCGCCACTAGCGTGCTCTTGCCGGCCCCGACCGACTCGAGCAATGACTCAAGCTACACCACGCCTCCGAGGCGTGAAGTCTTCGTTTCTGAGGATTCCGTAACTCAGGACGGAGAAACCGACTTGGCCAGGGATCGCCGACAAGAGCGAAACCATGGCCGAGCCCGACGACGCGCCGAAGAAACCGCCCTGCCCCCAGCAGCGGCCGGAAACCTCGCACCTGCTGCAGCCCCCAGTGATCCTGCGGCCGCCGCTGCCGCCGGTGCACCTGCAGCCGCTGTAGCAGCCGGAGAGATCCCCCTGGGGCTCCACCAAGACGGCAACCCCCACCTCGGGGTCCCCACGGAGTCGCGCCCCAGAACCTCGATGGTGCATTCACCCGGGTACCGTTCCGCACGCCCCAGGCCAATGTCGCCGCCGCTTTCGCCGAACTGGGTCACATGCCCGACACCCCAGAGGTGCAGCGAGCCCGAGCTCAGTTGGAAGCCGCCCAGGAGCAGATTAAGCGATCGTATCATGCCAGATCCCGGTCTGGGCGATCCAACTCTACTCGTTCTGCAAGTCGCCGCTCCGCTCATAGCAGATCGGATCGGGATCATCTTCGCTAGAGGAACCCCCCACTACACGTCGTAGAAGAAGAGGTGGCCCAGAACCACCATGAAGATGAAGAAGAAGAGCGGCGCAACCCGCGCAACGCGGACCAGCACCGTGAACGATACCAGGAGCGGCGCGAACGGCGCCAACAACATCACCAACCTGACGATCTCCGTGATCGCATCAGGGCGTGCGCCCGCGACATCCGCGCCGACCTCGATGCTCGTCACCGAGAACGCGACGCGGCCGAGCTCGAGTGTCGCGAGCGGTACGACCGAGACTACGGCCGACCCGACCGCCAGCCGGTTGGCGAGGCAGGTGATGACTCGGCAGAGGAGAACGAGCGCCGCGTTGTTCATGAGCTCATGGAGCGTGAGCATACGACGCAAGATACGGCCCCCCGCGGGACAATCACCGCCATGGGCGCGGTGACGCTCGGCCCCGCGCCGACCAGATCCGACCTCCTCGCCGCGACCACCACAACGACGATGAGGAGGACTTCACCGGCTTCGCCGCCTTCTCCGCCCGACTCCGTGCCATCCACTGGCCCGAGTCCTTCAAGCCAGCCCTCGTGGAGAAGTTTGACGGTCGCTCTGACCCCAAGCTCTGGCTCAAGACGTACCACACGACGGTCAAAGCCGCCCACGGGACCAATGACCAAGCCGCCGCTTACTTCCCCGTGATGCTGGGCAAGGAAGCGCTCCTATGGCTTGAGGGTGTTCCCCGGAACACCATCGACAGTTGGGCAGATCTCTGCCATGCTTTCACCAAAAATTACCAGCGAGCTACACTCGGCCAGGCACCAGATTCGATCTGGATAACATCAACCAGAAGAAGGGTGAGAGTCTCCGAGACTACTTCGACCATTTCTTTGACAACCGGAACAAGATCGCCGAGGTCGAGGACCGGGATGTCATTGACGCGTTCTGGCGCGGTCTTATCGACAACCAGCTATTCCGTACGCTGTTCAAAACCAACCTTGTCACGGTCTCTGACCTGATGGAGGTGGTCAACTTGGAGGTTCGGGCCGATCAAGCTGAGCAGGCCCAGTTCAAGAACAAGCAGAAGCGCCCGGAAGATGATGACCGGGTTGAAAGCTCGAAGCGTCACGAGCCGCTACGTGGGCGCAAGACAGGCCCCGAGCCCCTTGTAGCCATAGCAGAAGAAGAAAGCCGGTAGGAACCCAGGTTCCATGCCGAGGAGTTTCATGATACACTGAACTATCAGTGCCCCTTCCACAAAGACGCAAAGCACAATCTCCGTGATTGTCATGCACTGCTCAAAGAACTCGGCGTCTGTCGGGGTTCTCTACCGCCAACAAGTAAATTTCCTACGATCGCGTGTCAGGATCCGGATGGTGACTCGAGAGACAGGGGGTTTATACTGGTTCGGGCCTCCGGAGAGTAATACCCTACGTCCAGTGAGCGTCGCTGTTCTCAAGTCCAAGTCTGTAGTAGGGGTGTACAAACCGGTTGGGAGAGGGAGAGAGTCCCAAGTCCCTGTGGGGAGCGAGTGAGCTGTGTGTGCGGTGTCCGAGTGTTTGTGAATGGTGTTCGAATTGCCTGCGCTGACGTCCCCTCGTCCCCTTTTATAGCTTCAAGGAGAGAAGGGAGCGGGGGGTAAGAAAGGAGAAAATTACAACGGGAGTTACTGCCCCCGAGAGCTTCGTCCAGTGTCGTCTGCCGAGCCGTACGGGGAGCAGGTGTTGACGGAGTGGGCGCCCCGCCGGACCCGGGATCGTACATCCGGGTGGTTGACGCCGATGCCTTCTTGGGTAAGCTCCCGGGTAGTTCCAGGTCGTGGTTGACTTGCTCGTGGTCCTTGGGTGCTCCAGGTGTCCTGCTCGGGTTCCAGATGTCGTCCGGGGGCGCCTGGAGTGGTACCGGAGTGCCTGGTGTAGCGCATGCATCCTTCTCCGGACTGTAGCGCTCCTGTTCGGACGAGACGGGCGCCACTGTGGCTGCCGTGGCGAAGGACGGACGCCCATCCTGGTCTGACGCAGCGGGTACCAAGTGGGTACGGCGCCGGATGGGCCGGGGCGCGGCCAGGTAGTTCCACCCGGGGCGTCGGAAACCACTCGGGAGCGGAGAACCCCTCGGGCGAACCGGGAGGCCACTCGGGAGCGGAAAACCTCTCGGGCGAATCGGGGAACCACCCGGGCGGTCCAAGTAGTCGGGGTACGGGATGTTCGCCTTGCTTTGGGTCTCTGATTTTTGTTTTTTGAGGGGTGGATTATCGTGAGCTCCTGGGTTAAGAGGTTGGATTGGGCACCCCTAATTCGGATCCTCGTCAATTAGCTACCTTTGTATTTCAGTTAGGGACTACCGAAAGAGGGGGCGTAGCGTGCGGCACTAGCTGCTGTCCAGCTGGGGTGACAGAACCGGTGAAACCGGTTTCGCCGGGGCTGGCGAAACATGTGTAGGCGGCGATACCTGTCATGGATAAAAATTAGCCGGCATACCATACAAAGGGTTTTCAGGTGTTTTTTCTGGTGTAGCTGACACACTAGCATGCATATTCTCATGTTGCATAGGTTGTATATTTTGTGAATAATAAGATGATTCTACCAACCTATCCTTTTAAATTGTTTCTATCCTGTCCATAAGAGAACTTACTACCTCGTCGGTATGTAAAAGCGCGGCACCAAGCTTGTCATCAGGATTAGAAATAGAAGGTTCAAGTGGATGTGTAGTTACCGGAGGGATTTTTTTCCACCTTTTGATCCTTCATCATGAACGCCGGCATCATAAAGTCATGAGTTCTTGTCACCTTGCCGTGGCGATCCTTCTTCAGCCCCATCAGGAATTGAGTCTTGAAAAACTCTTGGGCTGCATCAAACTTCAGGCGTTCCTCCTCGCTGATCTCCTCCATGGAGGGAACAACGATGTTATCGTTGTCCAAATCTGAGATAGATCCCATCTGGCTAGGATTTGAATAATCGGTTATTAAAACCAAGATTTTCAAATTCTCCAGCGGAGTCGCCAAAAATGTGTTGACGCTTTCTATGGTCGACACACTGAAAATTGCGCTAGTTCACGCGGATCCGCAACGGATCGATCAGCTGCAGCAAGCCCAGGTGAAACCGGTTTGAGGATCCGGTGAAACCGGTTCTTCAGGAGCTGCTGCGTAGACCTAAGATCGCCGGCCCGGGAGGGACCCCGTCAGGGCAGGCGCGTCTAGGGTTTCTCTGAGATCGGCAGGCCACTCAGAGAGCCGTCAAACGCCGTAGAGACGAAGAACGAATAGAATTAGGGTTGAAAAAGTTAGGGTTTAGAGATAACAAAAAGTAAAGGTAATAAATGTTTGATCGATTGGATTGATACTCAATCGGCCGTGACCCTTCATATTTATAGGGTGGGGAGGTCGTACCCCGCAAGAAAAGTCCTATTACAACTCGAATCTATAAAAAGAGTCCAAACCTACTAGGACTCGGGGAAAACCGGTTCCACCGGTTTGCCCTGCCAGATGGGCAATAGTGAGCTAAACCGGTCCCACCGGTCTCTGAATCCGGTTCCACCGGTTCTTCTTGCCTTTGCTGTCTTGTGCCAATTTTGATCTATGTACTGTACATGGAACTATAGTCGATGTAAAGAGGCTGTTGCATTGTCTTTAGTTGACGAGAAATGTATATTATTTTTTTATGGTACACGTACTTGCATTATTCCAGGAGTACCGGTGAATATCGTACGCCCCATCAGCTATGGTATCTAGCTAAACTAGTTGGTGGATGCAGCTCTATATGGTACAAACTATATTGACAGTCAACTTGTCCTTGTTTACCGGTAATATTTTGGTTTCTTTAAATATGACGATCCACCAACAGAAAGGAGTCCATTGATCTCGAAGCTTCAGTCCTTCCTCCTTATTTGTTCTCATCTCTGTTACGAAGGGTTCTCACAGGGTCAGTGCTCTTGATAACTGTTTACACTTTCTTCAAGCGAATAGGCTTATGTATCCTTGTATTATTTACCAGCTTTCTTGCGTTAACTAGGATACTAGGAACAACTGTACTTAAGTCTTCCTCGCATTGGTAACTTCTTAAATCCGGTGGTAAAATCCTTGAGAGGAGTAAGCCATGCGTACCAAAGGAACTACCATTAGACATTCCGAAGAAAATTACCAATGACTTCACCAAATTAAGAGAGGCAACATGGAACAGGTGCATTCGGATACATGTATAAGGTGTGGTTGTCAATAACATTTTCTGTCTAAGAAAAGGTTGATACAAGAAGAAGCTAATATACATCAACTGTGGGTCTAAACAGTAGACCTTTGGAAGATGGTGCAGTGATTGCATTGAAGAGAGTAGGAGAAAATTCACCTGGGCCTCGTGACAAAATATTTGAAGATGAAATTCCAAATATTATGGTTCTGGAACATGAAAATATTGTAAAGCTAGTTGCATACTGCTGTGAAGCACAAAACAAACTGGTGCAAAGCAGTAACAGATATATTATAGCCGAGGTCACTGAAACTGTTCTCTGCTTTAAATATTTACCTATGGGAAACCTTGACAAGCATATTTTTGGTACATAATATTATTTTCTATCGGACCTGTTTTTCCTTTCTGTTTCAGTATATGTAGTTAGATTATTTCGAGTTTTGATATGGTTTGGCATAAGTTCCTGGCGAGCAAGAAAAGATGGCAGTGCATTTTTTTCAATAGAAGAAAATGTAAGAGTACACCGAGTTAGATGATGATGGTACCTGTCAAGTAGAAAACTGCATCAAGATTAGTCTACAGTGTGTGGATATTAATCAGGAGAGGAGGCCCACCATAAATGAAATTGTCAGCAAGCTCAATTGACGAAGCTAAGATTGCGGAGGTACCAGATATAGTCTGCACAACTGCCTTTATTTTTTATTGAGAAGCACATGACAGTGACATATTGTATGTTTTTACAACCTCCATGAAAATGTAATAAATTGTAGTATAATCATATCACCTAATAAAGAGTTTGACAGAATTAGAACCATGGATGTACGAAACATACAAATATGTAGCAATGTGTTTCTTTCCACGGATGAAATAGTATGGGCAAGGGCCCATCTTATCTTTCTTCGTGTTTGGTTCAGGAGCGGAGTGAAAATAAGTTGGATCCTTAGGAGAATATTTCCGTCAGATCTAGAACATTGTCATTATATGAAATTGCACGGATAGGCATGAACCCTGTGGACACCGTCGCAGCTTCAGATGCCCCATCAATGGCAGCTGAGCGGCACGTCTCTATATGCTCGATGAATCGAGCTGAGTGGCACGGGCATGGCTGGCCAAGGATTTTCGGCTGGCAGGGCCATGCCTCGTGTCATACGTGTGGATGAATGTGGCCCTGTGGACAGCAGCGGAGGTAGATGAGAGAGCAGATGAGGAATAAGGTGCGCTGCTGCTGTAAGAGCAGGGTGGTGGTGCGGCTCATTACCGGAAACTCGTCGTTTGTCGTGTGCCCGAAACTTTGCCGTGTGCCACAGAGGCAACACACAGCGCTGTATGTTACTTTGCTAGTGCCATGGGAAAAACAATGATGGCAGGAAGCGAACGACGGTGCTGCTTCTAGCACGAGAGGTTTCAAAATTCGGTACAATGCAACCGGAGCTGACTTAACCCCCCAAAATTGAGATACGCATATGTTAGAATAAAACATATTCGTGAAGACATATATGGGTACAGAACATTACCAAGGATACAGTAGCAGAAGAATTCGTATAACTCTTCTTGTATACAGGACTTGTTGAAACACAACCAGTCTCCCAGAGCAGTAGGAATAATCTCATACTCAATCGCCTCATCCTGCTCTGGGATATAGTGTTTGGTATGGATACTTGAGCAGAAACATCTTCAACATCAGCTTCATCGCCTTCAAGAGTTTCTTCCTCGTCATCGGCATCACCATAGACAAGTCCTCGCCACACACCACACTGCCCAAATCACTACCACCTGACTCAGCAACCCAATCGGCAGGTAGAACATCAGCAGCTTTAGTAAATGTACAAGGGGGTGGTTTTGATGTGAGCCAAAAGAAACGTAGAAACTGCATTTAAAAAACACAAAAATACATGGGAGACATTCCAGGGGGGCAATACCTAACTGTGCCTGTGGGGTCAACCACGAGGACCCAGTGCCGATGCCTCTATGGCCTCAGTGAGGAGCCACCCATGCGCCGCCGACGCCGGCCGCTCAACCAACGAAGGGGCGGAGTTAATTTTGCTTAATTTTTAATTTTCATTAGTATTAAATTGGTTTATTGTCACAAAAGAAAGTCTGTGATATACGGATAAAAAAAATGTTGGGCGAGGATGTCATAGGGCTCCTTTTATTATAATAAGGCTTGGTTATGGTCTTGTTGAGAAGGAGCTTCACCAGAAGGTCATCCACCACAAAAGACAAACATTGAAGGCAGTATGGATCACACTAAAGGATACATCGTGGTCAGCTGTAAGGATATATCCAAAGTTTGTGCTCCTAATTTCTTCCTCATGCATGTGCGGACTGATAGATGCGAGATCTACAATAATGCTTGGTCTGCTACGATGTCGACAATAGCGATTAAGGCAGCCATGTAACTATATTTAATCTTGGACACTGATATATACAAATAAGACCTAACCGACGACCGCAAATAAGACCTAACCGACGCAGAAGCAAAAGTTGAGATTAGTAAGCCTTTCAATACATAAGATGCTAGCTGTCAATCGAGTCTGAACAAATATTTTGACCAAACCGAGTCACACCAGCTAGAGTTGGAACAATAGAAAAGGCTCCAATTGCTGAAGCAACTAGCAAGCAACATGTACACACCAGCTAGAGTTGCTGCAGTAACTGCAACATAGCCATAGGATAGATGCTCAGTCGATTAGGCTGAAATTGTTTTTGACTTTATCTTAAGTCAAACTTTTTATTTTTAACCAATATTTTTAGAAAACCCATTGCAATAGAAAACAATTAATTAGTTTCGTTAGATCTATCGTGTATTACTTTTGTGTTTTGCTAAAAACTTATAGAAAACTTTGACATCCTTCCACAAACTTGATTAAACATGAAAAGAATTTAGCATAGGATATATTGTGTGCTCCTAATTTCGTCGTGCTGCATCTTTGGACTCATAGATACGAGATTTACAATGCTTCGTCTGCTGCCAGGTGGACAACAGTGATTAAGCTGGCCATTTAATAAAAATTAATCGTGGACACTCACTACGGGAAATCCCAAGTTTGCCGAGTGTCTTCATGTTTGCCGAGTGTTTTTTTTCGGGCACTCGGCAAACAACTTGTTTGCCGAGTGTTTTTCAAAAAACACTCGGCAAAAAAAAACACTCGGCAAAAATAGGGTTTGCCGAGTGTCAAAAAAAACACTCGGCAAAGATATTCTTTGCCGAGTGTCAAAAAAAAAACACTCGGCAAACAATATCTTTGCCGAGTGTTTTTTTTGACACTCGGCAAACCCTATTTTTGCCGAGTGTTTTTTTGACACTCGGCAAAGTCATAATTAAAACCACATTTTGAAGTAGTAAATCAATTCAAATTAAAAAGTTTTGAACTACAAAGTTGTATAACTTCTCAAGATGCTGAACTTTTAGTTTGGTCATTTCTTCATTCGACAAATTCATATGAATATTGTTCACAAAATCTAGATCTCTCGTAGAGTTTCCTGAAACTATAAGAGAGATCTATAAGATTTGTGAACAATGTTACTCTCACTACATCGGATGAAGAAATGTCATATATCAAAGTTGTAGATCTTCAGAAGTTATACAACTTTGTAGTTTAAAATATTTTAATTTGAATTTGTTTTGCTAATGAAAAGTACGTTTGTAGTTCTCAAAATTCAAAATTTGAGTTTTTTCAAATGACCTCGGATGAAAAAACTGTCAAAATAATAGTTGTAGATCACAATAAGTTATGAAACTTTGTAGTTGACAACGTTTTCATTTGAAATCATATAGTCAACGAAAACTAAGTGTGAATGTTCTCAAATTTGAAATTCAAATTTTGTAAATGACCTCGGATGAAGAAACTACCAAAATAAAACTTGTAGATTTCAAAAAGTTATAAAACTTTGTAGTTGACAAGTTTTTAATTTGAAATCATTTAGGGGCTCAAACAAGTAATTTACACTCAGTTTAGTATAATACGGTAGGAATCAAAACAATATCTAGTCACAAATGAGAGTGTGGTGCAGTGGTAGGGAAGGTCACGCGCGAGAGAGAGGTCGCGGGTTCGAATCCCGCCAACCGCGTAGCGCGCGAATTTTCCGCGAAAAAAGGGTTTGCCGA
>CM014272.1:18595735-18654715 GCA_004135705.1 Alloteropsis semialata
TTTTTTCCATTGGCAGGGTTGATTATTACAAAAAGATCCTTAGATTTTACAAATAAGTTTCTGGGTCTCGCAAAGAAGCCCCACAAATGTACTAACGGGCCTCCATTGGGCCTCTTCTACAGACAAAGGGGTGCCTTGGGCCATGGTACCAATGACAAGCACCCTCTAACCTAATTGCCTAAAGTCGAGTGGAGAACATAGAAACCAAACTAGCATGATTGTCTGATGGATCTTGGTGTGTCAGTGGCTACATGAGGTGAGCATTATTCGATTGTTGGCAATTGGTAAATTTACCAACTTCAAGGGTATTATCCTAGTTCCTAGGATTTCCCATATGTGTGTTGTTGACTGCTCCGACTGATGGGATTTCCCATGTGTGGGTTATTGATCGCTTTTGCTTAATTACATGTGAGAGACATCAAGGTGTTGCTATCTTGTTCTTAGTTAAAGAAGTGAATCATTATTATAATCTTGGTGTGCCGGCACCTTAGGGCCTAAATGTCTCGCCAACAAGGTTTTTTACCCTTTGGCTTGGTGTGGACTGATGGCGACGCCCATGTGGTGGGGATAAGGAAACCCTTCATGAAGAAGCTCCTTAGTGAGGATGACATAGTGGTGAGAGGTTAAATATGAGAGCTTTCTGTGCTTGGATCATATAGTGTGATTTAAAAATATGTTTGTTAGCGTCATACAAGTAAGGTCGGTAGGTAACAGTAACAATGTGTTTATAAATGTTATATTTGTGTGTGGTACACAAGGTATAGTTATCGGTGAGTTTTGAGTTACCAACACTTACCATGTGTAGATTTGTGCACCCGGTTTGTGATCGGTGGTGGAAGTCTCATTTTCACTGCTGCTAGTGCCACCAGCTAATCTAAATAAGGCAGAGTTGGCATATGAAAATATCATCACTAAATTCAAATATCTTATGCTGGCAGTGACCGCTTTCACTACCAACACTCTTTGGTGGCCTTCCCCTCTTCCTATGAGTAGGTGTCATTTGTTGATGTCCACCCACCGAACTAGATCCCTTTGAATGATCTTTCATCTGATCAAGTACGAGTTTTGTGTTATGTTCCTTCCACTTTATGCTTGTTGATAGTAAACACTTCAGAAAGCTGTGAATAAGAAGGGGGAAAATACTCATCAGTTTCTTGGGTACTGTCGGATCTATTGACCGGCAGTCCACCCAGGGGTACCCAGATGGTAGATTTGTAGGCAAAGGGGATCGCTGGACTAGGGAGCTCGAGGTAACACAGGGACACAGGGATTATACAGGTTCGGGCTACCCGGAGGTATAATACCCTACGTCCTGTGCTCGGGGGTCTTGTATTGCTTCGCTCGCGAGGTTCCGGAGAACGACGGCGAGTTTGTGGTTACAATAGGATGAAAGATGGCGTGGAATCAGATGTGTGGAGGTGAGATTCAATGATCTAAGGGGGTCGACCTAGGCTGCCTTATATAGGCTTGGGGCCCCAAGGTTTACAAGTCGGTTATCTCTAATCGTATCCGGCTCTGACTAGGAAACTAATCTGAGTCGGTTGCCATATAATCTCCATGATCTCCGGGTAGGATCCGAGGATATCGCCGAATGCCTTGCGGGCTAAGTCTTCTCCAATCTTGTCCATCAAGCCGAAGATCCTCGTGGGCCGACCTGGGATCGGCCCACCTCCTTGTCAGATGTGGGACCAGGCCGACTGGCTACCCGGTCGGTAGTGGGCCCAGGGGTACCCATATCCCACAAGTCCCCGAGCAACGTGCAGGCGCGTGTCGGACTGTCGATGAAGAAACGAAGCCTTCCAGGTCGGCTGAAGCATCTTGGTCGGCAGGCCGACACAAGGGTGGGCGGTGCTCAAAAAGAAAACCACAGGCCATCCGGGAATGACCCTGGGCAAACCCGGGGCGAAGCCGCGAGTGGCATAGCACCGAGTTGTGGCCGAGTCGGACACCGAGGAGCTGCGCAACTTAGGAAAAGTGATACATCCTGATGGGGCATATGGAGGGCGACGCAAGGAGCCCTCCATACGGAGTAGTCCCCGAGCATTGGGCCGACTAGTAAAGTCAAGCCAATGGTCAAAGGAGAAGGATCTTCAAGCTTCGAGGCAATCAGGCCGCCCGAAGGATAAGCCTGCCAGACGAGTCATGACAAGAACAGTGCTCACGTGAACGCACAGATCGTTCCCGTGGTCGGATGAAGCCAAAGGTTATAAGGGCGAACTGAGGACCTCGAAGAGAGGAGCTGCTGCGTGGCACAGATCTCACGCGCTGAACAATGCAACCGGGGTCACATGTTATCATTTAGCACAGAGCTATAAATATACGCCAAGGCCCTGAGCCTTGCGGTCATTAGAAGATAGGCATAGCAACCACCTAGCTTGAAGAATGTTGGGGACTTGCTCCTGGGTTCATCCTCCAGGGAGGAATCATGGGGACTTGATAGCTTGGTGCTAGAAGAGTGCTTGCGAAGATCCTGAGGTGTTGATTAGCATCTGAATGCTGTCCCATTCACCCCTGCATTCCCGTGTGACGAGGGCCATGTGGGGTGAAATGCTTTGTAGAGTGAGAGATAGCTAGAGGCATTCGCTAACAACCCTCAATTGGTGCTGTCCCGTCGATGGCTGCAGTGGTGCTACAAGAGAGCTTGCGAGGAGCTCATGTGGGCCAAGCTTGCTACGGATGCAGCACTAGGCGCAGGGACGAGTGCCCCAGGCTGTCACCTTGACGGTTGATGTATTTGATCTTTGTAACCGGCCTATGACCGGCTCCCTTTGTAACTTATAGCTTTCTGATGAATCTTGTCTCTATCGAGGCAATATCTGTATTCCCAGGATCCAAAAGTCGACAGAGGCGTTGTAGGTTCGCACAGTAGCAACTAGTCATAGAGACTTCTTGGTCGTAGTCGAAACGACGAGTCCCGAGCGCCGGGGATGGCCGAGTCCGGAGACTCGTTGACCGTAGTCAAGAGCGCCGAGTCCCCGAGGGTCGGGGATGGCCGAGTCCGGAGACCCGTTGACCGGAGTCAAGAGCGCCGAGTCCCCGAGGGTCGGGGCTGGCCGAGTCCGGAGACCCGTTGACCGGAGTCAAGAGCGCCGAGTCCCCGAGGGTCGGGGCTGGCCGAGTCCGGAGACCCATTGACCGGAGTCAAGAGCGCCGAGTCTTCTGGGGCTTGAGTAAGTTGGAATGCTTATTAGGGTTCCATTGCAGCGCTCCGGGCGGAGTTGATGGAACTAAAGCAGGCGGCCGAGTTCAACGCCAACTCGCTGGTGCCTGCCGCGTCGGGCCCGGCAACGTTGACGTTGGCGCAGTGGCTCAGGGCCGGCCCGAACCGCGCTGCCCAGTTGATGCAGTAGACTGCAGTTGGCTTCGGGAGCTGGATACTGGCTCTGTTCAGAATTCATTTCCCGACGCAGGAGCTGGCCCCAATCGCCGATGGTATACCCGAGGAGCTTGCCGACGAAGAGTTCGACGGACTAGTCGACGAGTGTACCCCTCTGGCCGAGGCTGTTGCAAAGGAACTGGGCCTGTAAAAACAATTATAGATGTAAACCCTGTAGTATTCAGATATGTATAAAATTCCAGGTTTATTTGAAGCATTGATGTGCATTGGTGTTTTGTTGGACCCTTTTCCCTGCCGACTAAGACCTTGCGTCACCCGACTGGCCACTGCCTTGTGCCGTTTAAGCGCCCTTTTGGACCCGCTGACCACTGCTCACGGAGAGAATGGCTTACCCTGCTACACTGCTCAGCGGGGAGCTTAGGTGTAGGGGGCGCGCGGGTTGAGCACGGAGCTCAGGGTTTTACAGTTGGGGACTCGGACCAGCCGGGTTAGCTCAGTAGTCGCCGGGGGGAACATAGGGTTGGGCAAGGTCTCGGAAGTCGGAGTAAGCAGGTACTCCCCCAGGTATCATGGTGAAGAAAACGCAGTCTGGGTCAGGCCCAATCCCCGAGCATCAGCATGGGTGCCGGGTAAGGAGTTAATAACAAGCCATATAACGAGGCAAAGATGCTTTCATTGATATGAGACAAGGAATACATAGCTTTGTTAAATTTTACGGGTAGAACTTGACGAGGTGTTCGATGTTCCACACGTTCGGGACGGGGTCGCCGTTAGCCCACTGGAGGCTATATGTTCCTAGCGAAACAACTTCTTTGATGATGAAGGGGCCCTCCTAGGGGGCGGATAGCTTGTGCTTGTCTTTGGTGGACATGACTCAGCACAGGGCCAAGTTGCCAACATTGAGGGATCGTTCCCGGATGTTCTTGTCGTGGTAGCGCCGTATCTGCTGCTCGTGTCTTGCATGCCTGACCAGTGCAGCGAGTCGATGTGCTTTTAGGCAGTCGATGTCGACCTGGCGGCCGATTTTTGCTTCACCTTCCTCGTAGTGCTAGATGCGCGGAGCACCATGGGCGATGTCAGCTGGGAGGACGGCTTCGAAGCCGTACACCAGGAAGAAGGGAGTATATCCCGTTGCTCTGCTCTTCTGGGTGCGTAGGCCCCATATGACATGGGGTACCTCTTTGGCCCACCGGTCGGGGTGCTTGTTGAGTTCGTTATACATGGCTTTTTTGAGCGAGTCCTGGACCATGCCATTAGCCCGCTCAACCTGGCCATTGCACCTAGGGTGCGCCGTGGAGGAGTAGTAGACGTCGATGCAATTGTCCTGGCAGAAGTCCCAGAACTCGTGGCCTGTGAACTCGGAGCTGAGGTCAGTCACGATGCGGTTTGGGACCCCAAACCGGTGGGTAAGCTCTTGGATGAACTTGGCAGCCGTGGCCGACTTGGTGTCGGTCACAACCTTATACTCGATCCACTTGGTGAATTTATCAACTGCCACCAAGATGTGCTTGAATCCGCCCGGGGCGGTTTTGAAGGGCCCGACGTTGTCGAGTCCCCATATGGCAAATGGCCAAGATGGGGGGATGGTCCTTAGCGCCTGAGCCGGCAGGTGCTTTTGCTTCTGGAAGAACTGGCAGCCGGTGCAGCAGCGCACCAACTCTCTTGCGTCAGATAGGGCCGTTGGCCAGTAGAACCCTGCCCTGTAAGCCTTGCCGACTAGGGTGCCGGCTGCCGCGTGGTTGCTGCAAGTGCCTGAATGGATATCTTGCAGGAGGGTGATACCTTCATCGCGGCGGACACAATTCATGAGTATTCCTGTGGAGGCGGCCTTTCTGTACAGGGCGTCACCGATAACGACGTAATTTGTCGCTCGCCGAGTTAACTTCTCGATTTCTTCCTTCGTACCCGGTGACCAGTTCTCTGTGAGGAAAGCGATAAAGGGGGCGCGCCAGTCTGCTTCCACCACGAGAACTTCATTGGTCGGCGGGCCACCTGGGGGTGGCTCCGAGTCGGGCACGGGGCTGCCGTCCTCAAGCATCTTGATGGACGGGGTGCGCAGGTCTTGGACGAAGACGCCGACTGGAACCTGGGCTCTGGTGGATCCTAGCTTGGACAGAACATCGGCGGCAACATTGTCTTCCCGGAGGACATGATGGAACTCGAGCCCATAGAAGTGGGCTTCGAGTTTGCGTACCTCTGCGCAATACGTGCTCATGGTTTCCTTGGTCATGTCCCAATTCTTGTTAACTTGTTCGTGAAAGTGCATCTAGGCCCCCATGTGGGTTTTGGTGAATTGTATGACAAAACGATTAAAGGACTAACTTGTTTGCTTAAGACTATGAGCAGGTTTTTATTTGTACATTCATGTTGTGATGTTGAATTATATATGAAATGAATGGTCTTTGGCTCATAATGAGAAAGGCAAGCAAGTGTGTGATCTCTTTGTGCATAAATAATGAATGACAAGCATGAGTGTTGTGGACAAGTCAACAAAGGCTGCACAAACCCACACATGTAAGTGTTGGTAACTCAAACTGTACCTTATGTACCACACACAAATATAACTGCCAACCTTACTCGTATGACGGTCACGAACATATTTTTAAATCACACTATATGATCCAAGCATAAAAACCTCTCATATTTAACTACTGCAGAAAGTAGCGACATTTTCACATCCATATTACAAAAACCACCGGTGAAAAACTTTTAAAATTTGTTCCTTAGTACGTGGGCTCAATCGCCATTTGAGCCGGACGTAAAAAGTGTTTTCATGACCAGATTGTGGCTGGAACTGGTTGTGAAAATTGCCGCAATTTTCACGGGCGGTTTTGCTCAGTTTTCACAACCGATCCCAGCCACGAACCGCATGTGCTAATCCCATTTTTACCGTCGGCTCTAAACTAGTGTACACTAAATTTTTTATTTTTGTGTTATTTTTTGATATTTTTTCCCTAAACTAGCACCACAAAAGATTGCAGCTCGAAAGACCTAAGGTGTGGTCACGTATAAATTTATGAAAATATTTTTTTACATTTTACTGCATATAAGTTTTCATAGAGGAGTTTTGAATTTTTTTAAAAAAATAGTTTTTCTGTATCTAATGGGTAAATGAATTTCTAGGTACTTAGAGCATCTGCAATCCAACTAACATATTGTGAGAGTTATTAGAAAAATAATACTCTAGCAGATCCTTTTATCTTTTCTTTTTCTAATAATTATTGGGATGAATAGTAATCTACCACATCTGTACCCAAATAGAGGAGGAGTTGTGACTCTCTCAATATGACAAATGGATTGGGACAAGATTATTGCTAAGGCATCTCCCTCAATAATAATGGAAGAGATATTGGGATATCCCAATTAGGTCATTGCTGGGTAATATTTATTGGGAGACTATTGATGCTCTTGTTCTCAATAATTGAAATTTGTACTATAGGTACCTCAAATAATTCGTAAGAAATCCTATAAAATAGTATCTAAAGACATATGCCCTAGATTAGAATATATCCTGAAAAATATATGAAAGATTAAAAGTTTGGCTATGGATAGGACACACTTTAATAATAATAATAATAATAATAATAATAATAATAATAATAATAATAATAATAATAATAATAATAATAATAATAATAATAAATGGAGTCTATTTATAGGTATATAAACTTTTCATAAAAAATACCACAAATCTTCATGAAATTACACTATACATTGTTCACGAACCCATACGTCTCCCGCACCCTTTCATATATGTCAAGGCAAACTTTAAGCTTGAACACCCTAAAAAATGTTATTTTTGCTCAAATTAAATAGAAATGCTTTTTGGTATGTCTTATATTGCATATAAATTGTCATTTAGGATTTTTGAATTTCTTTGCGAGGATTTGCTATTTGTGGGATTGAATGAATTTTTAGTACTTGTAAAAATAAAATTACGTTTTCACCGCTAGGTGTTAATAGGATCGGTGAAAATGTAACTTTTTCGAATGCGGATAGAGATATCCATATATCACTTTTTCGAATGCGGGTAGGGATATCCATATATCACGTTTTTCGTGGATTCAAATTCGGATGATTCGGATAACCATTTGCCATTCCTGTACTCCAGATTTTTTTTTTTCTGTAAATTCCTATACTCCAGGTCGGCCTAGTAGGCTAGGAGGCTAGGGCTACCTAGAGTTGGGCCTAATTTTGCTTCATGTTAACTCTTGGCCCAACACCCACGAGCCCCGGCATGTTCACAAAGGGCCAGCGCTGGCTCTGACGCCCATCGCGGCGCTGCCCACCGCTAGACACTCGCCGGCTCGGCAGGCACCACCTGCACTTTCTCCGAGCTGCGCCGCCGCCCACCGGGCGCTGCACATTCCCCAGGCCACGGGAAGTCGCCAACCCACGCGGGGCCGCTGCAGCCTGTCGCCGTGCCGGCGGTTGACATCCTGTGCGGCCGTGCGACGCACTGACGACGGAGACCCTAGGCCACCGTCACGGACGAATCCCCTGATCCCGTCGTGATCTCAGGACATCACTCCTCACCTGTCTGTCCCCAATCCCCTGCTCTGCTGCGTGGTGTGTACTACACCCTTCCTGGTACGTCTTTAACTGGAGCATTTGCAAGGGTATATTGCATAGAGTTTAATTAGAGATGTTCATGTTGTTTTGGGGAAGGATACATATCAATGAACATTGGCATGGGATTAGGGATCTGCTTAGCTCTCACTGAGATTTATGGTTTAGCCATTTAGCCTGAAATCAGGGCATAACTGTTGAATTCTTTTGCTTTAGCAGTAGGGGTTTTGTAATATAGGAATGTATATAATTAGTTTGTACTTTCTATATCTTTTGTTCAAGAGCTTGATACTGTATATGCCCATTTTTTTCAATCTGCTATTGTCTAATACTTGTACTTTTTATATTGTAATTTATGTAAGTTTCCAACTTGCTTGTTGAATGCTGAATTTAACGTATACCAAATCACTTGGCAAATTTTTATAAATGATTACCAAATTGTGTATTGGATTATATGAAGTCAACAGTGCCGGACCCAGGGCATGCCTAGCCATTACTTGAATTGTATGTAGATTTGGGTTTCAGACTTGCTGATAACCTGTGTGTTTCTCAATGAGGCAGGACTCAAAACCTGACTAGAAAATACATGTTCCTGTCAGCTGGTATCCCAGAGAATCTTTTGACTTTCTGCAAAAATGCCGGGCAATCCTTTGGCCTGAAACACTAAAAGCATCACATATTTGCAGAGCATACACAATGCTGCTATTAAGAACCAATATATTTTTATACCCGGCCAATATGACCCTCCATGGGAGTATGATAATTCCGTCTACTTGTTGGCAGTTGGCACCCTAATGCACCTCACAAAATCATCCCGCCACAAATAAAATTTCAGCCACACAAGGACAGTACAATAGAATAAATACAAAATCTACAAGTTCTGTTCAGGAGAGAATTATTTACCTTGGCATATTTGCTTTAACTAGTATCCCTTCCGCATATATGTAATCAAGCAAGCGAAATGTGCACTCTTCTGTAACTAAGATCGAAACTGCAGACTCGTGCATTTTCAATACACCAAGTTTAGGTAAATTATTAGTGCGGTTATAAACATAGTATTATTCCCATCAAACTATCTAGACGTTAACTAAACTTATCCTCGGGCTACACATTATAATCATGTAGGCTGTTTTCATTTTTTTGATGGGGTTGTTGGTTTTGGTGTAGCATTTGGCCTGCTAAATTCCATATTGCTGTTAGCATACCTTGTGCAGACTTTGATGTGGAACTAGTGCTACTAGCAAAGCATGTCTTCCTTGTATCATTTATGCCATTTAGACATAATTACTAGCACACTATCTTCAGCTACTTTGCAGCTTTGTTTTCATTACGGCTAGAGGTAATTACTTCCCTCTTGCGATAGTTGTGTCACTGGTATTGTTATCCTGTGGCATATAAGTGTTGTGATAATTTTTCAAATCTACTTTGGATTACACAATGCTTGTGATAAATACAGTAAGTGTCTGTATGCACTGAACATAGTTTCTCACTGATAGCACATTTTTATTGGTCCCTCTAGTTTAGACTTTTTTGACAGATTAAGAAAAGTGATTAAAGGTAGAAGGAAGGAGTATGTGAATATGAATGTGATTATCCTGAAATGGATGTTTGTGATCCGCCTTGAGGTTATTCATTTTTCAGACCTTGCTGTGCACATATCCTTTCTTCTGATGTCCTCATATTGTGAGAACCCCTGCAAGTTCAATAAGCTCAGCCACAAGCAGCAGTGAGCAAGCAGGATTCAGGTGGTGCTGCCTCGAAGCCTTCTTTTTTCTCAAAAAGTGCAGTAGAGCTGCACATCATTATATTAAGAAGATGAAAGGGGAAAGAGATCCCAAACAACACAAAACACACAACACAGGACGCACGCGCACAGAGGGGCAATGGCTCTCATAATGATGGTGGAAGGAGAATCCCCAGCTTCTGAAATGCAATTGGGTCAAACAAGTATGCACAAGAGAAAACCTGGAGAGATAGGTTTACGACAAGTACGCAGAGCTGCAAATGGGCCAAACAAGTATGCAGAGCTGCTCTTCATCAATGGATATTTTTACAACATATCAACCATTTTTTTTTTCTGGATATGGACATATGGTGGTCAGGTGACGGCAATATAAGCATTGATTGAAGCTGTTAGCCTCATTTTGGATTCTTTGACAAACGTCGAACTGCCTGCAAAAAATGCCAGCCTGCACAAACACAAAAAAAAAAATTCCATCACGCTGATCGGCACCACAAAACAAGGACCTAAGATTTTGATCATTTGGCGGGAAAGAGAACCATGGAAGCTGGGCTTTCTGTTTGATGTGCTAAACAGGGTGCTCCAGGTGCGCGACATATTCTTAGCGCAGGTAATACTGATGCACATGGAACTGGAAGCTGCTCTAGCCATCTGGCGTGGCATGCTATAGAATGCATAGGTTGTGACTTAGAACGGCCTCGAGTCTGACGCATTGAATTTTCTTGCTGCTCTCAATGGAACAATCACTCTTGATCAAATTTCCACTCGGAGTTTTTTTGGAGAATCCAAACATCAGCTAGTGATGAAATTCAACGAAGCCAAGGTCCAGTAGGCTGGCCATTTTGCAATTGGGTTGCATATACTTCAGCAGAAGAGCGGTGCTACTCTAGTTGAGGATGGTCCTCATTTTTGGCTGGACCATTTCATGAACTTTGGAATCCTTCATGTTGCAAGCGATTTAGCTGTGCCTGAGGACTAACAGAACTTGTATCCACCCTAAAAACAAGAAAAAAAATAAGTTCCAGAAAATTGTGTCGTTGCTTTCCTGAAAGTAGAAAGGTTCTTTCTGCCAGCACAAGGAAACGGAGAACAGGCAATTTCCTCGTCACATGGAAATTCTAAGAGTGTATCTGAACATTCTGGTCTTCAACATGTCAAGGCATGAAGCACTGGCACCTTTAGGGTCACGGCAACAATAAACAACAGGAACCCCCGGCAGATCTTGCAACCGTAGCAGGTGCTCGGTTTCAGCAATCAGTAAGGCTCTATTAGTTTCATAGTATCACCCCTTATCATCATATAGAAACAAAAAACAAGAAGAAAATGTTTTACAGGAACAAGTTATTAACTTCCAGAACATAGTAACATACATTAGTCTAGTTTTTAATAGGAAGATACAAAACGATTCCAATGAAATATGACACACTACTGAATACTGATGCTTGTTCAACATACACAATGTTCTGCATCATGACCCAAGAGGACCTCTTCTTTTCGTTTTTTTAAGATGAAAGGAGATGAAAGATGCACCCAGCAAGCTCCATGTCCCCAAGGCAAGTAGTATACCCTGTTGATGACAATACACATGTTCATAACAAGGAAAAGTGAGATACAAAATTGTGAGTATAACTTGATATTTATGTGGTTAGTAAAAATGCTCCACTGGTGGACGTGCAAGAAGATGAATTGTTTGCCCAAAGAAAACAACAATTCAGAAATTGGTGAATGGCATTTTCAGGAAAAAATTCCATCAGAGATCACAAACCTTGAATTATCTGGTCCTGCCTGCATACTTCCCTTGGACAGTCGGTTGTCTATCCAAATGAACCTCTGCACTTTTGAGATGTGCATGAACAACATTTAGGCCTTCGGCATCCTGAATTTAGTATCTGCTGAGTTTCACATTGGCTGTCGCCATAGTCGAATGTCAGCTCTGTCATTGGGGGAATGTGCTTGATTGCAAAAAATGCAGTATGTGGGTGCCCCTCATCATATACAACAGGTTGCCAAAACACATTAGGTGAGCAGCTGTGGTTCATGAAACGAGCTACATTTCCAGATTGTTTTGCCCTGATGACTATTGGCAGGTCCTTGAATGTGTCATTTGGATCAGAAAAACCAGGTTGCCCCACCAATTCCGGCACACAGTTCCAGCTCCAATTTTGTCCAGAGCGAGTGGCCTCAAATAAGTAATCATCTTCACCATATGCTCCTCCTTTTTCAGTGATTTCACCAGCATATTCACAAATAAACGTGCCCGCTCGAATGGGATCCCAGCTGCGAAGGCGGGATCTGCGAAGGCCCCAACCACTATTCACTGTCTTAAACACTTCAAAATGCAGAGAGGAGCCTCTCTGCACCTGTCTGTTCCTGCAGTCTCCTGAGCAAGTGCAAGAGCTAGTGCACTCATATATCACTGGCTTCCAGCTTACAAGTATGCCAGAATACAAGGAAGCTCGCCGCCATTTGGCTGCAGGCAAGAACACTTCTTATCACCTTGGCTGCATGAGCCTTTGCAGTCACAGCAGCCTTGCATCTTGCACATTAAGATGGCTTGATTATTCCTACTGACAAGGTCATTTGTGTACGTGAAGTCTGCAGGGGCTGCCTCGTGGTCAATCTCGTTTACCACACAAACTTTTTCCCTTTCCACACCATTCGATATGTCAAGAAGAAGGAGGTGGTCTCTAGAGGATGGATCCTGTCTCCATTTATGAGTCTTCTTCCAAACCGCAAAACCATCAGGCTGCCCTGGCTCCCTGACCATCCTGTGCTTGAAGATGCGAAAGCCAGATGCTCCTTTCGCAGTCCAGGATTTTATTATCTTGTAGAGGCCATCGTATATGTACACTTTGTTCTTCTCTTGCAGTCTGGGTAGAAAACCTGTTGCACTACGGATCACTCTAATGAGAGTACCTCTGCCTGAACTTCCCTTTAGCCCAAGATTGCCTTTCTTAAGTTTATGGGCGACCTTGTTATCCTTGCCACTACCAGTGTAAATGAGAATATTTGGATCATCTTGCCCATTGTCATAGATACCCGATGACACAACGCAAGTAGCCACACTATCCTCTTTGTTATCGAAAGCAGCAGACATGTAATCAATCCCTTCGATGATCTTGCTGTGCAGCCCTACCAAGCACATCTCTGCTCGGAAATAAAAGATATCACCAACCTCAACTCCTGGAACCCCTCCTATCCTCTTTTCCTGATTGACAAACAATTTAGCTTTCCTCGTTGTGCTCAGTGCCTTCAAGTGAATCTGCTCATGCCCCTCAGATTATGTTTCTTCAAGCTGCTCACGCCTCCGTCGCAGTGCATCATACATGACGAGTACAGAATCCACAACATCCCTCGGCTGATCTGAATAAGGCAGAGTTGGCATCTGCAAATCATCACTGAATACAAATATCTTATGCTGGCGGTGACCACTTTCACTACCAACACTCTTTGGTGGCCTTCACCTCTTCCTATGAGTAGGTGTCATTTGTTGATTTCCACGCACTGAATTGGATCCCTTTGAAATTGGATCCCTTTGAATGATCTTTCGCCTGATCAAGTAGGAGGTTTGTGTTATGTTCCTTTCACTTTGTGCTTGTTGACAGAACACACTTCAGAAAGCTGTGAATAAGAAGGGGGAAAGATACTCATCAGTTTCTTGTGTACAAAAACTCTTGTGTACAAAAACTGATAGAGAATCTATATTAAGTTTTCCATTTTATCTGAACTTTGTTTAGTTATTTTGTGTTATTTACATAAGGAATAACAGATACCAGCAATTCATTTTTGTGGGTGGGCCTTCTTCGACTTCAGCAAGGATTATGCGTTTGGGTCTAGGGGATTGAGGTTTAGGTTTGTAAGGTTGAGCATAGACTGCTCAGATCAGTGGTAGGTGCAGCTATGCCTCTAATGGGTTGAAAGCCAACTCAAAACCTACTGAACCCTGATTTTCTATGACATTCTAATGGTTGAATCTGTTGGCTATGCAATTTGATCATTTAAAAGCCCTGCATTTCTCTAGCCTCACTATGTACAAGTGAATAGTATGCCGTGGAGTGTCTACCGACTTATTTTATTTATCAATAAAAGTAAATTCCACTATGCTCATTAAGTTTCAATAATGAGAGTGGATTTTTTGCCACCGGCGACACCTCCCCCCGGCCCCACGTGTGAAAACCGTCGGATCAAATTCCATATGGATGAATTGAACACCTCATTTCATATCATTGAATTGTGATCAGGTTGAATTTCAGGATGGTAGTTTTGACCATTTTATTGTGCCAGATAACCCTTTCAAATAGGAAATCCTAATAATTTCCTACATAGCTGCGTGACTCTTATGGTGGAGATATCTAAAAACAGTGAGATAACACTTCTCCTTATTGCTTATTAAATGGAGAGTAGTAATGCCTAGTTAGTTCCCTATCCATGCATTAAAAATTGTAGATCTTCCCTCTGTATGCGCACGCACAACAGTGGGGAGAGAGGGGTGAGCGGGGAGGGGAATTACCTTCAATGTTTTTGGAGCCAAATCTGTTTTCCGAAGTGGTGGAAGGTGAAGCAGCACTGACGGAGGGCCAACAATGGTGATATAGATGGGAACCTGAGGCGGCGATCGTGAGGTTAGCGTCAGTGATGGGGCCCGATCTATTTCCGTAGCAACGGAAGATGGAGCGGTCCAGCGATGGTGTGTAGCAAGAAGGGAACCCTACGCAACGAGATGAGGAGGGTGGGATTGGCTGCGGTGATGTATGGGGAGAGAAGCACGGTGGCAATGTAGGTTGTGGGAACCGGAGGCTGCTGGAATTCAGAAATCCGAAATGACAAAGATGAGGGGGGAGGAAGAGAAAACAACCCTAGGAGAGAGAAAAAAATTTAGCAAAATGAGCCAAGGCCTCTCCCCCACCCCTTGGTGTCTATTTATAGGGAGAAGGTATGGCTATTTATGTTTTTTCCATTGGCATGGTTGAATATTACAAAAAGATCCCTAGATTTTACAAATAAGTTTCTGGGCCTCGCAAAGAAACCGGCTCATATCGAAAGATATGACGCAGCTTTTACGCTTATATTCATTATCCAATGAATTTCAGTACTTTCATTGTACTCTACGAAAATGCTACATAAAGTATGCATCTTTTCTTTCAGGTCAAGCTTTGGCGACGACTCTCCAAGACGCTCAACAACATAGCTAGCTTTCAAGCTTGGGGGTCAAGCACCCAATTACTACTCGACGTGGCTCCAGTAGCTCACCTGGCACATAAGCTCGGGGGCTGGACGCCACAGAACTACTCTGATAAAGCTTGAAGAACTCGGAAAAAGCTTGAAGAACTCGAATGAGAAAACTATTTCCTAAAGCAAAAGGTCGTAGGTTCGAAGTATTCGGATGATGACTTCCGCGAAGACAAAGTACTCGGATGATGACTTCCGTGAAGACAAAGACCCTTGGATTGATTATTCAATCATTCCAAGGCTCAGGGGCTGATAAGCTACACCCATCAATCTCTTTTTTCAAGACGGAAGAAGCAGATTCCAGATTTGACCCTCAGCCTGATTCTTCGATTCAACCTAAGGCTCGGGGTCTACTCCATATGGAGTGCGACGTTCGCCGCTCTCCATATATCAAGACTTTGAGCACACCATACCCTCATGGCTGCTTTGATTCACTTTGAAGATTCAGCCAGACAAGTACTCAAGAAGCACTGAAACTACTCAGCGAGGATCTGAAAAGTACTCGAAGACTGCTGCATACGACTATGAAGCGCTCAGGGGCTTGTCGGGGATAGAATCCCCAGTATCCGCAAGGAAGGAAGAAGACGGACTTCTATTAGAATTCCCCTGTAATCCTACTAGGACTCATAATGTGTAATCCTACTAGGACTCCTACCTTGTAGCCGACTAGGAAACCGCCCCTGGACTATATAAAGGAGGGCCGGGTACCTAAATGGGCATCGAAAATACCTCAGCGCAGCGCGCAATACTATACACCCCATACAAGACATAGGGTACGTTGCCTTGGCAGCCCGAACCTGTCTAAATCGTGTCTTGTGTCCCGCGTTTACCTTTATGCTTCAGGTCTGGCGATCCTCCACCGCACAAATCACTACCTTGAGGACCCCCCATAGTAGGCTAATCGGCATAAAAAGCCGACAGCCCCATAACGTACTAATGGGCCTCTTCTACAGATAAAGGGGTGTCTTGGGCCATGGTACCAATGACAAGCATCCGCTAACCTAATTGCCTAAAGTCGAGTGGAGGACACAGAAACCAAACTAGTGTGATTGTTTGTTGACTGCTCCGACCTTTGGGATTCCCCATGAGTGGTTTATTGACCGCTTTTGCTTAATTACATGTGAGAGACAACATGGTGTTGCTATCTTGTTCTTAGTTAAAGAATTTAATCATTATTATAATCTTGGTGCGCCGGCATCTTAGGGTCTAAATGGCTTGCCAACAAGTTTGTTTACCCTTTGGCTTAGTGTGGACCGGTGGCGATGCCCATGTGGAGCGGACAAGGAAACCGTTCATGAAGAAGCTCCTTAGTGAAGTGTTGGTATTTCTTAGCATCACTACTTAGAGTAGTAATGGTACTAGAGATACTCCGTTGTAAATCTAGACGTTACAGATATTCTGCAAGCGTACAGAAGTACGTTGTAGCATTTCAGCCGGGAGTATTCCAGAGTATCGTTATTTGTTTATCCGCAGGGAAAGCATTTAGTTAAAAGAGAGGTGTCATTCCAATACATTTGCTTACAACATCATTAATATACCATAATCTAAGCAGGGGTAAATGATATAGAAATGAATGGGTAATGTGACACACAGAAGTTCATTGCTCATCATGAAGGTAGTCTTAGTTAGTAACAGTACATTAGTAAAGATTACTAAGGGTTCATTAGCATCATACATATGGGACTTGGACATACTACAATACCCTATACAAGCTCACTCAATGATTATATGCAAGAGGACATATCGAGGTATCCAGTGGTTCCCTCATCAAGGGACGACAGTAGGATGTCTTATCATAAAGGCCTAATACCCACTCCCGTACGTGGAGGATTACAAAGGACGGACAGGGCTGTCACCACCTGCCGCCTACCTCTACTAATCCGTGGGGTAGCGGTACCCTCAACGGTATTCCATATTCCAAACACCATGCTTGCAATATGTAATACAACTCTATATATCACGTTAATAAATAGAGCAACCAAGAGGCACATTGAGCCAATGTCATAGCATACATTCACTTGAATAAGGTGCAAGACATAAATAGTATATACTAAGTGGATAAGGTATAACTAAGGCATACAATATAAGTATGAAGGTATCTCCATTAAGCTCAGAGTACTACAAGTAAGTAAGTAACAGAATACAAAAACTGAACTCTAGAACTCACCAAGACTCCTCCGGAAGCCCTTCAGAAGATCTAACACTATGACTATCACTACTAAGATTAAGACTAAGCTTGTAACAAGGAGAGCTCTTCTTCTGGTGTGTGTTGAGTACGGCGCCCTTTGCAGGTATTTATAGCATCACATAGGCGGTTGGAGCCGGCCAGAGGCGGTTGTGGCAGTTTGGAGGTGGGCCTAGGTCGGCCGATGTGCCAAGGTCGGCCGACCCTAGGATGCACCGTCTTCAGCGTTGCACGGCTCAGATGGACTCCTGATGGCGGTTTACAGGTACGGGTCAAGGGGGAGCGAAACGGCCGCAGGTCCAAGTCGGCCGACCTAGCCAGGTCGGCCGACCTGGTTTTGCCGCCTTTCGGCCCCACTCTTCTCTGGTAGACTGCCGTGTGGGTCCTTATGACGGTTCCAGGTGGGTATACTCCGTTTGGGTGCAAATGAGTTGAGGTGTGGGCCCTTCAATCCGTGGGAGTGACATGTGGCTCATCCTCACCTTTGACTTGAACCGACCATGATTCAACGTCCATGATTCTTCCATTGTGTGCTTCTTGACCTGTGTGGAAAGTGGGCTCGATTGGGGTTCAGGCCCGGTCGCCCGAACTAGCCAGGTCTGCCGACCTGGGTTTGTGCCCAGTTTCGTCCATCTTTTGCACCGTAGTCCTTGTACTCAAATAAATTCCAGATATGCATGGTATAGCATTATTTGAATACTAATGTCTAAGTTATGCTTGACCTTTGTTAGTTTCCTGAGCCTATTGACGGTCGGATTTTCCGTTGTAAGGACCGTCAACATGAAGATGAAATAGTGGTGAGACTTACTTGGTGCAAAGTAGCTTGCCCGACATGGCTAGAGCCTAGCTTAGCGGGGAGCCAAGACCTTGATTGGGATCATTATCCTTAGTAAGGCTCCAACATTAACTCCGGGTGAAACCATGAAATAAATTGTCATGCAGAGTTCGCATCATTTCTAACTCACTTTTTTATGTTTCTTACTTGCATCATTTCTAACTCATCTTTTTATGTTTCTTACTTGCAACTTGGTTATCATTATTTTCTTAGAGTAGTTTCTTGGTAGAATTGGCTCTAGATTGCAACTCTTTTGCTGAAGGATGTAAGAACACTAGTTGACTAGTTGCACATATAATAAGATGATTTAATTCATATTTGTGCAAAAAGTAGTAGAAGCATTAAGTTAAGATTTTGAATATATCTAATTCACCCCCAGAAAAATAGGTGTTTACGTCCCTAAACTTTATACTAAGGGCCAAGTTTGTCCCTCAACTTTCAAAAGGGTCAATCTAGTCCCTTAACTATTGTTTTTGGGTCAAATTCGTCCCCGCGCTAATGTGGCACTGCATAAGGGTATGAGACCATTGTGTGATGTCATTTTTGCCCTTGGCATTATATATAACCACATGTCAGCAGCACTTAGTCAAAGCAACCAAATAGTCAAGCTTAACGTGAACATATTTTTTTTTCGGTGCTCCTTTTGATGAGAAATACAGGAAGGATGATGGAAAATTTATAGCCACTAGCCTATCATCAAAGATTATTTTTGGAGGTGTAGTATTTCTTGAGAAAGATCAGATAGAGATAGCCAATAGAACATATCTCTGTTGGTACTATGCAGGCCAGAGTCCAGCTTAATTCTGAACAGCATGTCTAAGTAAGGGTATTAGCATTAGAGGCGGTTCAAATAAGATTATATTCCTGGTTTAATTAAGATTAATTCCAGATTTCTTTTATTAGATTGCAGTTGAGAAATGGCTGTATCTCATGCCAAGGGCAAAAAGGACATAATATATTGTTCTCATACCAGCATGCAGTGACACATCAGCGCGGGGACAAGTTCAACACAAAAACAAGAGTTGGGAGTGGGACTAGATTGATCCTTTTGAAAGTTGAAGGACGAACTTGATCCCTAGAGCAAAGTTCAGGGATGGAATTACCTATTTTGCCTTCACCCCTCTTGCCTCCTCCTGCACCGTTGGAGCATTGATACCTTCCATTTCTATTGGATTAGATTAATCTTAGTAAACACATTCATGCCCTCAGTCTAGGCGGCAAGTTGGTCCTTTCACTGCTAACCCGCAATTGCAAATATATAGCTAGCTTTAATTGAAGAGAGTACTCTTGTGTTTAATATTGGTCCCATAAAAAAGCAAAGTTTGTCCAAAACCCAAAATAGACTTTGGATTCGTGCATGGTGTCTTTAGTAAATAACAATTATTGGTATTTACAAGGAGTAAATTACGTCCACCATACAACAATTTGTATGGTTGTATAATTTTGGTTTAACAAGCTATGAAATATGCAAACAGGCGTATGAACTTGTCAAAATGTGCGTATGTTCGGTGAAATGTATGCTATGAAACATATTTTACCCCGGTATCGTGCTATAAGGACTTCACCTTCGGTCCAAAGTGGATAGAGGGACAAGATGCAATTTGTGTTTCTTTGATCGGTGGGTCATATTAGCCTAGCGATTGGCAGTTATTCGCATCTGCCTATCAATCAACGCCTACGATGATGGTTCCCAACCAACGACATTGATCGAATCATGGCGAGGTGCACTGCACTGGGTGGCCTCACTCCCAAGTACAGTTAGCCCATGCTCTCCGCCTTTTCGTCTGTGCAATCTAGTTGTAGCCCATGTTCATCCTAACCATGTCTGTCTCCTGCAGAAGTCATCTTCATGAGACAGTATATTGCCAGCAGCCTCCTGATTTTGTGGATCCAACTCATCCTGACCATGTCTGTCTCCTGTAGAAGTCGCTCTAGGGTGCGTTTGGTTTCCTGGTCCGGTGAGCCAGGCTCGTACCAAATGAGTCAGGTCGTCGTTGGCCAGGCTGAAGACATGCATGGAGCTTTTGTTTGGTTATCTGCGTTGATGTACCCTGGCCCTCCAGAGTTTTTGTTTGGTTGGTCGCATGCAAGCATTCGATGCACTGACCAAACTCACTGCCGTGCTGCCCCCACGCACTCGCTGCGCCCGCTCGAGCCAGGCCACGAAGAAACGCTCGATTCCTGCGTTCCTCACGGGCCTGGCTCCAGAGGCACACCTGCAGCTGGCTGGCCTGGCTCTGGCGCGCGTGCAGCCAACCAATCACGCTAAGCCTGCATGCCGAGAGCCTGACCAGCGCTAGAACAGGCAACCAAACGTCCCCCTATGGTTTGAAGCAGGCTCCACATGCCTGGTACCAGCGGTTTTCCCACCTATATACGACACCTAGGCTTTGTTTCTTCAGCTTTCGACACCTCCTTGTTCATCTACAAAGATGACGCCAACATTGCCTACCTCTTGTTGTACATAGATGACATTGTTCTCATCGCCTTGACATCTGCCTTGCTTCATGATATTATGGTCGGCAGAGTTTGCTATGACAAACCTTGGGGTTCTTCATCATTTCTTGGGGATTTTGGTCACATGCTCATCTTATTGATTGTTTCTGTCCCAGCGATAGTATGCCTTGGATCTTCTCCAGCGCGCCGGTATGAGTGAGTGCCACTCTACATCAACGCTAGTGGATAGTAAGTCCAATCTATCAACTCACAGACAGGTCCCCTGTCGCTGATCCATCCGAGTACAGAAGCCTGGCTGGTGCTCTGCGGTATCTTACCCTGACATTCTCACCTATGTTGTTCAGCAAGTCTACTTATATTTATGCATGATCCTCAAGAGCCTCATCTTGCGTTTGTCAACTGAAACCTACGCTATGTCAATGGTATGTTGTGGTCTAGTGTTCACATTGGCAAGTAGACCCGTGGAAACTCTCACAGCGTATTCTGATGCAGGCTGGGCTGGTTGCCCTGATTCGCGGCATTTTACTTCAGGCTATTTGTCTATCTTGGTGATACTCAGGTCTGCTGGCTACGGTATCTCGTTCTAGTGCAAAGATTGAGTATAGGCCTGTTGCACATGTTGTCAGAGTGTTGTTGGATGGAACAGCTTCTACAAGAGCTTCAACTTCCCCTCTCCAAGGCTACGCTCGTTTATTGTTGATGTTAGTGCTATCTATATGACATTCCACTTTGTCCGCGAGAAGGTGGCATCTGGAGAAGTTCGTGGTCTTCATGTTCCTTTCTTGCATTAGTATGCTAGTTGTTTACTGACTTCAGGTCCAGTTTTAGTGTCCGCCGAGCTCCCACTTTGAGTGCGGATGGGTATTAGATATAAATAACTTGTATTATCTTACTTGTACTCCTTCTTGTACTGCACGTTTATGGGTCTATATATATAAAAGGCCACACCTGCTCTTGTGATGTGTAGGATGGTCGGTCCCACTAACCAAACACACCGTGGATCTGCGCCTCCAAGGCCTGTGCTTTGCTTCTCCGCGGAGGCTCTCCGCTTTGACTCACTCCTCTGCCGGACCCAAACTGACCAAACCCCCCCCAAAACCCAAACCCCACCCCGGGAGCCCAAAGCCAGCCGCAGGGGACGGGATGCAGCAGCCGATGCCCATGCAGCCGCAGCCGCCGGCGATGACCCCGGCCGCCGGAATCACTACGGAGCAGATCCAAAAGGTGCCTCCTTTCGCCGCCCCTTTACTCCCCCTACCGGCTTCTTGGTGTGGGGGTCTGTCCGCGTGCCCCCTTCGTGACGGGGTTTCTTGGGGGATCATTTCCGGTCAAAGATTGGATCCTTGTGGGGGCCTTAATCGGATTGGTTTAGTTCTGTATACGCTCGGATCGATTAATGGTGATTTCCATTGGCGGATTAGGAAAGATGCTTTTTTTTTTCAAGATTTGTTGCTGGGTTTGACCCAGCTTGTCTGAAGCTGCAGGTTTCTTTTAACAGTTTGGGTATTACTGTCATGATCTTGCGGTCAAACATGAATCCTGATGCTTGGTTGATAACATATTTGTCACATTATGATTGTGGCTAACCTAGGTTTACCACAGAAAGAAAAGGACCATGGGGCCTGCTCTGATAATAGGAGCTATTAAAGCAGGGATTGACAACTTCTGAATGTAGCATTATTTTCCATATATGCTCTACCACGTTACTAGTAGCAAAGCCTTATGTCATATTGCTTCCAACATAACCCAACTTTGTTTTCCATATATGCTCTATCGTGTTGACCTAATATTTACACCCATCTTCATTTCATACCCTGTAAAGCATTCTCTGCACGAACATTTCCTGCCTTTCTGAAGCATTTATGTTCCATTCATTGATATTATAATTTCTTAGTGTTGTGATGGGAAATTCCATGGCCCATCTGCCCCATGTAGAGAATCAATGACAGTGTTGTGGATTACAAGTTCCAATTTTATTTTGACAGGATCAACTTAAGTTTAATACGTATCATAGAGATAAATTTATGATTGACCTACCTTCCAACTGTAACTAGCAGTAATTCAGTTCTGGGAAGTCCTAATATGACCCTTTTTTTTTTGAAATCTCCTGGCTGAGGGTTATCATTAATTCATTATTATTTTCAGTCTTCGTATTGGGCTCATGTAAATATGGAAAAGTTCCAGTTTTATTAAATTTGTTATTTATTTTCTGCTTATGAGCTATTGCTCTTTTCTTTAGTTTGTACTTGAGTTTTCTAGTAGCTAGTTCTATAATCAGCATACATTCTATACTATCTTACTAGATCCAGAGTCGAAATATTAAGTTTTTAAATTTTTGCTTAGCACTGGACTGCTGCCAATGCATATACCACTTATAGGTGTTGAAGAATGTTAACCTTTGTTGTACTTGTATAATTTTAATTTACTTCACATCTACAACCAAGCTTTGTGTTTCTTGTTCTTATATGTGCATTCAATTGATTCTTAAATATCTTCTGATGGTTTCAGTGTTCTTGTGTTCTCACAGAACTGCCTTGTCTCACATATTGCAATGTCACAGTTAATGTGTTATTCTTTTTCTGGCACAACTGGCCCTTCTGTTCTTTTTTAACAATTTTGTGTATGGTCTGTTGCAAATTTCTGACATTACTTATTGATCTTGTTTCTTTCTGCAGTATTTGGATGAGAATAAGCAGCTTATTTTGGCTATATTGGAAAACCAGAACCTGGGAAAGTTGGCAGAATGTGCTCAGTATGTAACTAGTTAAATCTTACTCTGTTGTTTTTCTATTTGGTATGATCCTTCATTAGCTAAATGATTCCTTTTGGTTGCTTATCCTCGTGTTAATTGAACTATGTTATAAGCATGTATTCTTTTTATTGCAATCTTTCTCTGATGTCAGTTGATTCCAAACATTTCTTGTTACTAATACGTCATTGAATAATGGGCTAGTAACAGTATGTGTTATAACTTTGTGTTATGTAATAGAAAATGAGCAACTAAAAACTCTAAACTGCAGCAATGTATGTAATACTTTTGGTCAGGTACATCTCTTATCTACTGTTGTTTGTTTTGTACCCTTGCTCGCTACTGTTTTTCAAGCCAAAACTAGCTTTCTATGGCAACCTTGTATGACTTGGCAAGACTTTCCTGCCCATGTGGGCAAGCCAAATTGGCTCTCCCACGTGGGTAAGGCTTGCTAGCTTGCACTGTCCTGTCTGAGACAACCACCTCTGCCAAATCAGCAATATGCTGAATTAGTGTTCCCTGCTGAATTGATGTCCTCTCCACTGGATCGATCATGCTTGAGGCAGGCCCTTCATATTTGGATTCAGCTCCCTCCTAATTAATGCCTTTCCCTGTGGGATTGTTCCGTGGCCACGGAAATCATGAAAATCGAAGGCTGATGGCGCAAATAATTTTGGTTGTGTGAATCAACCCCTTCCCCTCTTGTGACTTGCCTGGCATGGTTGCTGTGTTTGCCTAGAGTCGATTGGATCTGGAGCAAGAAGTATCGGACTGGGACAAAGTAGGAGGTGGAGTTGACATAACAAATGAACCAAATGCCACACCCTTTCCTTTCCTTTCCTTGCTCAGCTGGGGGCAATCTTGCTGGCTAGCCTCAGCTGGCAAATTAACCATACATACCCCTCTATCTCTCCTATGATGTACCTATCCTCATTGATGAAAAGTAGGGGCCACTTACTTCTCATGATTGCAAATAGAAAAAAGCATAGCTCAGACCTTGGTATTCTAGATGTAAAAGATGATCTCTGACCAGTGGTTGTCTACTGGTCCCCAAGACAATGCCGCATGTCCAACCACGTGGCAGGGACAAGAATGTCTCCAGTTCTTCTTAGTCCTCTAGTACCACTGCACGAGAGTCTTCAGGGAAGGATGTCACTGCGATGCCCCCCTCCCCGCTCTCACTAGTCCCATGCTGTTACCTCTCCTTCAAATACTACCTGGCTATTGAAGCTTCCCCTGTCGCCTTTGTTGAGAGAAATGGGGTGGGTGGGAAAAGGGTTGGGGGATATATTGACACAGGATAGAGTGATGTTGTGGCTGCCTTCTTCTTGGCACTGTTGGGAATAGTGCAGGGGAGGGTGGGTGCTATATGGGCCTGAGTGGGATGGATGCTATATGTATTGAGTGATGTGAGCCAATTTAATTTGCTGTGATGTGTGCTGCGTAGGTGTCCACCTAATCACCTTGGCTGTAAGAATTGGTAAGTTGCCAAGCCTAACCTAACCTCATTAAGAACATAGTTCTTAAATAAACCTGAACTCTAGTTTTTTGCATTACACAAAAATCATTCTTCTTGAATAAACCAACATATGCAAAGGAATTTATGAGCTATAATTAATTTAGCACCACCATATCCTCTATAATGCTGCTTCATTAATTGATAAAACAGGGTCACTTAGGCCTCATCTTGGCATTCCTTGTGTGAAAGAGTAATTACCTGTGCTTTTTTTTTCGAAACGAGGCTCTCCACATTTCTATTACTCATAAGGGAAAAAAAAATCCTAGTTTTCTACATTGCATAAATATGTTCTCAAAGAAAGCACCGTATATGCCAAGACACATGTTAAATATAGATAATGAATTTGTATGCTCGGAAAGGAAGGTTATTATTGAATGCTATATGACCATATAAAATTGTAGGCTGCATATATTTGACTAGCATTCCGTTGTCATAAACTCAAGATGATGCAGCTACTATACATGATAAAGAATTATTTTACCGATTTATGGTATTGTATTTTCTGAGAAAAATCTAGCCAGTGCTCTGTATATTTTAAACTTTAAAATCTAGATATTTTGTAATGTAAATTCTTTCTATTGGTATTCTTAATATGGATTATCAACAGATGTATGTGCTATGGAGTATCATTATGTTGTACAGCATGGCAATCAGCATGCATTCCATAACACACCTAGATAGGTTACCACATGACAATGTTATGTTGCTGTAGTACCAACTTATTACCACTTGAGTATGCAAAGTAAACAAAGCATGTAATGTAACCATCAAAGCGTTGTTCAACTTCGTACTAGCAGCACTCTTTTGTGCCTAGGTTGCCTTCTGGTGTGGGTTGATCTTATGCTTAACTATGTGGTCTACACTTTGCTGTCCATGTGTTTGTTTTTGTCCTTTTGCTGCACCTGTGAGTTGGCAATGAGGATTGAGGCATAATGCAATACCTATCTAAAAAGACCATGTTTCTCTAAGCTTGTATGCTCTGGGGATCTCTTTAGCTTCTACGGAGAAAAGCTGGATCAAGCCCTTGGCCTGAGACACTAAAAACATCACAGAAATTTTACAGAGTATAAACGATGCTGCCATTAGGAACAAATATATACAACCCCTGCCAATATGTATCCTCCATGGGAGTATGATGTTTCAATCTCTGGTATCTGCTTCTTGGCAGTTGGCACGCTAATATTCAACCCACCAAATCACCATTCACAAATAAAATTTAAGTCGACCTGTCACAAATAAAATTTGTCACACAAGGACACTGCAATAGAATAAATGTGAATTGTATGAGTTCTTTCAGCAGAGGATTGTTTCTTTTGCATATTTGCTTTTAACATCGATTTCAGGCTTTCAGCATTCGTAATCATGCCAGCAAATTGCAATACACTGGTGCTGTAAGTAAATTCCAAACTGCAAACACATGCATTTGGAATAAATCAAGTTTATGTAATTATTAGTGTTATATACTCACGTTAATAAAATATTGCTTCTAATTCTGTCTAGTTGTTCACATTATTGTCATGTTGGCTGTTTCCTGTAGTGTAGCCCTGACAAGTATCATATTTCTGTGAGCATACCTTGTGCAATCTTTCATGTGGCTTCAGTGCTGCTTGCATATGCATGGCTTTGCATGCCTTCCGCGTATGATGCATGCTATATAGCAGAATTACTAGCACACTATCTGTAACTACTTCGTGATTTTGCTTTCAGTTCTGGAGGTAGTTACTTTTCATCTTGCGTTAGTTGTGGCACTGGTACTATTATCTTATTAGCTGTGGCAAAGCATGTGTGATAGTTTATTCTAATCTACTTTCTGTTATGTACATTTAGTATGTAAATGCATCTAACAAGTTCTTGATATCTGAAAAACTGAATATGACTACAACTGTACTGAAATTGATGCTGTTTAATAATAACTTTATCTTTCACCAAACTTCTAGGTATCAAACACAGCTTCAGAAGAACCTCTTGTATCTTGCTGCAATCGCAGATGCCCAACCACAGACTGCTGTCAACCGCCCTCAGGTTTGTCATTTTCGAGACCTAGTGTGCATATATCCTTTCTGCTCTATGTCCCTCATGTCATTTCTGCAAACAGATGGCGCCACCTGGTGCATCACCCGGTGTAGGGCAGTACATGTCGCAGGTGCCTATGTTCCCCCCAAGGACACCTTTAACACCGCAGCAGATGCAGGAGCAGCAACTGCAGCAGCAGCAGGCTCAGTTGCTAAATTTCAGTGGCCAAATGGTTGCAAGGCCTGGAATGCTCAATGGCATGCCTCAGGCCCTGCAGGGTCAACAAACTCAGACACCAGGAGCAGTGAGCAAGCAGGATGCTGGTGGTGCTGCCTCAGAGCCTTCTGGCACGGAGAGCCACAGGAGCATGGGAGGCGATAATGATGGCAGCGACTAGACCGAGATGCCCTAAGAAATTCAAGAGCTAGCCTTCTAGGTCGCAAAATATGCATGTATACTACCGATGAACGAAGAGAGGATCATTCCTGTGCCCTTCAATGATAAGTGGCCGCGATCTTCGCATGGATGATGATCAGTAGTAGTCACGCTTTCTCTGTCAGTCTGTTAGATCGCATGGATGATTATCAGTAGTTGTCACATTTTCTCTGTTCAGTCTGTAGAACAGATGTAGATTGTTGTGACCTTTATTTGCTTGCTGTTTGAAAGCTCCAGAAAGTTTCTGCCCTATCTGATAGTGTTTTTGTATGCCCTCTTCATATTTATGGTGGCTGGTGTGGTGGTGGTACCCTCTTCATATTTGTGGGGGAGGATGTAGAAGCAATGTGCTACTGAGTGCTTCGGAAGCTATACTTCCATCGCTTCATGTTTATGGTTCAGTTATGAATTTCGCTAGACGAAGTTTCATACTCCGTATCTGTTAGAAAGAAGCTGTCTGGGGTATAGTACCCATCGTGATGTGTGGAGTCTCATAGTTTACCATAGTTAAGTTTGAGGCTTACATGCATTTTTTTTATTAGACATTTTAGTTATCATGAAAGTTTTTTATGCGCTCAACTTGCGGCTGTAGAAGCAACTATTATTGAACAGAAAAAACTAGGATGGCTACACGACCGCAAGGGCTGTACCGCTCTAGTATGTACCAGTTGTGCTGAAATTTGTTGATTCAAAGCTTCTGCTCTATGTGAATAATTTGGAACAAGTTTTTGTATGCCCTGCTAGTACAATGAAGAAGGCTTGTGGTGGAACCCTCTTCATATTTATGGAGGTTTGGGAAGCAATGTGCTAAGTTAGTGAAATTGCTTCGGAAGTTACTTCCAGTCACCCTCTTCATATTTATGGAGTGGTAGAACCTCTGTCGATGCAAGTATGAAATGTTTATTTGCGTGATGTTTTGGATTGCCTTTTTTTGCCAGTAGTTGATTAGGCATGGAAATGGATGACAACTACTCCGAAACAGATAGCTCAGTTTCCACCAAACACATTTATACAACTTATTCATTTGCCAGTAAGACTCACGTATTGTGACAATAACTTGTTCACTGAAACTAAATTGAGTCAATTGGTTTATGAGAACAACCACCACTTTGAAGCTATGCTTTGGGTGGTCTTATTTACAATTTTTTCATAACTTCTATCAGTTATGACATTCTCTCAAGCGTTAAAGATAGTAGTGCCAATCAATTGGACATTAGCGTGTGTACCATGTGCCAAGTTACAATAAAATTCCTGAAGGGAAGAAAACTATGTTGTTAGGTTCATTCAATTGGTAAATTATAAGGACCGAGGACCGAGCTTTGGAAAAACCATTTCAGTCTTTTCGGAGGAAAAAAAAACTTTTCATTCAGGCCTGTTCTCCAGCGTTTCATTGTGTTTTCTTTGGGTCAAGGCATTCTTGTATCCTTTATGCAATAAACGTGTGGTATCAGGAACACTTGTTTGCTGAGAAGACATTCTGCAGCAAAACCATTGATGCAATATGTTTGGAACTTTGGTGATGCTAAGGCCAGGCCCAACACAGTAGCTTTGATATTGGTTTCACATGCCAACTAGGCTTGGACTCCGCCCTAGAGGCCATGCAGTAGCCTCGCTGGGGGTCACAATATCTTGCAATTAACTTCAGAAGAGAGAGAGACACAAGCAGTCTTGAAAAGAGGAGAGAGCGAATATATGTGGGGCCTATAAACTATTGCCGGGTTGAGTGTATTTGCTGTGTCCTAACAACTTTATTGCTCACCTGGATAGTGAAGCCACTGGTTTTAGGTATCTGCGTTGAGCCTGCCCTAAGGTGATATCTTATACTAGCTTATGCCGTGCCATTTTCTGGCAATATGATGTAATATTCCTCAATGTTTTTCCTCAAAAAGAATATTCCTTAGTGTTTCTTGCTTTTGGTGCAAGGTGCAAAACTGGCGCCTCTTATGAACTATGATTTATCCGAAGGAATTGCAGGCACTACCGTAAAAGTTCATGAAAAGCCTTGGTTTGAATAGATAATTTGTTCAATATGCTTTCCGTCCATACAATGATTGGTAATATATTGAGTATTGACCAATATGAAACAAATATAGTTTGCTGCTACAGTTCATGTATGAAGGAGCCAAAAAAAAATGAATATCATGGTTTCTTCATCATTATCTCAAGCACTGAGAAACCTGATGAAGATTTTTTCAAATTATTTTTGACATTCTTC
The DNA here is from genome assembly GCA_004135705.1 of Alloteropsis semialata. NCBI lineage: Eukaryota > Viridiplantae > Streptophyta > Magnoliopsida > Poales > Poaceae > Alloteropsis > Alloteropsis semialata. The sequence continues at coordinate 18,625,020 of CM014272.1, forward strand.
ACATTTTCTTTGTCCTTCCTGTCGGGCTTAGAGAGACGTCAATCATGTCATGCGCAAGGGCTGAAATCTTGAGCAAGATATGCAAAATTCCTGTGAAAATCTTTCTTCGGAACAGAGCATGTGTGTTATGCTTCCCATCATTCTGATATATTTGATCACTATAACACTTAGTTCATTAACATTGAATAAAAGGATAAAAAATGTTTACAATGACATTTTTCTATAAGGACTATTTCTAACTATGAGTATATATTGGATTAGGAAACTGCTGTATATTCAGGAACAATGGTTTGTAATGGATACTTGCCATACAGAGCGGTTAGTCGAAACGTGTTGGAACTTCTGGAGAGAACCATTTGGGACTAGATAGTGATATTGCTTCCGACAATCTGATGGTGGTACTATCATATTGGCTGGACATAAATATGGAGTTCTTAGTGACTAGCTATACTCTTTATAAATAGTCTGACTCATATACACTGGAGTGCAACCTAGCTTGTAGTGTGGTAAAGTGGTGTGCAGAGTAGGGAGAAGCCTCTGTTTCTATTCATCTGGACTCATTTTGTTGAAAGTGAAAAGTCAATGTAGAGAGCTACATGGTTAGCGCACTCACGCCAGCTTGCAGCCTTAGGAGGTGTTGGGAATATGCAAGTATCAAGAACCAAATACATTTGGACAACTGGTTTGCCAGAACTTTAGAAGATTTTGTGTGCTTGCATGAGCATGGTAGGTCAGAACTCTGCTGGCAGCTCGAACTCTACCAAAGTGGCTCTCAGTTTCCACCAAATACTGTGATATCACTTACTCATTTGCCACTGAACGCACGTGTTGTCACACATGTTCACTGAAACTAAATGCTATCAAGTTGGTTTATGAGAACAACAACCACTTCCAAGTTATGCATTGGGTGGCCTTATTTACAATTTTTTTCACTATTTTTATCAGTTATGACATTCTCTCGTGGCTCGATGCCAAGCGTTAAACCTAGTAGTGGCAAGTTACAATAAAATTCCTAAAGGGAAGGAAACTATGCTGTTGGGTTCATTCAATTGGTAAAAATATGAGGACCGAGGACTGTAGTCTAGTACGTAGGACTGTAGGAGCTATCATGGTTCGGATCTCAGCAGAAGTCGAGAGAGGCCCTGTTCTCCAGAATTTTAATGTTTTCTTTTTTTGCTGAAGTGGTTCTTGTATCCTTGTATGCAATCGACAAGGGTGGTATCAGGAACGCTTGTTTGCCGAGAATTCATTCTGTTGCAAAACCATTGAGGGAACATGTCATGATCTTGGGTGGTGCCAAGGTGGCACCTTCCTTATACTAGCTTATGCCCTGCCATTTTCTTGCAGTACGATATTCCTCACTGTTTTTCCTCAAGAAGAATATCCCTCAGCGTTTCGTGCTATCAAAACTGGCTCCTCTTCTGAACCAAGATTTATCCAAAGGAATTGCAGGCACTACCGTAGAAGTTCATGAAAAATCTTGATTTAAATATATGATTTTTTCATCATGCTTTCCGGCCATTGGTAATATATTGATCATCAGTATGAAACAAATACAGTTTGCTGCTACGGTTTATGTATGCAGGAGAAAAACAAAAATGAATATCATGGTTTCATCATCATTATCTTAAGCATTGTGAAATCTGACTGATGAAGATTTTTTGAATTATTTTCTGACTTTCCTCACGTTTTCTTTCTCCTTCCAGTTTGGCTTAGAGAGACATCAATCATGTAATGTGCAAGGACTAAAATCTTGAGCAACATCTGCAAAATTCCTGTGAAAATATTTCTTCAGAACAGAGCATGGATATTATGCTTCCCATCACTCTGATATATTTGATCACTATAACACTTAGTTCATTAACATCGAATAAAAGGATAAAAAATGTTTCCAATGACATTTTTCTATAATGACAATTTCTAACTATGAGAATATATATTGGATTAGGAAACTGCTGTATATTCAGGAACAAAAGTTGGTAATGGACACTTGCCATACAGAGCGGATAGTCGAAAATGTGTTGCAACTTGTGGAGAGAACCATTTGGGACTAGACAGTGATATTGCTTCCGAAAATCTGATGGTGTAACTACCATATTGGCTGGACATAAGTATGGAGTTCTAAGTGACTAGCTATACTCCTGATAAATAGTCTGACTCATATACACTGGACACTGGAGTGCAACCTGGCTTGTAGTGTGGTACAGTGGTGTGCAGAGTAGGGAGAAGCCTCTGTTTCTATTCATCTGGACTCATTTTGTCGAAAGTGAAAAGTTAATGCGTACACGTCGACCAGCTAGCACACTCACGCCAGCTTGCAGGCTTGGGAGGTGTTGAGAATATGCAAGTATCAAGAAACAAATACAATTGGACAACTGGTTTGCCAGAACTTTAGAAGATTTTGGCCCTGTTTAGTTGCGGTAAGTTTCGTCACATCGAATGTTTGGACACTAATTAGGAGTATTAAACATGAATCAATGACAAATGCCATTCCATAACCACTGTGGTAGCGAGCCTAGAACTCCTCTGAGATCTCTACAGGGGTGGCGACTTTGGTGTTCGGATCCATTCATGCACGTTTCAACGAGAGGTGGTCAGCATAAGGTGAGTGAGAGTAATTTTTGAAAACAGAAAAAAGATTTTTAACAGAGTGCAAGGTAATTTAGAACAATAGAGCGCTTCAGAATTCCTGAATCTAGTCGTCCAACCTTAGGGCTGCATACTACAGCCAAGTATTGTACTGATACCATCTGAAACGAACATGATTCTCATTTCAGAGAATCCGACACCCTATACCATAGTGTTAGTCATAGAATTAATAGCTAACACATATATAACTCATTTCAGCATAATATCACATCCATACTTCAATAACATCACATTATAGAGACTTACAATTATTCCTCAGCAAGGATATTCCTCAGCGTTTCTTGCTATCAAAACTGGCTCCTCTTCTAAACCAAGATTTATCCGAATTCTGTTTGTTCAAAGATTTATCCGAAGGAATTGCAGGAACTACTGTAAAAGTTCATGAAAAACCTTGATATGAATATATGATTTTTTTCGTCATGCTTTCTAGCCATTGGAAATATATTGATCAGTATGAAAAAAATATATTTTGATGCTACGGTTTATGTATGCAGGAGCAAAACAAAAACGAATATCATGGTTTCATCATTATTATCTTAAGCATTGTGAAATCTGACTGATGAAGATTTTTCGAATTGTTTTCTGACTTTCTTCGTGTTTTCTTTGTCCTTACAGATAGGCTTAGAGAGACATCAATCATGTAATGTGCAAGGACTAAAATCTTGAGCAACAACTGCAAAATTCCTGTGAAAATATTTCTTTAGTACAGAGCAAGGGTATTATGCTTCCCATCACTCTGACATATTTGATCACTATAACACTTAGTTCATTAACATCGAATAAAAGGATAAAAAATGTTTCCAATGACATTTTTCTCTAACGACAAGTTCTAACTATGAGAATATATATTGGATTAGGAAACTGCTGTATATTCAGGAACAAAAGTTGGTAATGGACACTTGCCATACAGAGCGGATAGTCGAAACGTGTTGCAAATTACGGAGAGAACCATTTGGGACTAGACAGTGCTATTGCTTCCGACAATCTGATGGTGTAACTATCATATTGGCTGGACATAAATATGGAGTCCTTGGTGGCTAGCTATACTCTTGGTAAATAATCTGACTCATATACACTGGAGTGCAACCTGGCTTGTAGTGTGGTACAGTGGTGTACAGTAGGGAGAGGCCTCTGTTTTTATTCATCTGGACTCATTTTGTTGAAAGTGAAAAGTCAATGCAGAGAGCTACATGGTTAGCACACTCACGCCAGCTTGCAGGCTTGGGAGGTGTTGGGAATATGCAAGTATCAAGAAACAAATACAATTGGACAACTGGTTTTCCATAACTTTAGAAGATTTTGTGTGCTTGCATGAGCATGGTAATGGTCAGAACTTCGGCAGCAAGATCTACTAGTTGACTTTCATAGCTTTGCTCAACTCGGCTGCCTTGCGTTTCTATTTTTTTCGTATATACTTCCAGAACTGCTGTAGTCCTGCATCGAAGTGTCTACATTAGCACTGTGAACTTGAGTCTGTGAGGTCAGTTGATGTTTCAATGGAATTTCTTAATTAAATGATGAATCCTACCGCTGTTGTAATGTAAAAATTTGATTAATAATCTGCTCCATTGCGCCTGGTGATGCAACTATAGGATTATCGACACTTCATCCATTCAAAAAGGATGCAACTCGGAAACCTAAACAATAGACTGAGCTTTATTCAGTGTGAAATGGAACTCAGTGAACTCTGGACCATAAATCTTTTATCTTTAACTAAGTGTGTGTTTGGTTTAATTAAGTGAAATGGTTTTATCTTTTATAAGGAATCATCTCATCTTACATAAGATGGTCCATCATGAGTCCATTCCATAAATTTGATGGGATGACCTTATACTAACTATTAGCTTCTGAGGGATAAGGAGGTGATGGATCAACCCATTCTATTCCAAAAAAACAAAAAAAAGGAGTAAGAAGACGATGCATCATCTCAATCATCAAACCAAACACCTCATAATTGTCACAACTGAGTATAGCTGGCAGCGGTGAACCCTCTTGCCATTCTTGTCAAGAATAAGTAATTTTACAGGAGGGTATACATTCATGTGGTCTTTACATGCTAATGGTTTCTTCACGATACACTATATATAAACATCTTGTCAATAGTGGAATAAAGGTCACACAAGAAATTTGGCAAGTGAAGTTACCATTAAAGATCAAAATTTTTATGTGGTACTTAAAAAAGGGTCTTGTACTTACATAATATAACTTAGCTAAGAGAAATTGGAATGTAGTAAAATATGTAGCTTTTCTATCCGGGAAGAAACAATCCAACACCTTTTTTTTCGAGTGTGTCAATACTAGATTTTCTGGCGTGCAATTTATGTAGTTTTTGGAGTTGCACCACCTATGAGCATTGAGCGTCTTTTAGATCAATTTCTAAAACATGGACAGCAAAATCCAAATTTACACTTATTGACAGGGGTATCAGCTTTGTGGCAACATGTTTTTGACAAATGCCAACAAAAAACTTTTATGCAGGTACTATTTAGGTAATGTAATAGCTTCGTCTCTTGGCATAGTTGCAGCACAATGAGGAGCAAAAGGAGAAGATGATCCAAGCAGGTGTACACTCGAGAAGTTATCTCTTCGCCTTTTCATCTCTCATGGATGGCCTAGTTTACATATTGGTTCTTAATAGTTTTGTTGCTACCTTAATATATATTCATAATTGGTTGTGTGTAGCATTTGACTATTACGTGTAATAATGTATGGACTGATTCCTCCTTTATGAGGTGTTGAAACTGGATACTGCTTTTCCATATCTTAGAAAAAAGTAAAATGGTGTGCAGTACAATTGTTTGTGTTAAACATGCCATGGCTTTATTAATTTTTTGATGTAGAAGTAGCAGTATTCCTGTAATATATAGTAGTCGGAAACAACTTCATAACTTCATAGCTCACTGCTACATGGTAAACAGGTACTGTCGTGTGTATCTCAGAAATATATGAGAGCTATCATGCACCAACTGCAGCCAGGTCTTCTACATCAGGAAGAAGAAAACCATGCACATCTATTCATCCAAGGCCAGCTTAGAATTTTCGGCCTTCATTGGGATCGAGCTTAGCTCCTTGCTGCAAACAAACTCCGTGTGGAAGCACTCTGGGCGGCGAACCCGATACAAGAACAAAACCAGCACATCAAGAGCACTGTGTTCACCTGCGTTCTCTAGAATATATGGAAATGTAGAACTGCAAAAGTATTCAGGCACCAAGATGAGACAAACCTTCAAATATCACAAAGATGCTGATTTGATCTTCCGTGGTCTTATAGATGTAGCAACCAAGTATACAAAGAATTTTTTTAAAATTTTTTCTCTATTTCTGTTCTCTCTCTTTTAATTAATACTTTGGGATGGTTTCAGCTGTTGTCCACTGTAACTTGTTCATAATGTGTATAATATCTGTTTATGGCAATAAAGTTCAGGATGCCGTAGTTTTTTTTTAAAAAAATATTGATCTTGACACAGTTTTAACATGTACATGAGGGAATCTGATCCAACTAACTAGCCTGATCCGTGCTGCAAGGCGACCCGAGTTGAATGGGTCGCCGTGGCCGCGTCCAGAGTGCTCGTCGTGGCGAGGGGCTGCGTCCAGGATAGTCGGCCAGCAGCTGGAGTCCGCTGTGAATATAATGTACTGCCTATGTAAACTGGTGGTATAAATATAGGCCTTGGAGAGCAAACTGGCTTCATACTCTGGTGTAGATGGAAACAGCTAGCCCACTTGGTAAACAAGAGTGTTATCTCGTGTATGTCAGACATGGGAGGTATCAGGGAAACACACATGTCATGCCGGCGTTCTCGGCGACAGAAAATGTTCGTTGGCACATGTAACTCCCATTCATCTGGATGGGTGTCAGTTGTTGACGACCCATCTGGAGTCGCCTCACACCCTTCTCAGATTTCTCCCTGCATCCCAAATTGTAGTTTACTGTTGGGCAGCAAAAACATTCTCCTCCATCCCAAATTGTAGTTCACTGTTGATTTTTAAAATAAAACTCTGACCATTTGTCATATTCAGAAAATAGTATAAATAAGTTGAAATATGAGTCGTACTTAAAATATCTTTGATAACAAAATAAGTAATAATGAAATAATTTTTTTGAATAAGATGAAAGGTCAAATGTGCATTAAAAAATTCAACAGTATTGAACTATAATTTGGGACAGAGGGAGTAGTAGGCATCCGAGTGTCACACCCGATTTTAAGGACAAAATCGAATGCATCGCATATGTGTGCCAGGATCCGTTTATCACACATATGTTGACGTCATCAGTGAATATATCAAAAGACAATGTTCAAAAGCGTACAAAAGAGAGTACATAACATTATTACACTCATCGTTAATAGACACGAAGGTCTTAAACGTTCACCGACATCCTAAACGATAAAGCAGCTCCTTGACTTCATCCACAGGCACTTGACTGGTTGACGCGCCTAGAACTCATCAAAGTCGCTGAAGTACTCCACATCATTGTTATTTTCTGAACAGCAGTTGTTTAGCAAGGGTGAGTACACTTATGGTTGGTACTCAACAAGTGGGGGAATATGCAAGGCCATCAAAGGGGGTTCAGGCTCATGCGGTTAGCACTTTTAGTTGATCAAGTTTTATTAGCAAGCACCTATTTACTAGATGTAAGTTTATACCAGCCCAAAATTAAGCAGGATAACCCAAAATTACCACCAAGGGACCAAGAACCACAAGTTAAGATCAAGTTAAAGTTCAATTATCATGTGAGGGTCCAAGCCGCCCTTAACCGTGGGCACGGCTGATATATCAGTTTTACACTCTGCAGAGGTTGTACACTTTACCCACAGCTCGTGTTCCCCTTGTCGCCCGGGTTTGCAAGGCCCTTAAACACTTCCTTTGGTGAGTGGCGAGGGTTCACTACGAAGCCTTTACAAAGACACACAGATAACTAGCGGCCCGCTAGAGTTTCAGCCGCGGTGAGGTCCATAACCCTCCCTAATGAGACCGTACCTTAGCAAAGGCTACTCCTCCAAGAGGACCGGGCTATGACCCCTTCACCGTCCCCATCCTTGCCCTTTCGGTAAGGCCACTAACTAACCCCAAGTCTAATTAATTAGCTAAGTTCAGAGCCATGTGACACTGTGGTTGCACTGTTTTCTTGGGTGGTTCTCCATGTTCCAATTAATCATGATGATCTTGTAATTAAGCAAGAGTATAACAACATAAATAAATCATGATTAACATTGCATAAAAGGTAACAGAACCATCCCAAGTTTAAGCAAGCTAAGCATTTCTACCCATGATATAACCAGGTGATTCAAGGTTCAAGGTAAAAAGATCTAGTCATGTCCTAATAGGTGACCCGTCAAAATTAATGCATAACAGTAAAGTAAAAGTGAATTTCATGAATGTAAATGGGACAAAAAGAATGTTCATGTAGAGAGAGGCCACTTGCCTTCCTCAACAAACTGCTGTTGGTCCTCTTCAAACAGCTGCTGCTCCTGATCTTCCTCGAACGGCACGCTCTCTACACGATCACACAAGACATACAATAAAATAAATAAAAACAGTATATCAAATAGTACTAAAAGTACAGAACAAGCACCTTAAACTAAAGAGCATGCAAAGACGATCGCGTGGACGCGAAAATCGCCCAAAACGGATTTAAAACGACGAAACTACGCTAGTTACAAGGTTGCAGGGACCTATATGCAATTAAAACTAAAGTCTGCGTACTGTTTTGATAAAAACCGAGGGCACAAACATAAATAACCATAGATTACAGGGGCTAGCAAGTGATTTGACAGAGAAATGGACGGCGGGTTTGAATATTTAAGAACTCAGGGACCTAAACAGATAAACCAAGGGCATATGTATAAATATTTTACACATGACATGGACTGCGGGTTGATTAAGACAAAACCGGGGGTCTCTTTAGCAAAAAGACCGGCGACCGGCGGTTTGACCCCTGGTTGACCGGTACGGGGTTGTGATCTGGACCGTTGATCATAGATCGGGCGGTGGAAAACAAATCCGGCGGCCGGCGACAGTGGTGGGTGGCGGCGCCGCCGCGGACATGGCGATTTCTCGCCGGAGTTGTGGCTACTGAGCGCTACGGCGCACGGGAAGAAGAATAAATGGCACAGGGGGCATCAGGAGGCCATGGCGAGCTCACCAGAGGGGTTGTGGTTGTCGGGAGATGATCGGAGGATGCTCGTCGGCGTAGGGATGCGGCGGTGAGCTCGGTCGGACGGCGAAGATGGGGTTCCGGCGTCGGTTTCGTCCTCCAAGCGCCGGAGTTGAGCTCCTGAGGACCCTGAAGAGCGAGCAAAGAGGGATGAGGGGTCAACCGAGGGCGAGGGGCCGCGAATTGAGCCGGCGGCGTTGCATACCTCGTCGGCGGACGGTGAGCTTCGGGGAAACGAAATAGGCGCGAGGGTTGGTGGTTTTGGGGTTTGGAATGCGTGTGTGCGCTAGGAGAGGTGCTCGGGGGGTCTTATAGCGGGCCGAGGAGGAGCGGAGGGGGCTCGGTGTGGAAGGAATCCGAGAGCGGGCGCGGTGATTACGGCCATTGAAGGCCTTGAAGCCTCGGCGGCCGTTGCCGAGGGGGAGGAAAGAGGGGGAGGTGGGCGTCCGGTTGATGGCGCAATGAAGACGCTTGACGCGGAGTGAAGAGAGGGGAGGGTGACGCGGGCGCGAGGTCGTGGGCGGGAGATGCGGATGCGGCGGCTCGGGCGTCCGCGGCGAGAGGAAGGAGGAGGTGCCGACATGCGGGACCCGGCGTCCAGTGAGAGAGGGAGCGGGAGAGGGAGAGAAGGCCGGGTGGGCCGGCCTGCTGGGCTGCGGGTTGGGCCGAGCGAAAAGGTGGGTTGAACCGGGCCGAAAGGGAGAGAAGGAAGGGAGGGAAAAGAGAAATAGATTTGTTATTTGTTTGAATTGGATTTTGAGAAGTTTGAGAGATATTTGGATAGGATTCGAATTTGGATAGGAGTTTGAGATCACTCAAGCAAACAAAAACAAAAGCAAAGCATGAGATGAAACATACACTTATTGAACTAAGATTAATTATTTAATGTTCAAGTAATTAAGGCCACAAATTAAATAAAGGAAAATAAATTCATTAAACCTAAGATCAACCTAAACAAAGTTTCTATAATTTGTTACATGATGGAATTTGGGTGTTACAAATCCTACCCCCCTTAAAGAGAATCTCGTCCTCGAGATTCGGATAGATTTGGATACAACTGCGGGAAGTCTGCAATGAGCTCATCTTCTCGTTCCCAAGTAGCTTCATCTTCCGAATGATGACTCCACTGTACTTTGCACATTTTGATGACTTTGTTCCTTGTAGCTCTTTCTGATGTTTCCAAGATCTTGACCGGGTGTTCTGAGTAAGTCAAATCATCTTGCACATTAAGCTCTTCCAGTGGTAGTTGCTCTTCGGGTACTCTCAAGCACTTTTTCAACTGAGAAATATGAAACACATCGTGAACATCCGACAGTCGCTCGGGTAACTCCAACTGATATGCCACTTCACCTTTCCTTTCCAAGATCTGAAAAGGACCAATATAGCGAGGTGACAACTTCCCTTTGACTTTGAATCTGCGGAGACCTCTGATAGGTGACACCTTGAGATACACATAATCTCCAACTTCAAACGTCAATTCCCTTCTCCGAGTATCGGCATAACTCTTCTGTCGTGACTGAGCGGTTCTGAGATTATCCCGGATTATCTGGACTTGTCTTTCAGCTTCTTGTAGAATTTCTGGTCCGAATACCTGACTTTCTCCTGTCTGACTCCAGTACAACGGTGTCCTACACATTCTTCCATACAGAGCTTCAAATGGAGCCATCTTGAGACTAGCTTGATAGCTGTTGTTATAAGAGAATTCTGCGTACGGCAAACTCTTATCCCAACTACCTCCATGCTTCAAGGCACAAGCTCTAAGCATATCCTCTAAGATTTGATTTGTCCTCTCTGTTTGTCCATCTGTCTGCGGATGATACGCTGAACTGAAATTAAGCTTGGTGTCCATTGACTCATGCAGTTTCTGCCAAAAACGAGACGTGAACTGGGTACCTCGGTCAGACACTATCTTCTTTGGTACTCCGTGTAAACACACGATTCGGGACATATACAGCTCTGCTAACTTGGCTCCCAAATATGTGGTTTTAACTGGAATGAAGTGAGCAACTTTGGTCAATCTGTCCACAATGACCCATATAGAATCATAACCATCCCGAGTGCGAGGCAATCCTACGATAAAGTCCATACCAATTTCTTCCCATTTCCACTCGGGTATTTTCAACGGCTGAAGCAAACCTGCTGGCATTTGATGTTCTGCTTTCACTCTTTGACATACATCACACAAAGCTACGTGAGTTGCCACGTCTCTCTTAAGACCATACCACCAATATTTCTCCTTCAAATCTTGGTACATCTTGGTACTGCCGGGGTGAATAGAATATACGGAATCATGTGCTTCCTTCAATATGAGCTCACGAAGACGATCGATATCTGGTACACAGATCCTTTTCCTGAACCAAACGGTGCCTTGTTCATCTTCGGTGAAATCCGTTGTTTTTCCTAAACCAATCAGAGTCTTGATCTCTTTGATCTTAGCATCAGTCAACTGACCTTGTCTGATTTCCTGCTCAAGAGTAGGTTCAATCTCCATTGTCATAGCTTCTGAGTTATAAAGAATCCCGAGATTGAGTCGTTCCATTTCCCAACACAATTCTTGAGGCATTAGTCGAGCTATAGCCATGTTAGCTTGGCTCTTCCGACTCAAAGCATCTGCTATGACGTTAGCCTTGCCAGGATGATACTGAATATCCAATTCATAATCCTTTATCAATTCCAACCATCTACGTTGTCTGAGATTGAGATCCCTCTGAGTGAAGATATATTTCAAGCTTTTGTGATCTGTGAAAATTTGGCACTTGTTTCCAATCATATAGTGTCTCCAAATCTTCAGTGCGTGCACGACAGCGGCTAGCTCTAAATCATGAGTTGGATAGTTCTGCTCATGCTTCCTCAGTTGCCTTGATGCATAAGCTACCACTCTGCCTTCTTGCATTAACACACAACCAAGACCGAGACGTGAAGCGTCACAATAGACATCGAACCCTTTGTGTATATCTGGCATTATCAACACGGGGGCCGTGGTTAACCTCTTCTTCAGCTCTTCAAAACAATTCTGACAAGTTTCATCCCATTTGAACTCTCATTCCTTTTCTAACAACGAGGTGAGCGGTTTCACAATCTTGGAGAATCCTTCAATGAATCTGCGGTAATATCATGCCAAACCAAGGAAACTCCTGATCTCGGACACATTCGTAGGTGGCTTCCAATTCAACACATCCTGAACCTTGCTGGGATCAACTGCTATTCCTCCATCGGTAATGACATGACCAAGGAAAGAAACTTCCTTCAACCAAAAATCACACTTACTGAACTTGGCATACAACTGATTCTCTCGGAGTTTCTGTAGTACCAATCTCAGATGTTCTTCATGTTCTTCTTCATTCCGAGAAAACACCAAGATATCGTTGATGAACACAACTACAAACTTGTCGAGGTATTCCATGAACACCTTGTTCATCAAATACATGAAGTACGTCGGGGCATTGGTCAATCCAAACGACATCACTGTGTACTCAAATAACCCATATCTGGAGGTGAACGCTGTTTTGGGGATGTCTTCTGGTCGAATTCTCAACTGATGGTATCCTGACCACAGATCAATCTTGGAGAATACTTTAGCACCTCTCATCTGATCAAACAGATCTTCTATTCGGGGTAGTGGGTATTTGTTCTTGATGGTTGCATCATTGAGAGCTCTATAATCAACACACATCCTTCTAGTGCCATCCTTTTTATCAACAAAAATGACAGGGGCTCCCCAAGATGATGAGCTAGGACGGATATATCCTTTTCCTAATAGCTCTTCTATTTGTTTCTTTAGTTCACTTAAATCCTTAACATCTAACCTATAGGGTCTTTTGAATATAGGAGCAGTGCCAGGTAAGAGATCAATACGGAACTCAATGTCACGATCGGGTGGCATACCTGGTAAATCCTCCGGAAAGACGTCTGGATACTCACTCACGACCTTGATCTCCTCCAAAGGTGTTCCCTTGATCTGATTCACCGTTGCTTCATCTGTGGATGGCATGCTAGCAACGAACTCAATCTGATCTCCTTGAGGACTGGTCAAGAGCACTGACTTCTTGGCACATTGAATTACTCCGTCACACTTTGTCAACCAATCCATTCCAAGAATCACATCAATCCCACTAGACTTGAGGACTATAAGGTTTGCTAGAAAGTCTACCCCCATGATTTTCAGATTCACCCGCGGGCATAAGTGAGTAGCCTTCATCTCGTTGCCCGGGGAACTAACTAGCAGTGTTTTCTTCATGAGGCTCATAGGCATATTATATTTTTCCACAAATTGCTCAGTAATGAAAGAATGCGATGCTCCAGAATCAAACAAAACTGATGCAGGTTCAGAATTTACAAGGAACGTACCGAGCACAACGTCCTGAGCATCTTGGGCTGATTCAGCTGACACGTGGTTCACCCGTCCACGCATGTAGTTCTGCTGGCCCTTGTTGCCTTGGGAATTCTGATTCCCATTGCGCATCTGTGGAGTCTGTGATCCAGGCCTCTGACCATTAGTCTTCTGGCCCTGCGGTGTCTGCATGTTGCGCTTGGGGCAGTTGTTAGCATAGTGCCCCAATTCTCCACATTTGAAACAGCCATTGGGTGGAACTGGTGCGACAGGATTGTTGTTGCTGCCATTGTTGTTGCGCACTGGGGCGCCAGATGAACTGCCAGACCTGTTCTGCTGGAAGTTAGGACTGCGCTGAGTCTGCTGATTGAAGCGTTGGTTCTGCTGCTGGCTGCGGTACTGCTGATTTTGCTGATAATTTCCGCCTTGCCCTCCAGAGCGGAACTGAGACCCTTGCTGAGAGTTGAAGCGCGGGCGGCTATTGCTTGACTGTCCCTGTGACTGGGACTTTCTCTTGAGCTCACCGAGCTCCTTGCGAGTGTTCTCAAGGCCAATAGCTTTGTCTACAAGCCTCTGGAATGTGGGGAAAGTATGGCTCTGCAGTTGATACTTCAGAGGTCCGATCAGGCCATCCAAGAAGCGATCCTGCTTCTTCTCATCATCATCGACCTCATTGGGCGCGTAGCGGGACAGCTGGATGAATTTGTCCCGGTACTCGCTTACTGACATATGGCCCTGCTTCAGAGCCAAGAACTCATTCTTCTTCAGTTTCATCACACCAGCTGGGATGTGATGCAGGCGGAAACTGTTGCTGAACTCTGCCCAAGTAATAGTGTCGGCGTTGGCATGGGCAGCTGTGTATGCATCCCACCAGTCGGATGCAGCTCCTTCCAGGCGTCCAGCAGCATACAAGACTCTCTCGCGGTCTGTACACTGGGTGATGTCCAGCTTCTTGCCAATGACTTTCAGCCAGTCATCAGCATCCAGAGGGTCCGCCGAGTGAGAATAAGTGGGTGGGTGGTGACTCATGAAATCCCGGTGCCTGTCCCGGGCTTGTGGAGGCATCTGTGGCGGCTGATTCTGCTGTGCTTGTAAGTTTTGCACCGTGGCAGTAAGATCCTGCAGCAACTGCATCTGAGCTTGTAGAAACTGCTCCATTGCTGGGTTTGGGGGTGGAGGTGGTGCTTGATTCTGACGGTTGATCACGTGAGCACGTCTGACACTTGGAATGTCACGTCCTCCGCCTCTCCTGGTATTTACCATCTGATTGTTAGGGGAATGCTTTAGAGAAGATAGATAAACTGATAAAGATAGAAAGAACAGAGCCAAGATTGAAACCAAGAACTGACTTTAACTTAATTATTTAATAATGTATTTGTGGCCATCACTCCACAAAAACATGACAGTCATTACAAAAACTCCAACTCAAACATAAAACAAACAAGCAAACAAAAACATCGCACGTCCTCGCAGGAACGGTTCTAACGCGATGACTTATTATGGTAGACTCCCTAAACCTGGCCTAAGAGAGCGGTGATAGAGCCTGGCTCTCCGGTACGAAGCCTCTTGCGCGGAGGTGAAGCGGCGGGGCAGTCTGCTCTCTCTGCCTCCACTGGGGGCACGTGTCCTGCCAGCTGTGCCTCCAGCTGCCTGATCCTGGCCTGAGCACTGGCCAGTCTCTCTGAAGCCTCCATGAGATCTGTAGCTGTGCTCTCCACGTCGGTGTTGAGACCAGCGGCGACACGAGCAAGGACGTCGATGCGGGGCTCGTGATGTCCTCCCAGCGGCACGTGGGTCACCTCTGTGCCACTAGCACGTCGTGGAAGGTGGCGGTACTCTGTGATGCTCAACTCACCACGGTGAGTGTGGCAGAGAGACCACAGAGCTCTCCTGGCGGCGCTGCTGACGGAGGCGGTGACGGTGGAGTAGGGAATGTCGGAGTCGTGCATCGAGCAGGTCTTGTATCCACCAGTGTCAGAAGCCTCCCGGATGTGGACCCGGGTGATGTAGAAGACCGGCATCCCTGGGTTGGAGACACGCTGCGTCATGTAGANGATCAAACAGATCTTCTATTCTGGGTAGTGGGTATTTGTTCTTGATGGTTGCATCATTGAGAGCTCTATAATCAACACACATCCTTCTAGTGCCATCCTTTTTATCAACAAAAATGACAGGGGCTCCCCAAGATGATGAGCTAGGACGGATATATCCTTTTCCTAATAGCTCTTCTATTTGTTTCTTTAGTTCACTTAAATCCTTAACATCTAACCTATAGGGTCTTTTGAATATAGGAGCAGTGCCAGGTAAGAGATCAATACGGAACTCAATGTCACGATCGGGTGGCATACCTGGTAAATCCTCCGGAAAGACGTCTGGATACTCACTCACGACCTTGATCTCCTCCAAAGGTGTTCCCTTGATCTGATTCACCGTTGCTTCATCTGTGGATGGCATGCTAGCAACGAACTCAATCTGATCTCCTTGAGGACTGGTCAAGAGCACTGACTTCTTGGCACACTGAATTACTCCGTCACACTTTGTCAACCAATCCATTCCAAGAATCACATCAATCCCACTAGACTTGAGGACTATAAGGTTTGCTAGAAAGTCTACCCCCATGATTTTCAGATTCACCCGCGGGCATAAGTGAGTAGCCTTCATCTCGTTGCCCGGGGAACTAACTAGCAGTGTTTTCTTCATAAGGCTCATAGGCATATTATATTTTTCCACAAATTGCTCAGTAATGAAAGAATGCGATGCTCCAGAATCAAACAAAACTGATGCAGGTTCAGAATTTACAAGGAACGTACCGAGCACAACGTCCTGAGCATCTTGGGCTGATTCAGCTGACACGTGGTTCACCCGTCCACGCATGTAGTTCTGCTGGCCCTTGTTGCCTTGGGAATTCTGATTCCCATTGCGCATCTGTGGAGTCTGTGATCCAGGCCTCTGACCATTAGTCTTCTGGCCCTGCGGTGTCTGCATGTTGCGCTTGGGGCAGTTGTTAGCATAGTGCCCCAATTCTCCACATTTGAAACAGCCATTGGGTGGAACTGGTGCGACAGGATTGTTGTTGCTGCCATTGTTGTTGCGCACTGGGGCGCCAGATGAACTGCCAGACCTGTTCTGCTGGAAGTTAGGACTGCGCTGAGTCTGCTGATTGAAGCGTTGGTTCTGCTGCTGGCTGCGGTACTGCTGATTTTGCTGATAATTTCCG
The DNA here is from genome assembly GCA_004135705.1 of Alloteropsis semialata. Taxonomy (NCBI): domain Eukaryota; kingdom Viridiplantae; phylum Streptophyta; class Magnoliopsida; order Poales; family Poaceae; genus Alloteropsis; species Alloteropsis semialata. The sequence continues at coordinate 18,641,373 of CM014272.1, forward strand.
CCTTGCCCTCCAGAGCGGAACTGAGACCCTTGCTGAGAGTTGAAGCGCGGGCGGCTATTGCTTGACTGTCCCTGTGACTGGGACTTTCTCTTGAGCTCACCGAGCTCCTTGCGAGTGTTCTCAAGGCCAATAGCTTTGTCTACAAGCCTCTGGAATGTGGGGAAAGTATGGCTCTGCAGTTGATACTTCAGAGGTCCGATCAGGCCATCCAAGAAGCGATCCTGCTTCTTCTCATCATCATCGACCTCATTGGGCGCGTAGCGGGACAGCTGGATGAATTTGTCCCGGTACTCGCTTACTGACATATGGCCCTGCTTCAGAGCCAAGAACTCATTCTTCTTCAGTTTCATCACACCAGCTGGGATGTGATGCAGGCGGAAACTGTTGCTGAACTCTGCCCAAGTAATAGTGTCGGCGTTGGCATGGGCAGCTGTGTATGCATCCCACCAATCGGATGCAGCTCCTTCCAGGCGTCCAGCAGCATACAAGACTCTCTCGCGGTCTGTACACTGGGTGATGTCCAGCTTCTTGCCAATGACTTTCAGCCAGTCATCAGCATCCAGAGGGTCCGCCGAGTGAGAATAAGTGGGTGGGTGGTGACTCATGAAATCCCGGTGCCTGTCCCGGGCTTGTGGAGGCATCTGTGGCGGCTGATTCTGCTGTGCTTGTAAGTTTTGCACCGTGGCAGTAAGATCCTGCAGCAACTGCATCTGAGCTTGTAGAAACTGCTCCATTGCTGGGTTTGGGGGTGGAGGTGGTGCTTGATTCTGACGGTTGATCACGTGAGCACGTCTGACACTTGGAATGTCACGTCCTCCGCCTCTCCTGGTATTTACCATCTGATTGTTAGGGGAATGCTTTAGATAAGATAGATAAACTGATAAAGATAAAAAGAACAGAGCCAAGATTGAAACCAAGAACTGACTTTAACTTAATTATTTAATAATGTATTTGTGGCCATCACTCCACAAAAACATGACAGTCATTACAAAAACTCCAACTCAAACATAAAACAAACAAGCAAACAAAAACATCGCACGTCCTCGCAGGAACGGTTCTAACGCGATGACTTATTATGGTAGACTCCCTAAACCTGGCCTAAGAGAGCGGTGATAGAGCCTGGCTCTCCGGTACGAAGCCTCTTGCGCGGAGGTGAAGCGGCGGGGCAGTCTGCTCTCTCTGCCTCCACTGGGGGCACGTGTCCTGCCAGCTGTGCCTCCAGCTGCCTGATCCTGGCCTGAGCACTAGCCAGTCTCTCTGAAGCCTCCATGAGATCCGTAGCTGTGCTCTCCACGTCGGTGTTGAGACCAGCGGCGACACGAGCAAGGACGTCGATGCGGGGCTCGTGATGTCCTCCCAGCGGCACGTGGGTCACCTCGGTGCCACTAGCACGTCGTGGAAGGTGGCGGTACTCTGTGATGCTCAACTCACCACGGTGAGTGTGGCAGAGAGACCACAGAGCTCTCCTGGCGGCGCTGCTGACGGAGGCGGTGACGGTGGAGTAGGGAATGTCGGAGTCGTGCATCGAGCAGGTCTTGTATCCACCAGTGTCAGCAGCCTCCCGGATGTGGACCCGGGTGATGTAGAAGACCGGCATCCCTGGGTTGGAGACACGCTGCGTCATGTAGAGGGGTCTGACGTTGTTCCCCAACTCCTGTAGCACATCCATGAGCATCTTGGGGAATGTGCCAGTCTCATTGACTGAGGTCTCTGTCCAGTAGGTCGTTTTCACAACCTCAGTCTCTCCAACTGGCACGTTGTTCTGGCCCACGCCAGAACTGTCGTCCTGTGCCTCGCCCTGGTCCTCCTGACCAAGGCCCTGGTCTGCGTCGTGGTCGTGGCCGACGTCCGGCTGTCCTCCAGCAGCAGGTACTGGAGCCTCCAGAGCAGGAACAGCAGGTGGTGCTGGTGGAGCGTCAACTGCTGGGTCCACCGGAACGATGTCTCCATCTGCCATCTCCTGGAAGTAGTGGATCTCCTCGGGCTCTGACTCCTCCTGTTCCACCACTGGTGGGAGTCGTGGAACTGGCTGTGCAGGAGCGATACGCCTCCTGCCTCTGGTGCTCTTGCGTGCCGTCTGTCTCTGCCTGACCATCTGTGATAGAGCAAGAACAAAACTAAGTACAAGAACAAAAAGAGATAGAACAGGAACAGAGTAAGTTTTTATGCAAATAAAATTTTTTCTAAGAGCAGAAAGGCTGACTAAGATAGTAAATCCTATGTTTCGACCATTTTCTAGCTAGGCTGGCATCCTACAGTCAACACAGCTCTGATACCACTTCTGTCACACCCGATTTTAAGGACACAATCGAATGCATCGCATATGTATGCCAGGATCCGTTTATCACACATATGTTGACGTCATCAGTGAATATATCAAAAGACAATGTTCAAAAGCGTACAAAAGAGAGTACATAACATTATTACACTCATCGTTAATAGACACGAAGGTCTTAAACGTTCACCGACATCCTAAACGATAAAGCAGCTCCTTGACTTCATCCACAGGCACTTGACTGGTTGACGCGCCTAGAACTCATCAAAGTCGCTGAAGTACTCCACATCATTGTTATTTTCTGAACAGCAGTTGTTTAGCAAGGGTGAGTACACTTATGGTTGGTACTTAACAAGTGGGGGAATATGCAAGGCCATCAAAGGGGGTTCAGGCTCATGCGGTTAGCACTTTTAGTTGATCAAGTTTTATTAGCAAGCACCTATTTACTAGATGTAAGTTTATACCAGCCCAAAATTAAGCAGGATAACCCAAAATTACCACCAAGGGACCAAGAACCACAAGTTAAGATCAAGTTAAAGTTCAATTATCATGTGAGGGTCCAAGCCGCCCTTAACCGTGGGCACGGCTGATATATCAGTTTTACACTCTGCAGAGGTTGTACATTTTACCCACAGCTCGTGTTCCCTTTTTCGCCCGGGTTTGCAAGGCCCTTAAACACTTCCTTTGGTGAGTGGCGAGGGTTCACTACGAAGCCTTTACAAAGACCCAAAGTTAACTAGCAGCCCGCTAGAGTTTCAGCCGCGGTGAGGTCCATAACCCTTCCTAAGGAGACTGTACCTTAGCAAAGGCTACTCCTCCAAGAGGACCGGGCTATGACCCCTTCACCGTCCCCCTCCTTGCCCTTTCGGTAAGGCCACTAACTAACCCCAAGTCTAATTAATTAGCTAAGTTCAGAGCCATGTGACACTGTGGTTGCACTGTTTTCTTGGGTGGTTCTCCATGTTCCAATTAATCATGATGATCTTGTAATTAAGCAAGAGTATAACAACATAAATAAATCATGATTAACATTGCATAAAAGGTAACAGAACCATCCCAAGTTTAAGCAAGCTAAGCATTTCTACCCATGATATAACCAGGTGATTCAAGGTTCAAGGTAAAAAGATCTAGTCATGTCCTAATAGGTGACCCGTCAAAATTAATGCATAACAGTAAAGTAAAAGTGAATTTCATAAATGTAAATGGGACAAAAAGAATGTTCATGTAGAGGGAGGCCACTTGCCTTCCTCAACAAACTGCTGTTGGTCAGCTGCTGCTCCTGATCTTCCTCGAACGGCACGCTCTCTACACGATCACACAAGACATACAACAAAATAAATAAAAACAGTACATCAAACAGTACTAAAAGTACAGAACAAGCACCTTAAACTAAAGAGCATGCAAAGACGATCGCGTGGACGCGAAAATCGCCCAAAACGGATTTAAAACGACGAAACTACGCTAGTTACAAGGTTGCAGGGACCTATATGCAATTAAAACTAAAGTCTGCATACTGTTTTGATAAAAACCGAGGGCACAAACATAAATAACCATAGATTACAGGGGCTAGCAAGTGATTTGACAAAGAAATGGACGGCGGGTTTGAATATTTAAGAACTCAGGGACCTAAACAGATAAACCAAGGGCATATGTATAAATATTTTACACATGACATGGACTGCGGGTTGATTAAGACAAAACCGGGGGTCTCTTTAGCAAAAAGACCGGCGACCGGCGGTTTGACCCCTGGTTGACCGGTACGGGGTTGTGATCTGGACCGTTGATCATAGATCGGGCGGTGGAAAACAAATCCGGCGGCCGGCGACAGTGGTGGGTGGCGGCGCCGCCGCGGACATGGCGATTTCTCGCCGGAGTTGTGGCTACTGAGCGCTACGACGCACGGGAAGAAGAATAAATGGCACAGGGGGCATCAGGAGGCCATGGCGAGCTCACCAGAGGGGTTGTGGTTGTTGAGAGATGATCGGAGATGCTCGTCGGCGTAGGGATGCGGCGGTGAGCTCGGTCGGACGGCGAAGATGGGGTTTCGGCGTCGGTTTCGTCCTCCAAGCGCCGGAGTTGAGCTCCTGAGGACCCTGAAGAGCGAGCAAAGAGGGATGAGGGGTCAACCGAGGGCGAGGGGCCGCGAATTGAGCCGGCGGCGTTGCATACCTCGTCGGCGGACGGTGAGCTTCGGGGAAACGAAATAGGCGCGAGGGTTGGTGGTTTTGGGGTTTGGAATGCGTGTGTGCGCTAGGAGAGGTGCTCGGGGGGTCTTATAGCGGGCCGAGGAGGAGCGGAGGGGGCTCGGTGTGGAAGGAATCCGAGAGCGGGCGCGGTGATTACGGCCATTGAAGGCCTTGAAGCCTCGGCGGCCGTTGCCGAGGGGGAGGAAAGAGGGGGAGGTGGGCGTCCGGTTGATGGCGCAATGAAGACGCTTGACGCGGAGTGAAGAGAGGGGAGGGTGACGCGGGCGCGAGGTCGTGGGCGGGAGATGCGGATGCGGCGGCTCGGGCGTCCGCGGCGAGAGGAAGGAGGAGGTGCCGACATGCGGGACCCGGCGTCCAGTGAGAGAGGGAGCGGGAGAGGGAGAGAAGGCCGGGTGGGCCGGCCTGCTGGGCTGCGGGTTGGGCCGAGCGAAAAGGTGGGTTGAACCGGGCCGAAAGGGAGAGAAGGAAGGGAGGGAAAAGAGAAATAGATTTGTTATTTGTTTGAATTGGATTTTGAGAAGTTTGAGAGATATTTGGATAGGATTCGAATTTGGATAGGAGTTTGAGATCACTCAAGCAAACAAAAACAAAAGCAAAGCATGAGATGCAACATACACTTATTGAACTAAGATTAATTATTTAATGTTCAAGTAATTAAGGCCACAAATTAAATAAAGGAAAATAAATTCATTAAACCTAAGATCAACCTAAACAAAGTTTCTATAATTTGTTATATGATGGAATTTGGGTGTTACACCGAGCATGTCATGAATTTCCATTGTAATTTGTTAATAAAAAAGGCCATGAATGCCTTTGTTTTTTTATCATAATCGTATCATACCAAGTGTCCAGCATTACTACAGTGCAAAACAGAGAAGCAAACAATTACTTTCCATCAGTGTAGGCAATATCATAGAAAATGGACTGCCCTTTAGAAGAAGAGTTGCTATAGTAACAAACACTGGACGATTTTAACTGAAATAAAATGCCTAGTCTTTCAAACAAGAAAACAAGTACATATGAATGTCTAGTGTAACTTTGCTGCAATTCTGAATGTTTGTCATCGTACAGCTTCTGTTTGCCTGTTTTTATTAATCAAATCTGCTGGGAAGTGAATGATAACTACGTAAATACTGTGATCGCCTCAGTATATTACAAATAAGATGCATTTAGGAAATATGCTGTCTACTACATGTTAGGTGAGCATATTTACTTACTATTATAAACTCCTTCAAAATTAGATCACATGTTAGAAATTTAAAGATAAGCGTGGAATATTTTCCACTACTAACTGGTAGTTGCTCTCACGTGATAGTTGCAGTATTGAGAAGCCTTTTCCTCCATGGTTTCACAATTATCTGGTAAAGGTTTTTGCATTTATTTGTGAAAGGGTCAACAACATGGGAATTATCAGGAATCTGTGCATATATATTAAGACAGAAATGGTGCAAGAAAATTTTGAATTGCTACTTAGATTGTACTCAGGTATGCAACAGTTCTAGTTATTCGTGTCCAGACTATGGGCATGCATGAACATGATAGGTGTCCCTTTTCCGAATGAAGGTCTTCTGCAAGAACTCTTGACCAATCACTTTATCCTTTGAAGGGATATAGCCAATGAAAACCTCTTGAGCAAGTTGGTTGACAAATCTTAAGGAACATACGAAGCAGTGTTTTAGTTTGCCTTGTTTTTTCTGACACTGATAGGTTTGATGCATGTATAATTTCAGTGTACTAGATTGATAAGTGGCCATGCTCTTCACACGGACTGTTATAGTTGTCTAATTTTACTCTGTTTTCAGCCAGAAGAACAGATATAGATAGTCACACCCTTTGATTGCTTTTGTTTTTTTCACACTGCATTACAGCTCTCGGAGTGATATGAGTATATGACAGATGGCAAATATGCTATTTGGATCTGAGTTTATTTATGAATTATGACCGGCAAAAGTTTGTTTCCATGAATTGGAGATAGTTTGAGTTAGTTATCACAGCAGTGTGGATAGTCAGGACTCTCATTGTTTCTTTGAACATACGGCTTCAATAATTTTAAATTACGCATCACATTAGTATTGCACAAATCTTCAAATGTGTTCTCCACTTGTGTCTGCTGAAGCAAGCATGGGATTGTAGAAAGGCTTATACGGATTTGTGCTTATCTATACCTTGTTGAATGTTGTGCTCTATTTGATAGATGGTATTTCAGATGCATTTTTGCATGCTTAATTAGTATGGTAGAGTAACTTGTGGTTTAATGATCCTCCTTAGTCTTCACACTTAAGTCGAGTATATATGCAAATAAAGTCACACGACAAGTTATAGTAAAATCGCTTTCGATGATCCTGCAACTGCCAATGTAAGATGGTTAATCTATAAGGGTCTGCAGCCACGTTGTGTGTTGCCTGTGTTTATTGCTCTTCTTTTTTTTTTCTTCCATGGTTGCTCTGAGTCTGAGCTGATCAAGAATCACTCCATGGCAAATAATACCCATTTGCCCAGTTGTCCTTATAGTGCTCTAATCTCAGAAACTGAAAGTGCTTAGACAGCAGTTTTTACACATTTTCTTACGAGCACATATAAAAAGTAGTACCAGTAAGAAAATGTGAAAAAACTATAGGCAGCCTTTTCGTCGTAAGAACACATTTTCATACGAATTCTATAGGCAGCCTTTTTTTTTCTTGGCAGGTCGTAGTAGTACTTCTACATTCATTTGTGTACAAATCATGTTTTTAGATATAGAAATGGATTAAAATGCCTGTAGGTGTTTGTTCAAACTAGGGACTATTAAGATGTTTATTAATTTGATAAGAATCTGCAGTAACCTTGTCTTTGCTGTGTGTGTACCTGTTTGTTTTGAGTTCAACCTATAATATCTTGGTGTGAACCCTGAAGAATCACACTGGGACTAATAGTACCTATTTACAAAACCGCCCATATCACTGTCCTAATCTTCAGAAACTGAAAAGTGCGCACAAGTCAGAACTTTTACACATATTCTTACTACTGCTTATAAATAATATAACCAGTTCACCATATTTCGGCAAAGGAGTATTAGTTCCTCCATATCATTTTATTTGATGTTGGTTAGTTAAAAAATAAACAAACCAACGTCAAGTAAAATGGACCAAAGTATTTTTTTTGGATCCAAAAGAGGTTCTTTAGGCAGCTTTTTTTAGGCGGGTAGTATTAGTTGTTAGAAAGGGACAGAACAGTGGAAATGTTGAAGTTCAACTTTTCAAATTGTGTACAAGAAATGCAACCTTTTAGATAACAGAGACTGTTGAGGCCATAATACCAGGGTACCCGATCACGAGGATTACCGACTACCGACTCCAAGACTACCAAGACTCCGAACAAGACACGATGGCCAGATCGCAGAAGGAAAGCCCGAAGATAGCTAGAGCCCTACTAGGTTTAGGTCTGTTTTGTCTTGTAAGGCACGTCTCCCTGGATATAAATAGCGGGGGTCCTGTACGTAGAGGGTATGTCCATTGATCTGCAATCTTAGACAATCCACCCGAGGGTACTTGTTACGCATTGTAATCTGTACTCGACGAAATAATACAAGCAGCAACTGGACGTAGGGTTATTACTCGATCTCGAGGGCCCGAACCAGTATAAAAATCCCGTGTCTTTCTGTTCATCACCGTGATCAATCTTCGCACGAAGCAGGGTGCTTGCCGGACAAATATCTGACGAGTACAACCTCGACAGAGGCGCGCCAGGTAGGGGCCCTTGCGTGAAGAAAGATCATGCCGATCATCAACGGAGTCTGGATCGCCGACGCGTCGAGTTCCTCGATGCCCTACATGCCCAGTTCGGTCAAGTCGGAAGCGATCGGGAGCTCTACTTCCGCTTCCGATCTCTACGCTCACCGCCATCTAGTGCCTGCACGGGAGATCCGCTTCGGAGATCTCGTGTTCGAGCACCAAGGCGACTACGAGCTTAAGATGACAGGGATCCATGATCCCGATCTCACATGCGCCGGTTGGGAAGTTTTCGCCACCTTCACGGAGCCAACTCCTGAAGACATTGCAGATCGCACTGCGCAGTTGGATCTCGACTACAGTGGATCTAGCAATGGGACAGAACAATCCGAAGACCGCCGCATCCATGTGCTAAACGCAAACGGGACAGAGGCCGTTGCCGAGTCATCTAGCTCGCGTCAACCCGCGCCTCCTCCACGTTTGAGTAACGCACCGACACTTCAAACGGCTAAAACCCGTACGCAACAGGTTGCATCCTCATTGGCTCCCCGAGATCTCAACAACGATTTCCGGGCCGTCGAACAGGACAATCTGCAGATCCAAACCCTCTTGGAGACCATGGAAGCAATGGCCGAAGGAACTCCGATGGCCACCATAGCCAAGAAGGCTCAAGAAGCAGCGGACAAGGCAAAAGAGCGCATCGAAGCCGCCGCTGCCGCACCACCAGCTCCGTCGAACAGACCACGTGAACCACAGCCAGTTCGGTCTCGATCTGTTAACGGACGACCATACTATCGCCCACACGAGGGGCGCGACATAAGGCCACAACTCGAGTGCAATCGTCGCACTCGCGACGCTCGGGAAACTCTCAATTACAATCGAGATTACCGAGCACGTGAGGGTTACTATCGGTCCCATCAAGATTCACCGCCACGTGACTCCCGACCAGGCACGGGGGGATGCCTTGCGTACTCCCCAGCCCTGCGCAAGGTCAGGTGGCCCGAAAAGTTTCGTCCTACTAACATCGAGAAGTATGACGGAACAACCAACCCCCGCGAGTGGATTCAGATCTATTCCACGATCATCGATGCCACCGGGGGTGACGACTATGTCAAAGCCAACTACTTGCCGACTGCTCTGCAGGGATCAGCCCGTACGTGGCTCATGAACCTGCCCGAGGCCAGCATCAAGTCATGGACTCATCTCCGGGAGACGTTTGAAGCCAATTTCCAAGGCACATATAAACGCCTCGGACATGAGGGAGATCTGCTCAACTGCGTGCAGAAGCCTGGAGAATCCCTCCGGGACTACATCCGCAGGTTCAGCGACACCCGTAACACCATCCCCGACATGGTGGATGATCGGGTGATTGTAGCCTTCAATCAAGGTTGCAAAGACGAGCGAACGGCGGAGGAACTTGCCAAGAAAAACCCGAAGACGGTGGCAGAGCTATATGGGATCCTGGAAGAAACCGCCAAGATGGCGGACGCCCGAGCACGGGTTCACGGAAAGCCCGAACAAAGCCAGCCAGCCGGGGAAGGCAAGAAGAAGAATAAACACAAAAACAAGAAGCGCAAGACCGAGGGTGACGAAGTCATGGCCGTAGACAACAAGCCCCCGTACAGGCGTCAAGGCAAACCGGAGAACCTCCCGATGTACTGCCCGATTCACCGATCCACGAAGCATCACTTCATGGACTGCACGGTGTACAAGAAGCAGAAGCAGGAGGAGGAGAGCCAGAAGGAGGAGGCTCCATGTGACCAGGCAGCTCACAACCCTCGCGCGGCAAACTACATGGATTGTGATGATGAGCCAGATCTCCCCGAAGATCTGGAGATCGCTACAATTTTCGGTGGCTGTTCAACCCGAACCTCCAAGTCCCAGCTCAAGATGGTCGAGAGGCAGATAAACAGCGCCGAGCCCTGCAAGCAACTCTTGAGGTGGTCCAAATCCCGATCACATTCGATCAAAGGGATCACCCCGAGACGCTTTACGACGGGCCGCTACTCCCACTGTGCATCAAGCCATGGATCGGGCCCCGCAAGATCGGGCGAACCCTGATTGACAGTGGGAGCGCCCTCAACCTCCTGTTTGTCAACGCCTTTGACGAACTTGGGATCCCAAGAAGGTCCTTGTCCCCTGTGGAGAAGCCTTTCTATGGGGTCATACCAGGCTTGAATCCCTTGGGAAGGATCGATCTGCAGGTGACCCTCGTAGAGGGCAAAAACATCCGATCAGAGTTCCTCACCTTTGAGGTGGCTGACATCACGTCGGCCTATAACTGCATCTTGGGTCGACCGTTCCTGAAGAAATTCATGGCGGTCGCTCACTTTGCATATTCCATGATCAAGGTCCCGGGGCCGTTGGGTCCGATCACCGTCTGTGGCGATCGCAAGGGCGCGGTCCAGTGCGACATGAAGACCCTAGACATGATCAAGGGTGGCGAGCAGGAACCAGCCAAGGCTGCCGAAACCTGCCAAGAAAAAGACAAAAAGCCAGCCAAAGGCTGCTGCCAAGGGTGCCTTGGCTGAGACCGCCCGAGCAGCTGAGAACCGACCAAGGGCCAAGGGGAAAGAAGTTCCCGAACAGGAGCTCATCGGGGAACAGGAGCTCGTCGGGAGACAGGGAGCTGACAACCGTGCCGCTGAAGGGCAGCTTGTGGTGGATCAGACCCCACTCAGGGGGACGCCGCCACAAGCAGCTGGCGAGTCAACGGCCAACGCCTCACCAATCGAGCCGCCTGCCAGGCGCACCGAGCCGGGCACGAAGGCAGTAATCCTTGATGAGGCAGACCCGACCAAGACCACCTAGGTGGGCCTTGGCCTGGGTGACAAATAGGAACTCGAGCTCATTGCTTTCCTCCGGGCAAACGCAGATGTGTTCGCTTGGGAACCATCTGACATGCCCGGGATCCCCAGGGAGGTAATCGAGCACAAGCTTGGCATACGAACTGGCGTCCGACCAGTCAAGCAAAAGCAAAGGAGATATACCCCGGAGAAGCGAGACGCCATTAACGAAGAGATCAACCGACTACTCAAAGCCGGCTTCGTTCGAGAGGTCCCTTTCCCGGAGTGGCTGGCGAACCCAGTCATGGTCAAGAAGCCCAACGGAACGTGGAGGATGTGCGTGGACTACACAGATCTGAATAAAGCTTGCCCGAAGGATGAGTACCATTACCTAGGATAGATCAAATTGTAGATTCAACCTCTGGATGCGAATTGCTTTGTTTTCTAGATGCCTACTCGGGGTATCACCAAATCAGCATGTGCATTGACGATGAGGAAAAAACTGCATTTGTAACTCCCTTCGGTGTTTATTGCTATATAAAGATGCCTTTTGGTCTAAAAAACGCAGGTTGCACTTATCAAAAATGTGTTCACATTGTTCTTGAAGGCCAAATCGGCCGTAATGTGGAGGCATACATAGATGACATTGTTGTAAAAAGTAAGTTAAAGGGCGATTTAATCGCTGATTTAACCGAAACATTCAACAACTTGCGTAAAAACAGGATGATGCTCAACCCCGCCAAATGCACCTTTGGTGTATCATCGGGTAAGCTCCTCGGTTACCTTGTTTCCCAACGAGGTATAGAGGCAAATCCGCACAAGATCAAGGCACTCGACGACATGAAGTCTCCACGCAGCCGCCACGAGGTCCAGAAGTTGGCAGGAATGATGGCGTCCTTAAGTCGATTCGTGTCCAAGTCAGGCGAACGAGGTATGCCATTTTACAAATTGTTACATAAAACTGATCGTTTTGAGTGGTCGGCAGAAGCAGAAGAGGCGTTCCAGGTGTTCAAACAGTACCCACGGAAAATGCCCGTACTGGTCCCGCCAAAGCCACAAGAAGAGATGTTGTTGTACGTAGCAGCAACACCAACTGTTGTTAGCACTGTTTTGGTGGTCGAGAGACCAACAGAAAAGTCTACAACACAACATCCCGTTTACTTCGTAAGCAAGGTGCTACATGATGCCAAAACGAGGTACCCTCAGATTCAGAAATTATTATATGCTGTACTAATGACTTCCAGGAAGCTCAAGCATTATTTTCTGAGCCACAAGATCAAGGTTGTGTCAACTTACCCCCTAGGCAACATTTTACATAATCGAGATGCCGTGGGTAGGATCGCACAATGGTCTGTGGAGCTGGAGGCTTACGACGTTGAATTCATACCCAGAACTGCCATCAAATCGCAGGCTCTGGCAGACTTCATCGCAGAATGGACTAACCCCGAACCTGAAGAAGCTGCCCAAAATCCCGAACACTGGACAATGTTCTATGACGGAGCATTTTGCAGAGCAGGCACGGGGGCTGGGGTAGTCCTGATTTCACGACACAATGACATCATTAGGTACGCTTTACAAATCAATTTTGTTGATCCAACTCCTACTAACAATGTTGCCGAGTACGAAGGGCTGTTGACAGGTCTCCGCATAGCTGCTTCTCTTGGTGTCAGAAGGCTGCTCGTGAAAGGGGATTCCGAGTTAGCTGCAAAGCAAGTCATGAAAGAGTACAGTGCGCGGAGCGAGGTCATGGCTAAATACTTGGAAGCATATAGGCGGATGGAGAGCAAATTTGATGGGCTTGAAGTACAGCACGTGAAGAGGGAATTCAATGGCGATGCAGATAAGCTGGCAAAGGCAGCTGCAGAGCGCACACGGCTCCCAGGTAACGTGTTACTTGAAGTTCTTACTAAACCATCTGTGTCGGTTTCATTACCGAACATAAAAACTGAACCCGCCAAGGGATCAGTTTCTACAACCAACGAATCCGTCAAGGAGTCTATGTTGGTCGGTACGGCCCGAGCTGCCGCTCTAGTTGGAAACGAGGAGAACTGGATGGATCCAATCCGGGCGTACCTCACAAACCAAGCTATTCCGGACGATGATGCTGCATTGGAGAAAATCCATCGTAAAGCCAAGAACTATCAATTGGTTGACGGGCGATTATACAAGCTAACCCGCAATGGAATGCTCCTCAAATGCATCACACGGACCGAGGGCATTAGTTTGCTCCACGACATTCACGGAGGAATCTGTGGATCACATTCTTCTCCCCGATATCTAACAGGGAAAGCATTCCGACAGAGCTTCTACTGGCCTACAGCTCTTCAAGACGCAAGCGATTTAGTAAAAAAGTGTGAGGCATGTCAAT
>CM014272.1:18656544-18669548 GCA_004135705.1 Alloteropsis semialata
CCTCCACGGCGGCCACCAGACGCGCGACGGCGCAAGGGAAGGAGCCGTCGAAGTCCGCGGCGTCCGCAAGGAGCAGCACGAGCGACCTGGCACCCGACGGCGACGCGAGGCGCGGGCCGACTGCGGCGACGAAGTCGAAGTCCGGGAGCAGGCGCTCGGCGTCGGGGTGCTTGACGCGGCCGTAGTGGCGCAGCGAGTGAGTCCACTCAATGATTCTTTTTTTTTGAACTTAATCCACTCAATGATTCCTACCAATCATGGCGAGCTTGTCACGGAGCTGCAGAAGTTTCCTTGATTTTGTGTGATTTTGGTGTAAAACTTTAACTGTCCAGCTGATTGTTTTCTGTAAAATATATTCTTGTGATTGTTGTGAAATGTATTGTTGTGATCTCGTGATTCCTGTGAAATGTATTCTTGTGATCTTGTGACTGTGATTGTGATTGTAATTCTTAGAGAAGCAGAAGCTTGTGATTCTTGGAGAAACTACGGGGAAAAGAAAAAGAAAAGGAAAAGAAAAAGAAAAGGAAAAAAAATAAGAAAAAGAAAAGGGACGGGGAGGGGGAGTGGCGGTCCCCTTTGGTACCGTTTGGTAACACCCTTTGGTACCCTTTGGTACCGGTTCTGGACCCTGTACCAAAGGCCGACCCCTTTAGTCACGGTGTCGCGGTTTCCAGAACCGGTACCTATGAGGGTTACGAACCGGTACCAATAGCGAGTTCTGTCGTAGTGGGTGAATGCCCAACAAGCACCTGATACAGCAGTGGAGTGTGGAGAAATAGAAGCTTATGAACAAAAGCAGAAAAAAATGAATACTGTAATGTTCATGGATGGGGATTGAGAAGAACCATAACCTCCGCAGAGACAGACGGGAAGAAACCTGGAAAACAATTTTCGATCTGGGTCATCTTTTTTTTGAACGGACGGCAGGAGTTTTGCCGAATTTTTATTTGAAGGAAAAGAAAAACAACAACAAAAATACAACTTTGGAGGGCTCCCTTCCTCCCAAGAGAACAACTATGAGAGACTCCTCCCACTTGAAAGAAAAAACACTAAAAAACAACTATGTGGGACCCCTCCCACTCGATAACCACCCTCTGAAAACCAGAGGTGGAGAGGCCTAGCCAGAGCCCAAACAGATAAATTCAACTATGGAGCTCATGCTTCATCTGTAACTGTCGATCTCGTTGCCAACTTATACCCCAGAGTATCTTCCTTGATTAGAAAAGCTACTTGTCCCACGGTTTTAAATTTGACAGACAGGAACCACTTGATGTTGGTTCCATTCGATTAGAAATGCCACTATTTCATGAGAGTGCATTTCTTGCCCACCATGGCAGGTGCCCTCCCAGCTAGAAACTGTTGGGTTGAGATCCAATGGACCAAAATCTAACGGCGAAATCAACTACCACTCACAGAACAAACAGCGAGAATCTTTACCTCCCGTGACTCTCTTTCTTTCTCCCCTCTCTTTTTCTCTTTCCCATCTCTTCCTCCCGTGAACCTCCCCTCTCTCTTTCTCTCTCCCATCTCTTCCTCCCGTGACTCTCTTTCTTTCTCCTCTCTCTCTTTGTCTCTCCCATCTTTTCTTCTCTCTTCTCTCTCCTGCCCGCCATGGACACCAAGAAGCAGGGTGTCACACCCGGTTCCAAGGACAAAACCGAATGATAATCATATGTGCGCCAGGATCAAGTTTACACACATATGAGACTTCATCAGTGATAAACAATAGCAGTATCACGTAAAACAATACAAAAGACTTACAATCTATCAGAGTTACAGCTTATCCTGGAAACGAAGGCTCCAACACTTCACAGGCAATCGACTGGGGGTTGCGTACGCCTAGCACCATCTTCAGCAACTTCACATCATCTTCTGAGCAGCAGTAAGCAAGGATGAGTACACTTATGGTTGGTACTCAGCAAGGCCACAAGAAATAACCAGAATATGATTTATTATCCACTTAAAATATATTAATCATGTGAGGGTCCAGGCCGCTCTTAACCGTGAGCACGGCTGTTATAACAGTTTTTAACACTCTGCAGAGGCTGTACACTTTACCCACAAGAAGCGTAAACCCAACCACGCGGTGCTGATCAGGCACACTCATCACACTACCTTTGGTGTGACTGCATAGGGACGCTACAAGGCCTTTACAAAGACACACAGATAACTAGCTGCCCGCTAGAGTTTCAGCCGCGGTGAGGTCCATAACCCTCCCTAATGAGACCGTACCTTAGCAAAGGCTACTCCTCCAAGAGGACCGGGCTATGACCCCTTCACCGTCCCCCTCCTTGCCTTTTTGGTAAGGCCACTAGTCACCCATACATCTAATTAATTAGCCAAGACCAGAGCCATATAGTACTCATAGTTGTACTGTTTTCCTGGGTGGTTCTCCATGTTCCAGTTAACATCATAATAATGATATATTAAAAGCATAGATAGAAGGATGGTTAGGGACACTTGCCTTTCTCCAACTTAAAGGTACTGTTATGCTTGTCAGCTTTTGCTCACTTGGAATTCTTGATCTCGAAAGCAACGAACGACGATCCTTCTACTCGAAGCAATCATCGGGCACAAGCATATAAAGCAAACAAACAAGTACAACTAAGAACAATACACCAATCATAAACAAGCTTTAAAAGAGCGCACTAAAGGATGGGGCTCGGAGCTATGGTTACGAAGGCTCACAGAAACGCTGAAAACAACGCACGGTCGAAAAGACAACTATCGTACATTTGCATTTATGAGAGCACAAAAGACTATATGCTTGGTTTATTTTAATTAAAGAAAAGCACTTGTAAAAGGATATTTCAAAGAAATACCCAAGTTGATTTATTCAAATTATTTCCAAATTTAAAAGCGAAGTAAAACCTAGTCATATTTTATTTATAGATATTTCAATAGGAATTAAGCCATTTAACAATTAACTTGAAATAAAATACATGTGAAGCATCTAACCGAATTATTTCATGTGACGTGTTAAACTAGGCAAATTATTATTGAAAACATATTTATTTAATATTAGTCAAATTAACAAGAATTTATATTTTATTTAACTTTAGAAACACGAACTAGACAAAACAACGATACCAAACGATAGCTCATGCTAAACGGAGACTAACGAAACGAGAACGAGCTAAAACGGAACTAAAACAAGCGACGATAAAGGTTTAGGACAGAAACCTAATTATATAGATTTCAAGAGCTAAGTGATAACTTTTGCAAGACCCTATAAATAGAGCTCGCAAGAGAAGGCAAAGGCTAAGGTTTGATTAGGTAAAAGATAGATTGAGAAAAGAAAAGCCTAACCACTGCTAATGACGCAAGCATGACGGCATCGCCATGTCATCGCAAGCCTGTAGGATTTGTTTATGCATGAGAGCCGGCACCGAAAGCTAGTTTTGCATGGCTTGCAAAACGTGGTACGGCAAAGATTGAGCATCTTGATGTTGGTTGCCTATTTTAATTGGCTATATACTTCGTCATTGGCAGGAGAGAGTCTACCAGAGGTGGATCAAGCTAAAAAAAATGGAAGGAACTCCAGATTAGAGCGAGAGAGTTTTGCATCTCACCGACGACGAAGGAGGAGACGGGTACAGCGACAGCAGCACAGGATCTGTTCCAGTGGCGGCGTATGGATCAGCTTCAACACCTGGGCGACATCAGGATGGCACCAGCGTTCTCTTGGTGCTGGCTACTTACGCCGCGGATCACCACATGCGCATGTATGCAGGATGCACAGGAAGATGACGAAGGGGCCGACAGCACTGCAACGCACCATGGACGCCCATGAGCGGAAACAAAGAAGGAAAACGATGACGATGGCCGGCTCACCTCAGGCGGACTATGATCAATCTAGACACGACGAGGACGATGGAGACATGCTCACCAGCGGCGAAGGAGACGACGGTGGCCGGAATTTGCAGAGGACACGGCGGGGACGGCAACCGGTGGTCGAGCTCCGCGGGGACGAGCAGCATCGGCGGTGCGCCTCGGAGAGGACTGGTTCTTCTCTCGGGCGCATGTGGAGAACGGCGTTCTGGCCTCGGCTTCGCGCCCTAGAGCACCAGGATCGTGGCCTTGGGTGACCAGGGGAATGGGCGGCGTCTATCACGGGCGTTACTGCCACCATGAAGGGCAATAATTCGCCATCGATGCGAGTTTAGGAGGTGGAGCGGCGGTTTAAGGAGGCGGCGATGGTTTGTGCGTGAGGGGGAAAAAAAGGAGAGATAAGTGATATATTTATAGGAAGAGATTAGGGTTAGATTGTGGACTTTTAAATAAAATTAGGTTTTGGACCAGATTATTATCAGTTCACGAAATAAACTGATAATAATTAATTTTGTAAACCGCGATACAAATGAATTAGACTAATTATCCAGAATGAATTAATTAAATAATAATCAATTCAAAAATCCGGATAACGTCGTCATGGTTCAAAACAAATTCCATGGATGTTTTGGATGAATTAATTAGACCATTTTCTGAACTAGATTAATTAAAATAATTAATCTGATCCATTGGAAAATAGCGTCATAATTCGGATAAAGTCTTCTGGAACTCTGAATTGATTTGGGCGCTGAGAATTTCGATATAGACTTCGATATGGGATTAGAGAGAGATGGTTGATCGATCTGATATGTTAGGGTCAACTGGCCGGAAGATCGGATAGGATTTGGGTAGCGGGTGGCTCGGCACCATGGCCGACTCAGGCTCGTTGGGGGAGAAGAGAGAGAGAGAAAGAGATGGCGGCGGGAGGTAGAAGAGGGTACCGAAAGGTGGGGCCCATCAGCCGGTGAGAGGGAAAGGAGAGAGGCGAGGTGGATATGAGTGGGCTGGGCCACTGAGCTGGGCCGAGAGGGAGGCCGGTTGGGCTGAACGAGGGAGGGAAAAGGGAAAATCTTTTGCAATTTTCTTGAAGAATTTGAATAGGAATTTACGTTTGGGATTTCAGAATTTTGGGTGTCACACAGGGCTTCTTCTTGGTTCTGCGGGAGGATAGTCCCTGCCCCACACGTGCGTCCGCCCTGCCCCACGCCTCTGCCCCATGCACGGACGACGGGGCATGGCCCGGTGGTCGGCCGTGCCCATAGACAAGTGTGTGCGCCATGAGGAGGAACAAGGAAGCGAGGTCATTACTGCAGGAAGCAAGAAGGAAGTCCACATCATTGCTGCAGGGAGCAGGAAGCAAGTCCATACCTTTGCCACATGGAACAAGTTAGAAGAAGAGAGAGAGGGAGAAGAGAGAGAGAGAGAGAGAGAGAGAGCAGTGAGGGAGAAGGCAGGTTGATTTTTCTTTTTCTTTTGTTCAAATCAGTATGAATGATGTTTCTCAAGAATCACTTTGGATGATTTTTGTTGAAAACACATTCAAGAATCATTTGTCAGAGAATCACTTTGGATGATCTTTTTTCGTTGATTGGGGTTGTTTTTTGAATCTGATATGGTTCTTGATTTGACATTGTGTCAGAGTTTGCACAAATGTCAGGTTGATTTTTCTTTTTCTTTTGTTCAAATCAGTGGGAATGATGTTCCGAAGAATCACTTTGGATGATTTTTGTTGAAAAACATTCAAGAATCATTTGTGTCAGAGAATCACTTTGGATGATTTTTTTCTATTGATTGGGGTTGTTTTTTGAACTTGACATGGTTCTTGATTTGACATTGTGTCGGAGTTTGCACAAATGTAAGTTAAATTGTTGAAGTAGAATGTATTAGTTGTTTTTGCATCAGTTGTATCAGAGAAAATTAAAGATTTTTACATTAGTCTAAACTCTGAGATTCAAACCTAGTTTTTTTATCTAAACTCTGACACAACAAAGCAGTAGTGGGGGCGCCTTTTCTTTTTTTATTAGCATCTGACATCTTTGCTCACTTTTCCGTTTACACACATGCGCACGGCATGGAGGTGGGGCACATGCCCTGGTGGGTACCGGATGTTTTCCCCTTTTTCATTCCACAAAAAGCATGTGCCAGTTTTTAGAGCCACTGGAATGTTCAATTCTGGTTAAGGTTAGATTGTTCTTCTCATTGCTCCAAGTAAATTTGTACCCTTTTAAGTCCAGTTCCATGAGCTGTTTCAGATCGATCGCATTCTTGAAACGATTCATTATAGTCCAGTTCCATGAGCTGTTTCAGATCGATCGCATTCTTGAAACGATTTATCATTCTCCTCTCTAACCAGTTGTTGCTAACATGAATAAACAAAGTGACAACTAAACGATGGATTACCAAGCCATTGTCGGCTCCTAGGCCCCCTGGGCTTCCACCTCGATCTGGGTCATCTAAAAAGGATGACCTTCGAGTTCAATCAACAGCTCAAGCTAACCCTCGCTCATCCCTTACCCTTGGGTATAACAAATAGGCACACCTCTGTACGTGTTTTACTCTTCCGTAACTCGCTGGTGGTGCAGATCAGGAAGGGCCATGAATTCCGCAAGGCCAGAGTGAAGAAACACTAGAAAATGGATTGTGGGCCGAACAACATAGATCGGAAGGTATGAGGTCAATAAGAGAAAAGACTGAGCACCCACACACAAGATGCCAATTGACCTTACGGTATTTGCGCGACCGCTGGGAGACCCAAAGACAGAATTAGAGTGAGCCGAAGGTTAAGAGCTGGAGCAGCATGGAAGGTGTCATCTTTCTGATTAATGCAGTGCATTACCCGGAGGAGAAGAGCTGATGAAACTTGCTAACCTTTTAATTTTACTTTTATACCCTTTGGAAAATTTTGTACATGGGAGACGAGGGACATGCCGAGTTATACGAGGGTAAAACTAGGATGAGAAATATCCCTTGGCCTCCTTATAAAAGGGGGTGTCTGCCCCCTTCATGTAAAGGATTCAATTTTTTTTCTGTAATACAAGGCTATATTGAGTCCCGTATTTTTTCTTGAGTTCATTTTTTAGTGCTTAAGCTGAAGGACATTACCTGCATATCTAGATGAAGCCTAGAGTGGTAATTGGTGGCAGCCTTCAAATCCTGCCATCAACTGCAGAACTATGATTTATAGAAAGGTACTCCGAGAAGCAATGTACCTTCAGAATGGAAAAACGATCTACACTGTGTTGAGCTAGGGGTTAAAAAGACCACAGGGTGATTGTATCATACTCAGTTTTTTGTACAAGAATTATATATAGGGATGCACAATATGTGATTTGACAGAAAATTTGCTTGGAGAATATTGCACCACATAATACAGGCTCAAGTTAGCCGGCTGAACTGAACCCAACCTCGTGCAACCTTCCTATACAGGGCAAAACTTTTCATACCTCTATACAAAACTGGCGCCATTTACATGTATATATATATGAAGTATGAACACTGTTTTGGAGGACTGAAAGGATTGAATTGTTTACCTGCATTTGAATGCGTCAAACCATTAAATTTGTTGGTCGTCATATAATTATGGAGCAGCAAGTGTTCTTATATATAGTTCCGATGCAGTTGCCACCACCACTTGTATATTGTGAAAAGAAGCCATGTATCTGAAACCATTGGACTCCCTATAAAGATCACATAGCGTTAGTGCATTTGTCGCTGCACGCGTGTAGACATGGGATGTACCAGGAACACGCAAATATGAGGATTCATCGCATATGTCAGGTACGCCAGGCCAATGCTCACAACCTTCCTCGCCGAGTGCTCGCGACGCGGCGATCCCAAACGCCGGCGCCGGTACGCTCTTTGGCCAGCGGCCCTGCTCTGGCTCTCACCGGATCCGGTGGCCTAGAGGCCGGATCCATGGCCTCCAGTCGCCGGCCGCGCAGCCTTGGCCGCGGATGCCGCCCGGTGCGGCGCCCCGACGAACTCGCCGTCCCTCCCATCGCGATCCCGACGTCTTGAACATCGATCTGGCCGGTGAGCAATTCCACATCGCTGCCTCACCTGGCCTCCGCCTCGAGCTCAAGACGTCCGCCGCCAACGCCCACCCCGCCCTCTCCGGATCTGGCTTTCCCATGGCTGGAGCGGCGGTGCGCGTCCTCCATTCTACAGAGGACGTCGCCCATGGAGATGGTTGGCGTGGGGCCCCGTTGTACGCGCGGCGCCGACTCCCGGTCCACGCCGGCGCGCTACTCCTCCAGATCTACGGAGGAGGCAGCGCCCTTTACCCTGGTGGTGACCACCTCTTGGTGCAGGACGGCATGGCGGCGTGCAAGATCATCGGGCGAAAGCTTGCAACGATGACGCCTATGGGCGTCATGTCCCTTCCTGAAGGCGTTGCAGAGGTGTTCTTGCATTGCATACCATGCCCTTGCTGCAGCACCTCACGCCGCTCGCGCATAAGCGGCAGGCGGGGGTGCCCAAGGAGGAGGTCGAGGAGGAGAGGATGGAGTCGCAGATCCAGTGGCGACTACCCATCTTCGCCGCCACGACGATGGCAGCCGTTCCTCACGCATTCTAACAGTGAGCAACGACCTCTCTTTCGCTGGGGGCATACGATTTTCCATTGGCGACAATATTTGGCGTCGCGATGCACCTCGGCGACCCGGCAACGCACAGAGTCGGTGGATCGAAGACAGTTCGGGGTCTTCCTCCCGCACAAAAGATCGATGGTGGCTATTCCGAACGCCACCGATAGGTGGAGGGGCAACGATGAGGGCACACGATCAAGTGTGGGCCGATTTGCCAGCTGCAGTGGGGACTGTCTACATCCAATGAGTTTCTTTCAAGTTCATTTTGGTGCACGTTGTTCAAGGCGTGGTGGCTGATTCGAAGACCACCATGAAGCGACATCGATATCTTTAGCACTGTTTTGAGTAGTAAACTCAATTCTTTTTTGGATGTAGTAGATCTTTAGTACATATATCTTCATGTACTAAAGTTTTTTTTTATTATTCTTAGTTTTTGTAATAAGTTTGGCTGTGTGTGGTCACGCAGATGTGCGTTACCGCAGAGGCCGGAATGTTAATTCCATTATCTAAAAAAAAAGGAACACGCAAATATCAACATTTGGTGGACACGTGATTTACTGGACTGGATCGCTGAGGCTGTCGTGAACTCTGTCAACGAACTAGCCCTTGCGGGGAGCAATCGTCTGGTGAAGATGCTGGGAAGAGCGGATGCGCGTGGTGCAGCTGAGTTAATGGATTAAACTACACTATTAGCATGATAAGCCTACCATGGACCGACAGCGTGATCTCTTGATGTGCCTGGTGGTAAAATGGAATACTATTAATTATGTTCATAATTAAATACACATGCCTTCAAGATTAAGAGAAGAGAGGTAACGTGATGTTCTTCAAATCCAGGCATCAATTGCCAAAATCTGATCAAGTGAAGGGTACTGGCAGAAGCAATGTACCTTCACAATGGAAACCTATCGACCAAGTGTTTAGGTAGGGGTTAAACTAAAACTCTGATGCATAACAAGTCATCTGACAGAAAAAATGTTTCGAGAATATTGCACCACATAATGCAGGCTCAAGTTAGCCTGGTTCAACCCTCAACTTGGCCCAACGTTCACACCGGGAAACCTCATCATAATTCAATATGCCCATCCTCATTTGCATGTACGGATGGCTTCAAAGATTAAGAAGACTAAATTGTGTACCAGTCTTCGATTTCGATGAACCATTAAAGTTTCTTGGTCGTCATAACTATATAGGAGTAATTGTCCCTATATATATATACTCTCTCTGTTTTTTACATGTACTGTCGAATTAGGTTTGTCCAAGTAATTTGCATGTTGTATTACGTTTGTTGGATAGTTTGGTCCAATTTTTATTCTGATATGTTACACAGTGATGTTATATTGAGTTTCTACAAAAATATTAAATACCACAAAATTCAAATGGTCGGACAAATTAATTAACAATTGGCAGACTTAAGTGAAGGCCTGCCATTTGTGAGTAGAAAAAGACTTAAACGAAAACAATAATGTTGGGCCTGGCCCATGATAGGATATTTTGGATTATTCATATCAACAAATTCGTACAATCATTTTCATTTGGCAACCAGGGAATGGGAAATTAATCGATAGTTCTTTGCAAGGCAACATAGGCCACTTATCATAACTACACACTTAGTTTATACTATATTCTCTTATTTCAGAGATACATAACCACTGAAATGTGTTGCGAGAGGTGCCTCTCTATAAACTCACTGCAACTTGTGGACCTGTTGGAGAGGTCTTTGCTTGTGAACTGTCATATGCATAGCATAGGGCTGGGAGGTATTGGGAACGTACACAGATGACGAGAGGGGAGATGTTGTGTGGCATTATACGCCCTGTTTGGCCCGGCTCCTGTCTGCTCCGGAGAGGGAGGAGCCAGAAAAACTGGCTCCAGCAGCTTCTCGTGTGCCAGTGAGAGGAAGGGAGATGAGGGAGAAAAATGAACTTGATGAACAGTAGCAGGAACAGTAGCAGTGGAGCCGGAGCTGTTGCGCCTTACCAATGGGGCCCTACATAGCCTTTCCACACTAATGGATGCATCACTCTTTAAAGCAAACACATGTCTTTCCCTTGGCTCTGGAATGGCAAACACTCTAGCTCCGAAGGGAGACGATTGCAGAGAAATTGAAGCTATAAACAAAAGCTTTGGAGATCAACACAAGGAGAATTTGCAGTAATGAAGAATTCAGCCTTTCAACTCTTCAGTGTTAACGTGATATCTACTTCTGTCCATGGTGACTCAACCGTGGACTAGGCTACTCTGTTAGGTTGGTAAGCCCTCCATGTACCGACAACAACATCTCTCAATAATGTGGACAAAACATGGAAATAATATGGAATACTGTCATATATGCAAATACATGCTTATCCAGATGAAGCAAAGAGAGGTAATCGGGGACCTGTACTTAAAATTCTGGCATCACCAACAAAACACTGGCTGGTTGCGTCCTACTTAGCCTTTCGTACAAGGAGGATCTTATACTGGGATGCATACGTGATTTGACAGAAACTTTCCTTCGAGAATATTGCACCGCATAATGCAGGCTCAACTTAAGCTAGCTCAACCTTGAACTTAGCCCAATCTTCATACTTTTATACAGTAACATACGTCCATACGCCTTGTGCATGTTTTAAAGCTGCATTGGATTATGAAAAGATTAATAATTATATACAGCATACCAGTATTTGATTGTGATGAACCAATAAGTTTGTTGGTTGTCATAATGATGGGAAGTAAGTGTTGTTATATATATTTCTCAGGTATTGCCAGCATCATTCAGATATACCAGAATGCCGGAAGCCCGGAACCAAGTCTCATGTATCCGAAGCCCGCGACACATCTTTTACTCTTCGTAGTCTGTATATATAGATCATATATATATTGGTGGTGCATTTGTGGCTGCATTCATACATGTAGTCATGTAGACATGGGAGGTATTGGGAACATACAAATGTCAACAGCTGGTGCACCGGGATTTCTCCAGTGACCTGGAGATGTAATGGGAATACAGAGCCCGACATGTCAAGAATATCACTGAGGCTTCCATGAAAAATGATGGGAAACCAGCCAATGTGGAGCATGAACAGCACAGATGACTCATGAACATCTGGACACTGTACGGGAGTTGAGGTCAAGGTGGTGAAAGGCGGCAGCGCCGTCGTTAGTGACAGTGGGGTGGTGTCGAACATCGTACGCGTGCCACGGCTGAGATGCAAAAAGCCAAAAGTACGGCAGAGAGTTAGCTATTCGCAATCTTGCTATAATTTTTCTCCATTCTCTTGACTTGAATCATCAAGGTATACCAAGCGAATTGCGAAACCCAGGCTATGACATCATTTGATGGAACCTCAGCGTGGAAACAACAGTAGTGTACAACGGTATCCTGTTACAAAAAATGCACATAAGCCAACCATTTCTTCTAGAAAGTTTTTTTTATCGCTTGAATTTCACTAAAAGGACCATGACACCCTAAGAGGGGTGAATTAGTGTCACACCCCAAATTTCCTATTTCGGATTGTGAATTGGTTACATTAAGTAAAATAATGATATTCTATTTTTCTAAAATTTCCAACCTTTATTTGCTCTGTTATCAATATAGATAGAAAATGAAGATTTCTACTTTTTTTATTTGTTGTTGGTTGTTGCACACTTGCACTCATGCCGACTGCATATTGTTTCGAGTGAAACATGAATTTAAATTGTTTTTTAAACATACGAATAGGTTTTATTGGTATCCTAATACGAAAAATGTGCATAAGCCAACCATTTCTTGTACAAAGTTTCTTTATCGGTTGAGTTTCAGAATATCCTAGCTAAGGTCTGGGAGTTTTTTTTAGCATCACAGAGTTTTCCATTAATCAATAGTAGAAGTACAATCAATGGCTGCTAAACCCATCAAGGATGGATGTGTTAGGCTTCTCGGGATGGCCATGATTGAAGAGCGAAGCCTGCCTCAAGCAAAAGGTGCGAAGGTGATCATGGGAAAAGAAATGGGTGATGATGGGTCTGGAAGGGCTTCATGTGTGGCGATTTTTATAGCCAGGCCCGCCATGAGATGATGGAACTGAGCCTAAGCAAGCACGAAGACTACTTGGAATTTGTGTGCAGCAGATTGCTTCCTCTAAAAAAGACCACTGTGCCCACGAGGTCCAATATAGATATGAGGAGGTGTGGCATTGTAGTGGAACTTTTCCTAGATTCCCACAAAATTATCAGACCTATTTTCCCTAATATTTTCCCCTGTTGTCGCAAAAGTCAACATCGATGGATGGTCCTGTGTCCATTTTTGTGAAATATCTTTTGACTAATGCGACTTATATACCAGCATAGTCGTCTGGAAGGACTAGCTAAAGAGAAAGGGCCATTGTTGAACTGTCATATCGGCTAGACATAAATATGGAGTACTGATAATTTCTATACACCTGATAAATAGTTTCTATATCGCATAGGAGACCGACATAGTTAATAGTGTGGTACAAGTGTTGGTGATAGGGAGAAGCCTCTGTATTCATTCATATGAACTCATTTTACAAGAAGTCTATGTAGAGACAGCATGGTTAGTGCAATCACACCAGCTTGTTGTTGTGGATATGGGAGGCATTGTGT
>CM014272.1:18670548-18717727 GCA_004135705.1 Alloteropsis semialata
TCTACTTTGTTTCTGTCCTAAAACTTGTGCAAAACTTTGCTGGATCGGCGGCGGCGTCGAACGAGGCTCCTGCGGCGGAAGAAGACATGCCGACACGCCTCAGCCGCAGTCTGTTCGGCCCACCGCCTGGGCCTACTCAGTGATGCTTTGTGAACTTTGTGATTATGAACGTATTGAGCTTGTGAACTTTAAACTTTACTGTGCTTGTTACTTGTGAACTTATGGATGCGATACTAGTTGTGGATGAGATACTACTTTGTTATGGTTATTGTGGATTTATGCTTGTGGATTTTATCTATATCAACTGCCTGTAATGTGTACATATGTCTATTTGAACTGCCTGTGATGTGTATTAAGTGGGGGCACTTTATACCTGAAGCAACAAATAAAACAGGGCAGAAATGGCACCTTTGCCGAGTGTACACTCGGCAAAAAGGGTCTTTGCCGAGTGTACACTCGGCAAAGGTGCCATTTCTGTTATTTTATGGTCACCTTTGCCGAGTGTCGAGTCTTTGCCGAGTGTTTTTTTTCGGGCACTCGGCAAAGGGTGACCCAGGAGCACCTAATGGTCAAGCTTTGCCGAGTGCCACGTGGAGGCACTCGGCAAAGCCTGGCCCTTTGCCGAGTGTCCCGTGGCAACACTCGGCAAAGCTGCCACGCCACGTCACTCGGTGTGTGCGGCTTTGCCGAGTGCTGACACGTGGCACTCGGCAAAGGGCACGGCTTTGCCGAGTGTTGCCACCTGGCACTCGGCAAAGCTCGGCCGTCAGCCGCCGTCGCCGCCACGTCGGCGTGACGTCAGCAGACGGCGGTGAGCCGTCCGCGGGGCGTTAGGCCCAGCTTTTGCCGAGTGTGGCCCTGGGCACTCGGCAAAGTCTTTGCCGAGTGCCCGTAATACTACACTCGGTAAAGAGCCCCTTTGCCGTCTCTAGCGGTGCCGAGTGCTCTTTGTCGAGTGTAGCACTCGGCAAATCCTTTGCCGAGTGTATGTCGTCCTTTGCCGAGTGTTTGGGACACTCGGCAAACCCCTGGTTTCCCGTAGTGATTTAATTCCAAGTGCAAATATCACGTGATATGTAATTAATTTGGTGCAAAAGTGGTTAGAGAATGACTGTTCCCAGATGTGAGACAAGCAAAACAAAACGTACCAAAGACAGCCAAGAGCCATGAAAGGTGAGAGCAACCTCAACGATGATGCCATGTCGACATGCACTGCACCAGGATAACGGGCATATTTTCTTTACGCCACGTGCAAGGCAAGGATAACGGAGTCGGCCATCCTGTCCTGCGGGGGTCTTTCTTTCTTTTGCCGAAATGCAGGGTCCTTCTTATATACAGTATATATTCGGTTCCTTAAGCTAACCGCTAGCAGAAATGGGTTTGGTAGGCGGCACACATAAACAACACAATGCATATAAGGGTCCGCCTGTAGTATATATACATGAGCTTTTCTCTTTTGTCGAAGAGAGGAGAATGACTGCTCCAAAAGGAGTAGCACCTCATGTACCGTCTCTTCTTTCAGCTTTTTCAGTGCAATGTTTAACCAATTGCACACCACAGAGCAAGAATTGCAGCGAACAACCGGACCACGATGAAAGATCAAGATCGACTGGTGGAGTTATATTTGGAGGTTGTTGGCGATCAAAATTGGCACAAGACAGCAAAGGCAGGAAGAACCGTTGGAACCGGATTCTCAAACCAGTGGAACCGATTTAGCTCACTGTTGCCCGTCTGACAGGGCAAACCGGTGGAACCGGTTTGAGAACCGGTGAAACCGGTTTTTCCCGAGTCCTAGTAGGTTTGGACTCTTTTTGTAGATCCGAGATGTAATAGGACTTTCCTTGCGGGTACGACCTCCCCACCCTATAAATATGAAGGATCACGGCCGATTGAATATCAATCCAATCGATCAAATATTTATTACCTTTACTTTTTGTCATCTCTAAACCCTAGCTTTTCAAACCCTAATTGCTGTTCGTTCTTCATCTCTACGGCGTTTGATGGCGTTCTGAGTGGCCTGCCGACCTCAGAGCAACCCTAGGCGCACCTGCCCTGACGGGGTCCCTCCCGGGCCGGCGTTCGTAGGTTCACGCAGCAAACCCTAGGAAACCGGTTTCACCGGATTCCCAAACCGGTTTCACCGGTTTTGTCTGGGCCTGCTGTAGGTGTTCGATCCGTTGCGGATCTGCGCGTTCTAGCGCATATTTCAGTGTGTCGACCGTAAAAAGCGTCAACACATTTTTGGCGACTCCGCTGGGGAAACTGGAAATCTTGGTTTTAATAACCGATTTCTCAAACCCTAGCCAGATGGGCTCTATTTCAGATCTTGACAAGGACAACATCTTTCCCTCCATGGAGGAGATCAGCGAGGAGGAACACCAGAAGTTCGATGCAGCCCAAGAATTTTTCAAGAATCAATTCCTGATGGGGCTGAAGAAGGATCGCCACGGCAAGGTGACAAGAACTCATGAATTTATGATGCCGGTGTTCATGATGAAAGATCAGAAGGTGGAAGAAATACCTCCGGTAACTATGCACCCACCTGAAACTTCTGTTCCTAAATCTAATGAAGAGCTTAGTGCTGCATTTTCACATACCGAAGAATTAGTATGCACACTTGCAGACAGAATGGATAAAATTGATAGGTTGGTAGAATCTTCTAGTTATGCACAAAATTTACCACCTATGCAACATGAGAATATGCATGTGAACATGTCGGCTACGCCAGGAAAAGCACCTGAAAATCCTTTATATGGCATGCCGGCTAATTTTTATGCAGGACAGGCACCGCCACCACATGTTTCGCCAGCCTCGGCGAAACCGGTTTCACCGGTTCTAGAAACCGGTGGAACCGGTTCTGTTGCTCCAGCTGCGCAGCAGGTAATTCCACACATTACGCCTCCTCTTTCGGTGGTCCCTAACCGAAATACAGAGGTGGCTAATCGTTCTGCTTACATTGAAACATGTGCATATACATCACCCCCCATACCTAATCAACCTATCAACTCTAGTGGGATTCCTAATGATGTATATGATCAATATTTGCGGCAACGTCCTACTCGCATGCCTCATGTTGTTCAAGCTCAAAGTACAGCCACAGAGCAATCTGATCTAGCTCGTTCGAATTTATATGCTGAATTCTATAAGATGAAGGATGAGTTAGCTAGTATGATGCAAGATAAGCTTGGCATTGATATGGATAATTCTAGATTATATCAAAAACCATATTCTGCTAATTTTGATGCTGTAGCTTATCCTAATAATTGGCGTGTTTCTGATTTTGTTAAATTTAATGGTGATGATAATAAGACCACTTGGGAACACATTAGCCAATATATTGCTCAACTAGGAGAAGCTAATTCTAGTGATGCTTTCAAAGTTCGCTTGTTTTCATTATCTTTGACTGGAACTGCTTTCTATTGGTTTTCTTCATTAACTCCTGGCTTAATTAGTTCACGGAATCAATTAGAGCAAAAATTTCATGATTATTTTTATAGTGGGAGTGTTCAGTTGAAATTGACAGATTTAACATCGGTTAGGCAACAAAGAGATGAATCTATTTTAGATTATTTTAAACGATTCAAGAAAACTAGAAACCGATGCCTTAATTTGTCACTTTCCGAAAGAGATCTTGCTGATGTCGCTTTTAATGGTTTAAGATCCTTTATCAAAGAAAAGATAGAAGGTTTTGAACATTTTTTGGTTAATCAAGTGCAAATAAGAGCTTTAGTTGCTGAAAACCAAATCAAAAATGCCAAAGATACATATAAGACTCATCGTTCTAATGTTCATGTTGTTACTTATGATTCTAGTAGTTCGGACGATGATGAAGATGTGTATGTTGCTGAACTTGTATGGCCTTCTAAGAATAAATCGTACACTTGTCCATCTCTTAAGCCAATTCAAAAGAATCAGAAAGAAGAAGTGCGATTTACTTTTGATGTTTCTAAATGTGATCATATCTTTGATGAATTATTAAAGAATGGAAACATTAAAATGTCTCATACTATTCCTTCACCTGAAGAACTCAAAAGGCGGGCATATTGCAAATTACATAATTCTTTTTCGCATGCTACTAATGATTGCAATGTTTTCCGTCGACAGGTGCAATCGGCCTTGAATGAAGGACGTTTGACACTACATGAGATGCAGGTGGATAAAGAGCCTTTCCCTGTCAACACCCTTGAGATGCAACCTCCTAAGGTTCTGGTTCGGCCGCATCAAGTCGAATCAACCAAGGGAAAAAATATTGTTGTGGGTGATGAGAAGCCAAAACCTAAAAATTTAAAGGGGAAATCAATTATCAGGGAAGTGGTGTGTGAGAAGACCCCCAATGGCAGAGTGACTTTCAAAATTACTGCAAGAGTCGCGGATCTCGGGGGGCAAGGATCATCAAAGGGACCGTTTGAGCCTGCACAGGACAAACCGGTTTAACCGGTTCTACTCAGGGTCGCCCGAAGATGCTGAAACCAAAGCGCCCTGAAATTGGAACCTGGAAAGTAAATACTGTCAAAGATCAGGGTAAAATTACAAAGCCAAAGCCGACCTTTGATCAGTTATTTTCCAAATATGCTAATCAAAGGCCAGTTGATGAGGATTGGCCAGCAAAAAAGAGAAAGAGGTCGCCCATGCGCCAAGAGAAACCAATTTCGCCTCCAAGGGCGAATAACAGGCAGAAGGGTGATGGTGCTAGCTTTTATCCCAAGCATAATCAATACCAAGCCATGCCATGGATGCCTCCATACTACAATTCTCAATATCCGGCATGGGATCACAATAGGATGCATATGCCTTATTACCCCATGCAATATCTTCCTTTTCATCCAGGGTGGGGTAATAACAGAGTTCCAGCACATGAGAGGTTGGTGGATAACCGTTCGGCTCCTCGTTGATCAGGTTGGGATGTGCCACCTAGAACCGGTGGAACCGGATCTCAAATCCGGTTAAACCGGTTTCCCCAGAAGAGGCAGCCTTCTCCCCCCAAGCAAGTTTATCAGCCTAAAAAGGTAGAGGAAGTTGTCCAGAAGATGGAGGTCGATCAAGAAAGGACTACAGCTGCTGATGTGATTCAGATTGGTGACTTCCAAGTAAATTTAAAGGACGATGACAAGATGCCAATGATAATTGGTGATGAAGCTGAGCCATCAGTCCAGAAAGAAGTTGTTGCAGAACCTGATGAGGGTAAGAAGGTTGAAATTGATAAATCTAAATATCTCATGCCTAGATGGTGTCCTCCAGGTTTGACACGCACACAAAAGAGGAAGTTGCAGCGGCTTCGCTTTCAAGAACAGAAGGAGAAGGAGCTGAAAAAGCAGAGGGAGGAGCACTTCAACAAATACAGGCCTATGATTCCTCTAGGCAAGGGGTGGAAGAAGATTGAGGCTCCAGGGCAAAATCCGATGGAACCGGTTCTACCCCCTTCGGTGTCTGCGGCTGCGACAGAACCGGTGGAACCGGTTCTGAAACCGGAGGAACCGGTTTCTGCTGTTCCAGGTCCATCTCTTATTACTTCTAAGATTTCTGTCACTTCTACGTTTGATCAAAGGTTGTCATCGGATTCCCAGAACATGGACGATGAACAGCTAGTTGATTATGGGTCGTCACCTGAACATATGAATATTGATGCTAATGTGGTGCACCTATCTTTGGATTATTATGTTATTCCGGAGGACGAGTTGGCTCATTTAGACTTTGGCCCGAAAGAAACTATATTTAAAAGGCCAAAGGATTCTGAAAATCATCTGAAGGCACTGTACATGAAGGGGCATATCAATGGGAAGCCGGTTTCCAGGATGCTTGTGGATACCGGGGCAATCGTCAATTTGATGCCTTACTCTATGTTCAAGAAACTTGGCGGATTGGATGATTAGCTGATCAAGACCAACATGACTATCAGCAGTGTGGGAGGAGGCGAGCCTATGAGTGCTAAGGGCGTTGCTTCTATGGAGCTCACCGTTGGGAGCAAGACGTTGGCTACCGCTTTCTTCGTCGCCGAGACCCAAGGTAACTTCAATTTAATATTGGGTCGTGATTGGATTCATGCAAATAGATGTGTACCTTCTAGTTTGCATCAATTTCTTATTCAATGGGTAGACGAAGATATTGAGGTTGTACATGGGGATACATCGGCTTGTGTTGCTGTGGCTGATGGTTCTACCATGTCTATGCATGATCATGTCAAGTGCTTGACAGGCTTAGATATTTCTGATTATGAGATGATCAGTTGCACTAAGGATGGCTTTGTGCCTGCTGTTCTAAAGCCGGTTGAGTATCGGCTAAACCATTTATTGTGAATTAATGAATAGTTCAGAATGGTTGCAGCAGAGACTTGAGCATTATCGGGCACAAAAGAACGATATGTGTGAGGCCATTGAAGATTTTGATGACATGAGTAAATTAGGACAAGGTTTTACATCGGCTGATCCTTTAGAGGAGATTGATATTGGTGATGGTTCTGTACCTAGGCCGACGTTTGTAAACAAAAATTTGAAAGCTGATTATAAAGCTGAATTAATCGAGCTGTTGAAAGAATATGTTGATTGTTTTGCATGGAACTATCAAGAGATGCCTGGTTTAAGCCGCGAGTTAGTTGAACATCGGCTGCCTATTAAACCTGGTTTTAGGCCTCTTAAACAAACTGCTAGGTTTTAGTATCTTGAGTACAAAGGTACTCAGCAAGTCTGACCCGTCTACATACACATATAAATACAGACACACAAGGGCATGCAAGGCTTTGAGGCTGTGGATAGGTAAAACTTTTGCATAAAAGCTTACTAACATACATCGTAAACTTTCAAAGTTTTAGCCATTATAGTGATTACCTGAGGACTAGATTAGCAACAGATGTAAATCATACATGTAGTTTTTAAGCGAGCCTCGGGTTTCATAAGCATCATCATCATTATCTTGTTACTACGGTGTCTATCAGCGATCAAGCGGTATTCATACCGAAAAGTGCGGCGATCCGGATCAATTTTCATCCTGCAGGGCAAAACCTAGTCATACGCGTTGTGTGGTCCCAAGGGTGGTCCACACAAAGCAACCTTTCACTATCATCACCCCAAAACCTGAACTGCCCTCGCTCGAACCCAGGGACGCCCCCCCACACCGGCCCCACGTCTGGCAGCACCCGACGTGTGAGTTTACGGCCACGCCCCTGCCACCTACCACTGCGAGAAGAGCGAGCCACATTTCAAGTCTAGGAGCAACCACAGCTACATCAGCTTACCGGTTTCAAGTATCAGGCATATGAATAGTACGTTAAAGCTTGATCATAGGTAAACAACAACAAATCCTAAAACGATCGAGGCGATGTGTCGGCTTGAGACTCCTTTCTCAACCTTCACCCTCGCGCCCGGTCTCCAATTCATATTTATAACAACAAGTAAAGGTGATAGGGCAAAAGCCTGAGCTTACTAGTGCTATGATGGAACTGTGAGGAAACTAAGCATAACTAAGCGTCACTAAACAAGGGTAAACATCTAAGTTGTCCTGATCAAGGAAGGGTCGTGCGATCAACATTTCACACAACTCCTAAACGTAATGCATGCAATACAATAGTAATACGTGATGTAATACTCCAAAATAGGGTTTGGATGCTCCGGTGCTTGCCTTGGTCAACTATAGGGTTAGTGTCAGCAGCAACAGCAGCAGGCTCGGGCTCTAGCTCCAACTCCACCTCTTCTGGCTCCTAGGGTCCTTCAGGTGGAAGCTCGACGAAGTCGACTCCTGAAGCTTCTCCTTTTAAACGATATGATGCATAAGGTAGCACACGCAAAACATAAGAACAAAGCTAGACAGCAAGCCTACACTGAAAAACCCTAAACAGATTATTCCCTAATTATTTCTATTTTCATAGAATTTTAATAATTTTTAAAAGAATTAATGAAATATTCTAAACAATAAAAAGGATTATCCTATTTATTATTATTAATTTCCTATTATAAATCATTATTCAAAATTTTATTTATTACTTAACCTATTTATTTATTTAAATACCCAAAAAGAAAGGTATTTAAATAAATAATCTAATTATTATTGTGAATTAAACTAATTAAAACCTATTTAATGCTAATTCTAAAAACTAAAAACTAAAAACCTAAACAACATTACACAAAACCCCCTGGGTTTTTCGCACTCTCAACCCGCAGCCCCTCTCTCCTCTCTGCCACTGGCCTGCGCCCCCCCTGTCTTCCTCTCCCTTACGCACGCACGCGCGCGCTCGGTGAAAATCGACCGAGGCCGTGGCGGCGGCGCTGACCGCCCGGCGAAATCGCCGGCGGCGAGCCCCAGGTGACGGCAACCCTGCGAACGGCCTCAGCTCACATCTGCGCACCCCCTAAGGACTTAACCCCCTCGCGCTGCATGCAAAACGGTGACGGCGGTAACATAGGAAGCGGTGGCGGAAAGACCATGACGGCGCGCGGCGCTCAGACCCACCGGAGTCAAGACCGGCGACGAGGACAACACTCACAGCATCAGCGCGACGAGGAGAACCCGAGACGCTCCTAGACCTAGACCCTAGGCGGCCAGAGCAAGGACCTCCACGGTGGCGGCCATGGCAAGGCGGAGCTCTAAAGCGGCACACGCGTTCCGACCAACAGGATCACAAACCCAGGCCAGGAACACCACGGCGAGCTGCGCACGAACGAGGGATACACTACCATGAGGTCGTATGGCGACGAGAATGTCGGGATGGCGGTCCACACCGTGCGGCTCAGGACGAAGCTCGGCGGCGATGGAAGTTCGAAGACGACCCCGATTCTATGGCTATGGTGGACGGTTTTGGGCAAGGTCTGGTGCAATGGAGAGGTCACGATCTAAGGAAGCTTTGGGCGGAGGGAACTGGACGGAGATGGATCAACGGCGACGAAATCAGGGCGGCGGTGCTGGCGGTGGTCGACGGTGAGCGGGAAAGGAAGAAGAGATGAGGATGACCGGCTCAAGTTTATCCTGGATCCTCACCGCTTAACCTCGCCACCACCTGCTAGCCTGCTTGCGCTGGACACCGGCCACGACGGCGCGTGGCACAGCCGGCCATCGGCGGCAAGCAGCTGCGTGGCTGCTGCCCGAGCTGCTCTGCTCGGCTCTAAATGTTCCTCCCTCTGAAACTCTGAATTCCATTGCACCAGATACAAAAGTTGTAGCTGAATCATAGGGCTACAATTCCCTTATAAAATCCTGGCCTGAATCTCAAAGAATCAAAAGTTGCAAAGCTGAGAACTTGGACACAATTTCTGAATTCTGAATCCTTTCAAAGCTGTCATCTTTAAGTCCAAATTACTCCCAACTTCACATGTAAACTTCATGAGCTCCAAATGCCAAACTTATACAGGAATGATAGGTCTACACTTTTACTTATATGAACTGGAGCTAAAACTTCATAGAACACAAGTTGTGTTGCACTGAATTTCGGCCAAAACAATGAGCACTTCTCAAATTCAGTTAACACTTTCAAACCTGCCACATTTAGGCCAAGTTTTCTCCAAAAACCAAATGTAAACTTTTGAATCTTCAATAACCAAAGTTGTAGTCCTAACATAGGGCTACATTTCTCTCAATATAACCTTGCGCTAAATCCTTTTAGTGTGAAAGTTACATGCCCTTGAATAAAGACCAGACTTTCATCTCATGTGATTTAAACTACCAAATTAAAGTGTTTAAGTTTGAATTCCTCTTAAACTTAACCATTCCAAGAATGTTTGGTTACTTGCTATCTTTTGGAATTATCAACTCAAATTTGACTTGGTCAACCTTTCCAGGGTGACAAATTACCAAAATGCCCCCAGGCCAGCTTATGCTTATTTAATATCTCTTAAGCTC
The DNA here is from genome assembly GCA_004135705.1 of Alloteropsis semialata. Lineage (NCBI taxonomy): Eukaryota > Viridiplantae > Streptophyta > Magnoliopsida > Poales > Poaceae > Alloteropsis > Alloteropsis semialata. The sequence goes on from CM014272.1 coordinate 18,680,371, forward strand.
TTAATCTTTGTATTTCTCCTCATTAGTGCCCTAATGATTCTCTTAGTGTCTCATTAACACCTGTGGTGTTACAGCCCTCCCCCCTTAAGGAAATCTCGTCTCGAGATTTGGTTAAGGCGAGTAAATATCTGGCTTAAGCAGCGGCAAAGAAAATGTGTCAGAAGCTCAAGAACAGAACCTCTTCATTAACAACACGGGGTAGCTGCATGGTCAAGTACAAACAGGATTCTGCCCAACACTTTCAAAGACTGATTTATTACAAGCTTACTACTACTACTTAAACAACTCTGGATATTTAGCTACAAGGTAATCCTCCTGCTCCCAAGTAGCCTCGTCTACAGGGTGATTACTCCATTGAACCTTGTAAAACTTGATGGTCTTCCTACGAGTACTCCGCTCCTTCTGATCCAAAATCCTGATAGGTTTCTCCTCATAGGTCAAATTTGAGTCTAGTTCTATCTCTGGATCTTCAATCACCTCTTCGGGGACTCGTAGGCATTTCTTAAGTTGGGATACATGGAATACATCATGTAGAGTAGATAACTGATCAGGTAAGGCTAATCTGTAAGCAACAGGACCTCTTTGCTCTAATATCTGATAAGGACCAATATACCTTGGAGCTAACTTGCCCTTAACTCCAAAGAAATGGATCCCTTTCATTGGTGACACTTTCAGATATACATAGCTTCCTACTTCAAAAGCTAAAGGTTGTCTTCTCTTATCTGCATAGTTCTTTTGCCTGGACTGAGCTGTCTTGAGATGAGCTTGAATTAATCTTACTTTCTCTTCAGCTTCATTCACAAGATCTGGCCCAAAAGCAGTTTTTTTCCAGATCCTGACCAATTGAGTGGAGTTCTTCATCTTCTTCCATACAGTGCTTCAAATGGAGCCATACCAATACTGGCTTGGTAACTATTGTTATAAGAGAATTCTGCTAAGGGTAGGCATTCATCCCATTTCTCAGAAAAGGTTAGAACACATGCCCATAGCATATCCTCAAGTATCTAATTCACTCTCTCGTTTTGTCCACCAGTCTGCGGGTGGTAGGCAGAACTTCTAATCAAAGTCGTACCCATCAAATCATGCATATGCTCCCAAAATCTAGAAGTGAACTGAGAGCCTCTATCAGACACTATGGTCTTGGGTACTCCATGCAAAGTCACAATCCGAGATATAAACAATTCAGCATATGTTCGCACAGGATAAGCGATCTTGACTGGAATAAAATGTGCAGACTTTGTCAAACGGTTCACTATTACCCAGATTGAGTTATACCCCTTGGATGTTGTGGGTAAGCCCACAATGAAATCCATGGATATATCCTCCCACTTCCAGCTGGGAATAGGCAAAGGTTGCAGTAATCCTGGCGACTTCTGATGGAATGCCTTGACCCTCTGACATGTATCACACTCTGCCACATACTTAGCGATCTCCCGCTTCATCCGAGTCCACCAAAACCTCTGCTTCAAGTCATGATACATTTTAGTACTACCCGAATGAATAGAAAATCGAGACAGATGCGCCTCATCCAATATTTTCTTTCTTAACTCGAAGTTTTTAGGCACAACTATCCGATCCTTGAAGAACAATACACCTTGATCATCTTGAGTAAAACACAACTTTTCACCTTTAGCCATTCTTCTTCTAAGGTGTTTCATGCCCAAATCTTTCTTCTGAGCTTCAACAATCTGTTGTTGAAGAGTTGAGTCAACCACTAGATTAGCAACATCACCCTATGCATTACCATCTGGATATTCAGCTTCTCCATCTCTTCACATAGGGTCTGATCATACGGACGGGCTGAAATGCAAGTACACTGTGATTTCCGAGTCAAAGCATCGTTAACCACATTGGCTTTTCCAGGATGATAGTGTACTTCTAAGTTATAGTCCTTGATGAGCTCTAGCCATCTCCTCTGCCTCATATTCAGGTCAGATTGAGTGAATATATACTTAAGGCTCTTATGATCAGTATAAATGTGACACAGACTTCCCAGTAAGTAATGTCTCCATATTTTGAGGGCATGCACTATGGCAGCTAGCTCCAAATCATGGGTAGGGTAATGCTCTTCATGTCGTTTGAGCTATCTAGAGGCATAAGCAATTACCTTTCCCTCCTGCATTAGCACACACCCCAATCCAATTCCTGATGCGTCACAATACACATCAAAGGGCTTTTCAACATCTGGCTAAGCTAAAACTGGAGCAGTGGTCAACAAGGACTTCAACTTCAGAAAAGCCTCATTACACTCAGGAGTCCATCTGAGCTTGGTGTCTTTCTTCAGTAACTCTGTAATTGGTTTAGCTAGTTTGGAGAAATTTGGGATAAATCGGCGATAATATCCAGCTAATCCCAGAAAACTCCGCACTTTATGCACACTGGTTGGTGGCTTCCAATTCAAAACATCTTGCACCTTACTTGGATCAACTGCCACTCCTTCAGATGATAATACTTATTCAACCAGAAATCACATTTACTCAACTTAGCATACAACTGATGCTCCCTAAGTCTTTCCAGAACAATACGCAGGTGTTGAGCATGTTCTTCCTCATTCTTGGAGTAAATCAAAATGTCATCAATGAATACCACCACAAACTTATCAAGTTCAGGTATGAATACAGAGTTCATGAGATACATGAAATGTGTTGGAGCATTTGTCAATCCAAATGACATGACCAGATACTCATATAGTCCATATCGGGTTGAGAATGCTGTCTTAGGTATATCTTCAGGCTTATTCTTGATTTGGTGATATCCAGACCTCAAATCTATCTTGGAAAACACCTTAGCTCCTGCTAGCTGATCAAACAACAAGTCAATCCGAGGAAGCGGATACTTGTTCTTTATGGTCACAGCATTAAGAGGTCTGTAATCTACACAGAGCCTCAAACTCTTGTCTTTCTTCTTCACAAAAAGAGCAGGACATCCCCAAGGAGATGAACTGGGCCTGATAAAACCCTTATCTAGCATCTCTTGCAACTGCTTCTTCAATTCTTCTAATTCCTTGGGTGACATTCTGTAAGGTCTTCTGGAGATTGGTGCTATGCCAGGTTCTAACTCAGTGGTGAATTCAACAGCTCTATCTGGAGGCATTCCCGGTAGATCATCCAGAAACACGTCTGGATAGTCACACACCACTGGTATAGCTTTGAGATCAACTGCCCCCACTTTGTTCACTGTCGCCTTAAGATCAAGTTGAGAGTTCAACTGAACTTCCATAGCATTGCCTTCACTATCAAATAAATGCAAGGTTCTAGTTTCCACATCAATAGAACCCTTGTGTTGCTTCAATTTATTCATTCCAAGAATCAGATCAATACCTTGACTTTCCAGCACTATGGGATTGGCAAAGACTCTATGGTCTCCTAGGTTTATGGTAACACCCCCGGCTATATGACTAGCGGATTGGGTAGCACCCAGTGCATGAACCAAAAACTGTGTGGAAGAAGTGCATGTTTCTATCTGATATTTTCCCCCAAAAGTTTTACTGATAAAGGTATGCGATGCACCCGAATCAAAAAGTATAACTGCAGGGTGTTGGTTGACAGAGAACATACCAGCCATCACAGGTTCTCCCTCTGGAATCTCCTCCACATTCATGAAATGAACGCGTCCAGTCCTGGTGTTCAAGAACCTCTTCTTCACGAACCTAGGGTTCGCATTCTGGCCTTGAGATGGTGCGGACAGCACGGCTCCTGCCTTTGGAAGACAACAATCCCTGGCAAAATGTCCCGGCCTACCACAATTGTAGCATGGCTGATTGTTGGCTGGGGCATTGCCAGTGCGAGCACTGGAGCCTTGAGTAGCGTTGGAGCGCTGGACATTGGTGGGGTTTTTAACCACCCACCGCTGAGTCTGCTGCCTTTGTGGCGCCTGATAGTTAGGCCTTGCAGGCCCACGAAACACCACCCTCATACGCTGCGGGAGTGGAGCACTGCTAGAACCTCCAGTAGGTGGGGCCTTCCTCTTCTGGGACTCATCAAGCGCCAACACCTTGCTTTCGGCGGTGATAGCAGTACTCACCGCTGCATTGTAGTCAGCAAAGGTACTGACTGACAGCTTATCTTGCATTCGGGGATTCAAACCCCTCAAATAACACCAGACCTTCTTGCGATCCGTGTTCACCTGATCCTGAGCATATTGAGCCAGGTACTCAAACTCACTAGTGTACTCAAGTACATTCTTGTCCTTCTGCTACAACTGCAGAAACTCCTCTAGTTTCATGTCCATAATGCCTTCAGGGACAAAATGGGCGTCGAAGGCTTCCTTGAACTCCCTCCATGTTACTTCAGTACCGGCAGGTAGCCTGGCGAGATAGCTCGCCCACCACATACCGGCAGGACCTTGGAGCTGTAATCCTGCAAACTTAGCCTTCTGCACCTCCGTGCAGTTTGGGACGGCTCGAAATTTCTGCTCAAGGGTATTGAGCCACTCATCTGCCTCCAACGGATGTTCTGGCTTGGTGAAGACTGGCGGATGAGTCTCTATAAAGTGGTTGTACCTCACAGCAGGATTAGCCTCACGGCGTCCTCGGAGCAAGGGCGTTGTGTTCTCCACCAGACGAGTCAATAGTTCGGTGTGCTCCTGGTTGGCATTCAGGACATATGCCAACTCCTCGGCCACGCTCATGGGGCCATGCTGAGGTTCAGGACGGGCACCGGACTGCTCTGGAGTCTCATTCATTGGTGGCACCATTCTACAAAATGGCAAAGCTTCTGTCAGTAACTAAATCTCTAACTGACGAAACTTTTTATCTAGGCTGATAAGTAGAATAACAATCACACAGGATTGTAAAAGCATCAAAAACCACAACAAGTTGTAATTATCATTACATAAATAGAAAGTACAGCATACCAAAGTACAACTTGTCCATAATTTACAATAAAGCACACCTTCGCACAATAGCCTCTCCACAGGCGTCTACTGCCTATCATACAAGTGCCATTATTCAAACTTCCAAAACAAGCAAGAGTACAACACTTAAAAACTTCCACGGTAAGGATACAACCCCAGATCTAGAGTATCAACTCCTAACTTGGCCATTGCTAAACTCAACTGATCGGGATTCACTGCCATCACAGTGTGTCCTGCGGGCAACCATGGCCTGGATGTCACTTCCTCTGACTCACCATGCTGATGATGATAAGCAGAGTTCTCCCCAACAAATACATCTGGTGACTCTGGCATTCCCATATTGACAGAAACTGAGGCATGGCTAACATGGCTGTGATCTTCACTACCATTATTTTCTGCATTGATTGCCCAACCTGGATGCACTCCGTCAAAGTTATTCTCCATATCAAAATTGATAAAATCATCTATATTCTCATGTGCAAACAAGTTAGGAATTTCTTCTCCAGGGAGTTGGACTCCATCCCCTTCAACATTAACGGCTTCAATATTCTGTTCATCTGCTATGGGCAAAGGAGGTGGGAACTCTAGAGCTTGAGCTTCAACTCCCATGGGAATTACCATCTTCTGATATTCTTCAACTTGTTGCTGAAGAGCCATAATCGTATGCAACTGCTCTAACCTTTCAGCTTCAAGTGTAGTAATTGTTACACCTAACTCCCTTCTGGTTTCCATGGCAGTTTGCTCGTTGTGGTTCACTCTATCATATGCCTCTCTCAGCTGCTCTCCAAGATGCTCAATAACACTTGTCTTGGCTGTGACATCTCTTGCATAAGCATTTTCTAGGGATGCTCGAGAATCTTGACTCACTTTCAGATCCGTTGCTAGGCTCTGCTCTCTAGCTTGGGCACTTGCAAGTTCTTGTTGCTTCCTCCAGTACTCGGCTTCATAGTCTTGGTGTAGATTATACATGGAACTCAAATATTGTGAAGATGCTGCAAGAACAGGATTGTATTCTTCAAGGCCTTCAGTGAACAAAGCCTTCTGGCGACGCCTCCAAACTCCATCATCTTGATGTGCAACGGGAAAGTACTTTTCCCTAGTATTACTGACGTCATACTTATGTTTCTCACAAATGGCTGTTAAAGCCTTGTGAGCAGCAGTTTCCACTGAGTTAGAATACTGAGCTCCTTTAACAAATATGGAAAAAGGCTCCCACTCAGGATGAGCGGTGCAAGCAGGGATATTGACCGTCATGGAACACTCATAGCTATACTCTGTCATAAACTCCTTGCCAACATACTCTGGATATTCTGTATAGCCTAATTCCTGAAGCGTGTCCCACAACAACTTCGGAAAACCTTGCCTGTCAACAAAATATCCATGGGTCCATCATTCTTCATCTACCCAGCTATTGGCACTGTCCATCTGTTCAAAAGAACGGTAAGACTCTAACGTCACTCCCCAAAAGAAACCCAAAAGCAGCTAAACATGCAATGCAACTAGGATGCAGACGTTTGCCAACGTTCCTTGCAAAACGAAGACAAACGTAGAGTTATAAAACTGGTGGCATCGTACGTCTCTCATCCCAATATAGGGCTAATCGTATCTACTCGATTCGCGGTTATGTTAGTGTACCTGCAGAACCATTCATTACCATTCACTATAGAAATGGTACTCATGCGTTCAACGCTGCATGGACAGCGCTTCATACGTTGACACGTATTCACTTTTCCCATACTCACCACCGTATGGTCGGCGTTTGCATGTCCCATATCATTGCCATATGGGATGCCCCTGAGTAGGCCGCTCCACAGGGTAAAGCGACTGTGATTAATAAGATCACACAGCGGGAACTCCGCACTCCACATCAGGCGGCAGATGTCGACAGGCCAAAGGACAAGCCTAAGGACAGGTCGCCCCCCGAACAATCATTGAACGAGGCCCCCTCACGCAAACGAGCTTGCGCAAGTTAGAGTCATAATATTGTATCAATTGTAAAAACATCTTACCTACTCACCTGAGCGAAGGTGCGTCGTTATTGAATCATAAGTTTAGCAGTATGAAATACCATAGTAACAGTTAGTCTTATTGCCACCTTACAAAACAAGACTATTTTTTATCAAACTAGAGCCAAGGAAGGGTCTTCTAGACTATTCCTTTGTTGTTATCCCATGTATGCGCTCTGATACCAGCTGTGGCGGAACCGTCCAGTTTAAACCGGCTCAAGTGCGTCGGATCGCATTTTACTGACAATCACATCTTACGCACTTCAGACGGCATAAACCCGGTAGTCCGTCAGATGTCCACAGGACATCTGAAACATCCACATAACTCCGGCACAACTCACATACATAGAATTGCACCACAAAGGAGCACAACAGACGAATTCACAACACACATAAATATACAAGGAGTAGAGTTATTACAAACATAAGAAACAAACTTAGGTGCATGTCAACACTACAGAGTTCCGGAAGAGACAAGAGTTGGTCATAACAAGGACAGTTCTGTGATGACATCACTTATTCTAAACAAAGGCAAGACAAAGTCAAGAGAACATGTTGGGCTCATCAACATGCATTTTCTTCTTCTGGAGTCCTTCCCTGCCTTACTGAAAGTCTTCTGGCGGCTCTGCAACAGTTATAGTATCTTGAACACAAAGGTACTCAGCAAGTCTGACCCGTCTACATACACATATAAATACAGACACACAAGGGCATGCAAGGCTTTGAGGCTGTGGGTAGGTAAAACTTTTGCATAAAAGCTTACTAACATACATCCTAAACTTTCGAAGTTTTAGCCATTATAGTGATTACCTGAGGACTAGATTAGCAACAGATGTAAATCACACATATAGTTTTTAAGTGAGCCTCAGGTTTCATAAGCATCATCAATATTATCTTGTTACTACGGTGTCTATCAGCGATCAAGCGGTATTCATACCGAGAAGTGCGGCGATCCGGATCAATTTTCATCCTGCAGGGCAAAACCTAGTCATACGCGTTGTGTGGTCCGTAGGGTGGTCCACACAAAGCAACCTTTCACTATCATCACCCCCAAAACCTGAACTGCAGGGACGCCCCTCCACATCGGCCCCACGTCTGGGCTACCCGACGTGTGAGTTTACGGCCACGCCCCTGCCACCTACCACTGCGAGAAGAGCGAGCCACATTTCAAGTCTAGGAGCAACCACAGCTACATCAGCTTACCGGTTTCAAGTATCCGGCATATGAATAGTATGTTCAAAGCTTGATCACAGGTAAACAACAACAAATCCTAAAACGATCGAGGCGATGTGTCGGCTTGAGACTCCTTTCTCAACCTTCACCCTCGCGCCCGGTCTCCAATTCATATTTATAACAACAAGTAAAGGTGATAGGGCAAAAGCCTGAGCTTACTAGTGCTATGATGGAACTGTGAGGAAACTAAGCATAACTAAGCTTCACTAAACAAGGGTAAACATCTAAGTTGTCCTGATCAAGGAAGGGTCGTGCGATCAACATTTCACACAACTCCTAAACGTAATGCATGCAATACAATAGTAATACGTGATGTAATACTCCAAAATAGGGTTTGGATGCTCCGGTGCTTGCCTTGGTCAACTATAGGGTTAGTGTCAGCAGCAACAGCACCAGGCTCGGGCTCTAGCTCCAACTCCACCTCTTCTGGCTCCTGGGGTCCTTCAGGTGGAAGCTCGACGAAGTCGACTCCTGAAGCTTCTCCTTTTAAACGATATGATGCATAAGTTAGCACACGCAAAACCTAAGAACAAAGCTAGACAGCAAGCCTACACTGAAAAACCCTAAACAGATTATTCCCTAATTATTTCTATTTTCATAGAATTTTAATAATTTTTAAAAGAATTAATGAATTATTCTAAAACAATAAAAAGGATTATCCTATTTATTATTATTAATTTCTTATTATAAATCATTATTCAAAATTTTATTTATTACTTAACCTATTTATTTATTTAAATACCTAAAAAGAAAGGTATTTAAATAAATAATCTAATTATTATTGTGAATTAAACTAATTAAAACCTATTTAAAGCTAATTCTAATAACTAAAAACTAAAAACCTAAACAACTTTACACAAAACCCCCTGGATTTTTCCCACTCTCAACCCGCAGCCCCTCTCTCCTCTCTGCCACTGGCCTGCGGGCCCTCCCCCCCTTCTCTTCCTCTCCTTTACACATGCACGCGCGCGCTCGGTCAAAATCGACCGAGGCCGCGGCGGCGGTGCTGACCGCCCGGCGAAATCGCCGGCGGCGAGCCCTAGGCGACGGCAACCCTGCGAACGGCCTCAGCTCACATCTGCGCACCCCCTAAGGACTTAAACCCCTCGCGCTGCATGCAAAACGGTGACGGCGGCAACACAGGATGCGGTGGCGGAAAGACCACGCGGCGCGCAGTGCTCAGACCCGCCGGAGTCAAGACCGGCGACGTGGACAACACTCACAGCATCAGCGCGACGAGGAGAACCCGAGACGCTCCTACACCTAGACCCTAGGCGGCCAGAGCAAGGACCTCCGCGGCGGCGGCCATGGCAAGGCGGAGCTCTAGAGCGGCGCACGCATTCCGACCAACAGGATCACGAACCCAGGCCAGGAACACCACGGCGAGCTGCGCACGAACGAGGGACACACTACCATGAGGTCGTACGGCGACGAGAACATCGGGAAGGGGGTCCTCACCGTGCGGCTCAGGACGAAGCTTAGCGGCGACGGAAGGTCAAAGACGACCCCGATTCTATGGCTATGTTGGACGGTTTTGGGCAAGGTCTGGTGCAACGGAGAGGTCACGATCTAAGGAAGCTTTGGGCGGAGGGAACTAGACGGAGATGGATCAACGGCGATGAAATCAGGGCGGCGGTGCTGGCGGTGGTCGACGGTGAGCGGGAAAGGAAGAAGAGATGAGGATGACCGGCTCAAGTTTATCCTGGATCCTCACCGCTTAACCTCGCCACCACCTGCTAGCCTGCTTGCGCTGGACACCGGCCACGACGGCGCGTGGCACGGCTGGCCATCGGCGGCAAGCAGCTGCGTGGCTGCTGCCCGAGCTGCTCTGCTCGGCTCTAAACGTTCCTCCCTCTGAAACTCTAAATTCCATTCAAACCAGCGAATTCAAGTCCATTTTTCTTCAAATTTCGAATATAAACTTTCCAAACTCCAAATACAAAAGTTGTAGCTGAATCATAGGGCTACAATTCCCTTATAAACATCCTGGCCTGAATCTCAAAGAATCAAAAGTTGCAAAGCCGAGAACTTGGACACAATTTCTGAATTTTGAATCCTTTCAAAGTTGTCATCTTTAAGTCCAAATTACTCCCAACTTCATATGTAAACTTGATGAGCTCCAAATGCCAAACTTATGCAGGAATGATAGGTCTACACTTTTACTTATATGAACTAGAGCTAAAACTTCATAGAACACAAGTTGTGTTGCACTGAATTTCGGCCAAAACAATGAGCACTTCTCAAATTCAGTTAATACTTTCAAACCTGCCACCTTTAGGCCAAGTTTTCTCCAAAAACCAAATGTAAACTTTTGAATCTTCAATAACCAAAGTTGTAGTCTTAATATAGGGCTACATTTCTCTCAATATAACCTTGGGCTAAATCCTTTTAGTATGAAAGTTACATGCCCTTGAATAAAGACCAAACTTTCATCTCATGTGATTTAAACTACCAAATTAAAGTGTTTAAGTTTGAATTCTTCAGAAACTTAACCATTCCAAGAATGTTTGGTTACTTGCTATCTTTTGGAATTGTCAACTCAAATTTGACTTGGTCAACCTTTCCAGGGTGACAAATTACCAAAATGCCCCCAGGCCAGCTTATGCTTATTTAATATCTCTTAAGCTCTTAATCTTTGTATTTCTCCTCATTAGTGCCCTAATGATTCTCTTAGTGTCTCATTAACAATTGTGGTGTTACAGTTCTCTCCTTTTTGGTGCCACTTGTGATCGTTTTGTTCTCGACGTCTCAGTGTTGATCAGTACAGCAACCTTTCTGCACTGCATCGAGCGGGATGACTACACCAACAGGCACTATGTCAACTAGTGCATCCGGCTCTGCCGCTGGGTATAAGTTTCTAGTGATAATCGCTATCTTTTATATGCTCATCACATTTAGATCACATGTGCACATATCTGATGTCACAAACCTATTGATTATCTTTTTCTGGATTAAATTGCTACTGAACTTGCCTAAATTTCTAACAATCCAAAAACGTGATAGGCAATTTTCGGTTATCGGCTTTGCGCAAATGTTGAAACCAAATATTTTTGAGGGTGCTCATTACAAGAGATGGCGTCAAAGGTGTGCGCTATGGTTGACTTCTATGCGCTGCTATTTCGTTGTCAAACCTAGACCGCCTGGACCGCATACTGCTGAGGATGAGAAGCGGTTCAGAGATGCGGATACTATGTTCAAGGGGGCAATGATCAGCGTGCTAGAAGACTCCATAGTAGATACATATGTGACAATGTCCATTGGTAAAGAGATGTGGGATACACTAGAGGCCAAATATGGAGCTTCTGACGTCGGTAGCAAGTTGTACGTCATGGAGCAGTTTCATGACTACAGAATGGTTGAGGACCGTTCTGTAGTAGAGCAAGCTCATGATATACAAACACTAGTGAAAGAACTCGAGAATTTTGGTTGTATGCTGCCGGAAAAGTTTGTGTCAGGTTGCATTATTGCCAAGCTGCCACAAACTTGGACAGATTTTGCTACTTCTCTGAAACATAAGAGACAAGAGTTTGGCATTGCCGATCTCATTGGCTCTTTGGATGTTGAAGAGAAGGCGAGAGCTAAAGATGTCCGCGGCAAGAAAGTTGTTGAGCCAAATTCTAGTGCCCATGTGGTACAGAAGGCCCTCAAAATTCCCACAAGAAGAAATTCAAGCAAGAGCTCAAACAGAAAAACACTACTCCTTTTAAGAAGAAGAAGAAGAATCAACAGAACAAAGGAAAGGGCAAGTGCTATACTTGTGGTGTTGAGGGACACTACGCCGCAGAATGCGAGAAGAGCAAGTATAGGCCCAAGAAATCTGCAAACATGATTGAGGCTGATGGAGGAACATCGGGGTATGGTAATTTATTGCCTACAGTTCTTTCAATTTGTCATACACCTGATTGGTGGATTGATATTGGTGCCAATATTCATGTGTATGCTGATGTTTCTTTGTTTTCTTCTTATCAGGTCGGGTGAACTTCCTCCTTGCTGATGGGGAACGGAGCGCGTGCTTCTGTTCTTGGTGCTAGTACGGTCAATCTGAAGCTTACTTCGGGAAAGAGGGTGCAGCTAAAAAACATGCAGCATGTCCCCTCAATAAGGAAGAATTGAATTAGTGGTTCCTTGCTGTGTCGAGATGGCTATAAACTTGTGTTTGAGTCCAATAAGTGTGTTCTATCTAAGTATGGAACTTTTATTGGTAAAGGCTATGAGAGCGGAGGCTTGTTCCGCTTGTCTATATCGAATGCTTGTTTTAATTATGTGAATCATGTGAGCCAAGACATTGAGACAAATATTTGGCATTCGCGCTTATGTCATATAAATTTTGGTAGTATGACACGCTTAGCTGGTATGAATTTAATCCTGAAATTTAAATTGGTCAAAGATTCTAAGTGTCATGTATGTGTGCAGTCGAAGCAACCTCGCAAGCCTCACAAGGCTGCTGGGGTGAGGGACTTGGCACCATTAGAACTAATCCATTCTGATTTGTGTGAAATGAATGGCGAGTTGACCAAAGGTGGCAAAAGATATTTCATGATGTTCATAGATGATTGCACTAGATTTTGCTATGTGTACTTGTTAAAATCAAAAGATGAAGCGTTACATTGTTTTAAGATCTATAAAGCTGAGGTTGAAAATCAACTTGAGAGAAAGATAAAACATGTTAGATTGGATCGAGGTGGAGAGTATTTCTCAAATGAGTTCAATTTATTTTGTGAGGAACATGGCATTGTTCATGAGAGGACACCACCCTATTCTCCTGAATCAAATGGAGTGGCTGAAAGGAAGAACCGCACTCTAACTGAGATGGTGAACGCCATATTAGATACAGCGGGAATGTCCTGGGAATGGTGGGGTGAGGCTGTTCTGACAGCTTGCCATACTCTTAACAGAGTTCCTATGAAAAATAAAGAGAAGACACCATTCGAGGAATGGGAGAATAAAAGGTTGACACTCTCGTATTTGCGTACATGGGGCTATTTAGCAAAGGTAAACATACCCATTGCCAAAAAACGCAAACTCAGACCGAAAACAGTTGATTGCATCTTTCTAGGCTACGCTTTTCACAGCATTGGGTATAGATTCTTAATAATAAAATCTGGAGTACCTGACATGAATGTTGGTACAATTATGGAATCCAGATATGCTACATTTTTTGAGACTGAGTTTCCTATGAAAAATACACCTAGCACTTCTAGTCATGAATCTATTTTATTCCCTGAGACACATGAACCGGTAACACACACTGATATTGAAACCCATGTGAAAAATTCAGAGGAGGATGACAATGAAGCTCCTAGGAGGAGCAAGAGACAAAAGATTGCAAAGTCTTTTGGTGATGATTTCATTGTGTACCTTGTGGATGATACTCCAAGAACCATCGAAGAGGCATACTCCTCTCCTGACGCTGACTACTGGAAGGAAGCGGTGCGAAGTGATGTCTAATAGAACTTGGGAAGTTGTTGATCGTCCGTTCGGGTGCAAACCTGTTGGATGTAAATGGATGTTCAAGAAAAAGCTTAGGCCTGATGGTACTATTGAAAAGTACAAGGCAAGACTTGTGGCCAAGGGTTATACCCAGAAAGAAGGTGAAGATTATTTTGATACTTATTCACCAGTTGCCCGCTTAACGACCATACGAGTGTTACTTTCTTTGGCTGCCTCACACGATCTTCTCATTCATCAGATGGACCTTAAGACAGCTTTCTTGAATGGAGAGCTTGAGGAAGAGATCTATATGGATCAGCCTGATGGTTTTGTAGCAAATGGTCAAGAGGTAAAAGTGTGTAAGTTATTGAAATCTTTGTATGGCCTGAAGCAAGCACCTAAGCAGTGGCATGAGAAGTTTGATAAGACTTTGACATCAGCTAGCTTTGATGTAAATAAAGCTGATAAATGTGTTTATTATCAGTATGGTGGGGGAGAAGGTGTGATCTTGTGTTTATATGTAGATGATATACTAATATTCGGAAATAATATTAAGGTGATCAAGGAAGTAAAAGACATTTTGTCTAGTAACTTTGAAATGAAAGATATGGGAGAGGCTGATGTTATTCTTAACATAAAGCTATTGAGAGAAATAGATGGTGGGGTTACTCTTGTGCAATCCCACTCTGTGGAAAAGATGCTGAATCGCTTTGGATATAGTGATATCACATCTGCTCCAACTCCTTATGATCCGAGCGTGCTATTGAGGAAGAATCAAAAAATAGCATGAGATCAATTGAGATATTCACAAATCATTGGCTCTCTTATGTATTTGGCTAGCGCAACAAGGCCTGACATCTCATTTGCTGTGAGCAAACTTAGCCGATTTGTGTTAAATCTGGGAGATGATCACTGGCATGCTATTGAGAGGGTTTTGCGCTATCTAAAAGGGACTATGAGCTATGGCATTCACTATACTGGGTATCCGAGGGTACTGGAGGGTTACTGTGATGCAAACTGGATATCTGATGCTGATGAGATTTACGCCACAAGTGGATATGTGTTCTCACTTGGAGGTGGCGCTGTTTCACGGAAGTCTTGCAAGCAGACCATCTTAACGAGGTCAACAATGGAAGCAGAACTCACAGCATTAGATACCGCCACAGTTGAGACTGAGTGGCTTCGTGATCTCCTTATGGATTTACCGGTAGTTGAAAAACCGATACCGGCTATTTCTATGAACTGTGATAATCAGACTGTGATAATCAAGGTGAACAGTTCTAAGGATAACATGAAGTCTACTAGGCATGTGAAAAGGCGATTAAAATCTGTCAGAAAACTAAGAAACTTCGGAGTAATAGCGTTGGATTATGTCCATACGTCTAAGAATCTGGCAGATCAATTCACTAAGGGTTTATCACGTAATGTGATAGAAGGTGCATCGAGGGAAATGGGCTTGAGACCCACTTGAGAAGTCATTCCATAGTAGTATCCTGTTCTATGTGAGCGGAGATCCCGTAAAGTAGAATGGTGAAATAAGCTAGTGGTTGACTGATGGAGAGACCCCTTAAAATAAGGTCCAAATCGTTTGAGATGCACGTTTCTCCTATACTATATGGCAGGATGGTTAACTCCTTAATGTGATCCGAATGGCTTGCTTAAGCAAGAATGTTGTCCTACAGAACATCTTAGAAGGAACACACCTATATGAGTTTGACTACTAGTCACAGTCTATGAGATCAGGTAAACTCTAGAGACTCATGAAAGGCTTCGAAGTGTGACTTATAAGCTTCAACTAGAGGGGATGCTTGTTGCAGCCTAGTACCAGAAAAGAACTTTGGTGAAACTCACTTCACACAAAACTGTCAATTCAAGGCATAATCCATTGTTCAGTTGTGAATAAGTGTAAACTCTGTTCCAGACGGATGTTCAACTTAACAGTCTCCGACGAACCACTGAAACGTTTGTTGCTTTAGAAATATATATAAAGATATGAAGCGAGCGAACAATATGAAATTTACCCCATATAAAAAAAAGCGATGCTGAATCTATTTTGGAGAAGCCGATTCAGCAGCATAGAACGAAAAGCCGGACCGGGTGTTGAACCGGTAGAGCCACTGGTTCAGTGGTTTGACTGGTGAGTCGGTCGGTTCGACCCCGGTTAAAAAACACTGATGCACTATGTAAATTTCTTAGTGTCACACGTATAACTCGGCCAAGATGGTCAGCAGAGCGCGTTTTCAGGTCGCTGCCCAGGGTTCGAATCCGAACCCCATTTCAACCATTTTTCTCGCCTTTTTACATGTAATTTTGGCTTTGGGCCTCTAACTAGGCCGTCTACGAGCTATTTTCGGCCTAGCATGCGCGGGACGAAGGAGATCGGAGCTCATAATGCGCACAATATACTCTTTAGGTCCCCTTTTTTTGCAGCCGATCTTTTATCTGAACCAGATCGGTGAGGCTGTCGGTTCACGGTTTTTCGGGTCGGACCGCGGTCCAGTCCGGTTTTTTTTACTATGTTCAGCAGGACTGGGTGCAGTCCACGTCAGATACAAACAGCTTTACAGCTGCCCTGCTGGCCACCCCGTCCAGCTCAGACCGCGGAGTAAGAAAAGCGGGCCCACAAGTCGCCCGTTGAGCTCTCCGAGAGCGAGACAGGAGGGCCCACCTCTCCCCTCCCCTCTCCACTGGGAGACTCTAGCGCGCGATCGGTCTCTGATTCTCTTCTCCGCCGCATCCGATCTCGATCCCCTCCGACGCGGCGGGCTCAAGTCAGCGCCGCCGCCGCCTCCTCCCCTCTCCGGCCGCCGCCTCGCCGTCGCCGCCATGGTTAGTAGTAACTCCCCGCCCCTCTCCCCTACCCCTCTTCTTCCTCTTCCTCCTCCTCCGCCCTAGCCACCCACTTCGTCCCTCTCAGAGCGGCGGCCGACGGAGCCGACCGAATCTGACTCTCGGGCCGCGCGACCCGGGCGCGGTTCGACGGGGCGATCGGAGCCGCACACGTCCCTCCCCGGATGGGTACGGGCTACGGGTTTAGTTATCGACCATCGGACCTAGTGGCTAGTTGTTGGCGCGGCCGGTGAGTGAAATCGTCGGCGGGTCTCGCGGCGCGGGCTGCTGGATTCGGGTGCTTGGTGCTATGATTTGAACAGTCGCGGCTGCCTTAGGTGAATTTGGCCCAAGAGTAAGGGAGGCTGCTGTGTGTGGCCATCCGAGCTTGTCAGTATACTGTAGGTCCTTTTTGTTCGCTGAATTATATCATGTTCGGCGCTGTGTGTTGCTAGTCTGTTTGCTCTGTCAGGTTGGGTTGTTTAGGCCAGGGATCTGAATTGCAGTTGAAACGAGTTTAGTTGCGACATTGAAAAAGTTTGGTTCACATTCACCAATATGACATACATGCTAATTTGCTTGTTCTTCCTGGCATTGATCCTATATTTGGTTGATTTTGTGACCACGCAATTTTCTGATGAACGTATATGCCCTGCCTATAGAGATTCTCGCTCTTAATCTTCTTCCGATGTGGAGGTGATGTACTCTAATGTAAATGGAATTATATGGGTATGTGAATTCAGAATTATATCATTGGAGCATTCAAGCCACCATGCGACATCTCGATTACATTCTCTGATGCGAGGACCAGGAAGCAGGTACAACTCTTTGCTACTTGTTGGGTTTCAAACTAGAGTTCTGCTTATAGCTTACAAACGGTTGATTTCTGCTGTTGTGGTTTCACAGGTTTCAGTTAAGAAGGACAATGGGAAGACAACAATGGTCCCTGTTTTCCAGAGCCTTGAAACACTATCTGGAGAAGTATGATTTCCTTGTTTCCTTATTCTTATCTAGCTTGCCTGGGTTGAGCCTAGTATTCAGCTCAAACGAAATGGCTTTCAGGTATCGATAGCACCAGTCCCAGGTAAAAGGATTGAACACATGGGTGTCAAGATCGAGTTGCTGGGCCAAATAGGTATGCTATCTTACCCTTGGCTGCTGCTTGTTCTGTCAGTTCCTGCAGCAAGTTAATTATGAGACAACGGTTTTGCTTCTAGAGATGCCATGGTCGGTGCAATTCAATTCTGCATATGCTGCTTAGGTTATGTGACTTTACAGGCTAGTAATGTTTGTTTCATTTCTTGATGAACAACTGTTTCTTGTTATGATTTGTTCCACTTTGTTATTCTATCATTATGTTTTTTCGATGATTCTTGACACAAACTGGTAGTGCATATCCATTTTTCTATGTTTCTCTAAGATGGATGTTGTTTCTGATTTTTTCTTCATCGACTGGTTGCTGTTTGTTTATTGCTGCTGAAATGTCGATGTATACAGTTTTAGTTACCTGCCCAGTTACAGTCTTCAGTTTTGCTGGACATATTTAGCGTTACATGCCAACTTCATGTTCTGCGTGAACATGGCTTTTGTCCTATATAAAAAGTACTGAATGTTTGTGCATTTATGGAGTAAATTTTCCACTGTCTATTTATGAAATTACTTCCTGTCTTCTACTTTTGATCATCCTAGATATTGATACTTACAATGAGTGACCATTTCTTTTACAGAGCTGTATTTTGACCGAGGAAACTTCTATGACTTCACTTCATTAGGTGAGTTTTTGGTGCATGATATACAGTGGATTTGTGCAGTCTGGACTTGTGTTATTTTTCTTTTTGTGTTAGACGTCTAAGAGCATAGGCTAGTTAGTAATTATTACCATAATGATGTCCAGCTCTCCTGCGTGTTTGAGAAAGAAAAAATTAATAATTATAATCCCAAAGCATTATTCTGTTGCTAAATCCTCTTGTTGTCATCCATAGCTTCTTCACATGATATTGTGTCAGTTTTACCATAATTCCATACCATTATCCTGGTACCTTATTTTTTTCTGGAACCCCTTGGTACCTTATTCAAATGGTTAAGCCTGCAAACTTTTATAAAAGAATAAAACAAAGTGAATCTTTATAAAAGATACGATTTATGAGTTAAGGCTTACCAAGATATGAGAAAAACAAATGAAAACCACTTACTGTACCAGGCCTGCAAATAACATCATCAAATAAATCTCAGTCAGCACCAAGCAGGACCAATAAGACACGAAACACAAAGGCATGATAAATGCAAGCATTGAAGCTAAAAACAAAAGACAAAAGAGGCAATGTTCTAATCGCTGTGCCTTTAAACACACTGAGATTTGTTGTACCATATTTGGATGTTCTTATACTCATCAACTCAGATGTATTGTTCCCCACCTCTTCTTTTAGCTAGACTGTTGGTGTAAAGCTAAATCACCTGGCCAGACTAGAAGCCTGTGATTGTGCTCCTGAACCTGTTGTTGTCCTAGTACTTAGTTGGTCAAGTTATTACTACTGATGCTTGTTCTGCATACATATTACTTTAATTTATTATTATTATGTGAGAAGCTATTATGACTTGAAATGTACTGTATGTGCAGTACGTGAATTAGATGTTCCTGGTGAAATCTATGAAAGAAAAACATATCCGTTTGAGTTTTCGACTGTTGAAATGCCATATGAATCTTACAATGGGACAAATGTCAGACTGAGGTAAGCAAATGCTATGGTTTAGACTTTAGATCAGCACACTTATCATGTTTTATTTATACTGCCATTATTGTTCCAAATTTTGGTTTTGCAAAACCTCCTGGTGTTACAAGCGGGATTGTGAATCTGCAACCTTGTGTTCACAATGTCTGATATCTACTTTTTAGTTACTTATAAATTGCAATACATGGAAGCATAGAAATATGATGTTTAACACATCTTTTACTGCCTTCAAAGGCTTGGCATCATTTCTGTAGTTCTATTGATCTGATGCCTCTCTGTATGATAAGGATGCATGATTGGCTCACTGCTTTAGCACATATGTCAAGTATAATCTTCTCTCGTATTTGGCTACTAAGATTGAGAGTAAATGATCATATTTCCTAAACTGATGCATATAACCATAACACATACATTTTGCTTTCTATACTGTAGACTTGGGATCATCTTACTTGTTTGAAATGTTCTGCAAGTTCATAATAAGACTAAAATATTCATATACTGGAGACAAATATATAGTGAAGTGCTGAAGCACCTGTGAAGAACAATGTGCCCTTGATGTGCTTGCAGGTACATTTTGAAGGTGACTATTGGCAGAAACTATGTTGGGAATATTGTGGAATACCGGGATTTCTGTGTAAGTTCATAACCACCATTTTATTTATACTACCTACATGAAAGATGTAGAACCATATACTTTATTTATACTATTTTGGAACACTTTCACCAGATTTTTGGTATGTTTATCACTGTGCAATATATATGCTCCATTTAGTTTTGCTGCCGTTGACATGAACTAACACATTCAAGACAATAGATTTGTTATTTTTCACGTGCTCTAGCAGATTGCTTAGTTTTTTCAGAATAATTATTAGTTTTCCTACTTTTCTGGCAGGTAAGAAACTACTCCCCAGTCCCTACAATCAATAACAGTATTAAGGTGAGTTATTAATTTCTGCCTAACGGAAGCTTAGTTTGATGCTTTAAGATACTGTAGCAACTTAGCATAGAACTTATATTATACTTATACAGTTTCCCAGATTGGCATTATAAGTGTATATTTCCTTAGCAATGTTGACCAAATTTATCTTCAGAGTTCATGTTAGCTTACCTAGTCATAGCAGTTTCTAGAAACCTGTGAAGCCTGATCCTTTCTTTTTCTGCCTGAAAACTGAAAAAATCTGGTCAGTTTGATTTTCATCAAAATGGAATAGCTCATGGCTTAATGGGCACTTTTACCCCCATCTCTTAAGAATGTATACTTTTTTTTAACTTTGGCATAATTCCGGTATTGAATCTTGAAATATCAGTTTTGATAGTTTGAGAACAAGGAAAGAGATAAATTAGCTTGTTGTCACTGACCACCCTGAGTCCTTTTCTCTCTTTTTTCTGGCGGAAAAAAAACAGCTCTTGAACTCTAAGTAATGATCTAATATTCTACTACCGGATTGACTTAATTAAGGTTTATATAGGATGGTAAAGAAAAAAGATTTGCATGCGCAAAAAAAAGAGTCTTGGAGTGTTCTGACCCTCCCTACCATTCTGAGATAGTAATATTCCAAATATGCCTATTCTGAGAGTTGTGTTATAATTCAAACGAGCAATAGTAGTCTCAGGAGAAGAATGTTTGTTGTGTTGATGGTTTTCATTTTATATAGATTAAACAGCCCTGTTGTGATGGAGTTTATTAGAGTAAGTTTTCTTTATCTCAAACGACACAAAAGGGCTGCGTGTCATTTCATTAAGAGAGAAGGTGAGCACAACAAGTCAGGTTAACATAAACGCTACCAGAGCACTAACCCCACACACAGACCAAACAAGTTACTAGATTACATTCACCCAAAAAACAAAACAAGAACCACGGCCAGGGAGCACCAAAGCCTACTTGACACGTTTTTTGTCCTGAAGAGCAAGTTCATAATGAATTTTTCTATCACTCTATTCAGCTATATAATTAATTGCATGCCTTTTGCTATTTAATGTGATTAAGTAGGATGACCTTTTAAAAATAGGTGATAGCACATTTCATTATGTGATTCATTTTACTGAATTTCCTTTTCAGATGGAAGTAGGAATTGAAGATTGCTTACATATTGAGTTTGAGTACAGCAAAAGCAAGTAAGATCATAGGCATATGCATATCTATCTGTCTGTTCCGATATGCTTCTCACTATTGAAACCTGCGTATTTTTCACATTTTGCATTTTTGTCTAGGTACCATCTCAATGATGTGATTATTGGGAAGATATACTTCCTTCTTGTGAGAATAAAGATAAAAAATATGGAGCTGGAGATTCGGCGTAGGGAATCAACAGGATCAGGCTCTAACACCTATGTTGAAACTGAGACTCTTGCTAAGTTTGAGCTGATGGATGGTGCTCCTGTCAGAGGTATGATAGTGATTTTGTTGCCACCCTTCCATTTTCAGATTCTCAATGCTTGTCCCGTGCCTGACATTCATTGCAGTAAGTGTTTGCCTTGTCGTTGTAAAGCATTCATGTCCATTCATTTGAGCTCATGGCTGCACTCTGTCACCTGTCGCTTTCGATGCCTCAAAACTTTGAAGCAATAATGTACCATTAAAGGAAGAGGGCTAGATGGAAATATGCCATTAACTTGTTAGCAATTTTTCAAACATATATGAAACATTGACAGAACCCGGTTCATTTGATTTAACTTCTGGTGATGTTTGGAGTTCTAAATCTCCATGGCCACTGATAACTCCAAACTGCACAATTAGCTTTAAAAGAGAAAAAAGAGAGGAAAACTATAAGTCCCTTGTATGGATTTTGCCTTTTTGCTGCAAACCATAGAAGTTGGTCCAGTGACTGACTGTATGGGGGTGCTCATGAAGGCAAAAGGACCATGATGCATAAAGTAACAACCTTTTCTTCAGATGCTTCACTTTCATGATCTGTCATTGTCCATGGCTACCTATGCCTAGAAGCTTGAATCTGGTAAGCTGCGGTTGGTGCGTACCTGTTTGCCCACGTAGGAAAACCATTCAATGAGCCGGGAGTGGACTGACCATGGTCCATCCTTGAGTTGCACGTGGATGGAACCGGGATCTAACTGAATCCCATCCTGTCGAAACTAGGACATGGCATTTTTCATTTATGTTGTTTATCTGCATAGCTAATCAAATCGTGTTTGCAGGTGAATCTATCCCAGTGAGGCTATTCCTGACTCCTTATGAGCTGACCCCGACTTACCGCAACATAAACAACAAATTCAGCGTCAAGTACTACCTGAATCTGGTCCTTGTGGACGAGGAGGATCGAAGGTACTTCAAGCAGCAAGAGATCACAATGTACCGTCTCCTAGAATCTGCCCCGTCTTCCTAGATCCCAGCCTGGAGCAGCATGATGTTCACCTCTCAGGTTTTGTATAATGGAGTGCGAGGTTAGAGCAAGGTCGTGTTTATCTGTATATAACTCCAAAAGAGCGCTAGCAGTTTGACTGCTGATGGCCATGCACGCTGCAATGTTGTGTTGTTTATTTTCTTTTTTTTTCCTGCCCTTGCTTATGGCACAACCATGGTTAGCTGGTTGGGGGTTCTAGTGAATCACCTATCTATCTATTTATCCTTCTTGTGAGGCGTCTGCAAGAATCATGTCAAATTTGTCGATATTTTTTCTGCGGGATATTAGTTTAGTCTGACTGTTATGTGAATGTTTTCTTCAGTTGAACTATGTAGATTGTACTTGGAGTGACCTGTTGGGCAGGTCACTAGCGCTTCATCATGTATCATGGAAATTCTACTTGTTCTATGGCATTCTTGAGCTGTTTAGCAATCTTTTCATGAAGAAGGTACCCTTTCATTGTTCCTCAGCTTCTAATCTGCTTGATTCCACAAACTTCTAATACATTGTTGTTGTGAATGAAATGCAGACCATCAATAATCCAATTTTCCCTTCCATAATTCCATGCAACTTCTAAATCAGCAGTGCAGCAACAAGCAAAACCAAGCCATCAAGCCGACACCAAACAGCATCATCACCAATCTACTGCATTATTCCACTATCTATAAGCTTCAGTACCTTCTTCTCCTTATCTATACCACCTAGCCACAGCAGAATCAACTCCTAAGCTCTTCACAGACTCTATCTTTCTCATGCCAGGAGCCAGAAGTCCCTCTGGCGCCTGGTGGTGATGAGGTAGCCACCCCCTCGCCGGCTCTTCCGGCGGACGGCCAGCGCCATGCACGCCGCGTGCTGCACGCAGTAGTCGGCGGCGCTCCCGCCGCCTCCGGCCGCGCCGCCACCGCTCTTCACGCCGGCCATCCACATCGACAGCAGCCGCCACGTGACGGAGCGCTTCTTCTGGCCGACGACCAGCAGCGACACGCCCTGCTTCCTCGCCGCCTCCACCATCGCCGGGCCCCTGTCCTTCCCCTCCACCACACAAACCTCCACGCGCACCTGGTACACATCATCAAAAAAACAAAAACATGAGATACTCCAATATGATGCATGAACCTTCTGAAAAATAAATCTTTTGAAAATCATAAAAAAAATGATTTTATCGAAACAAAATTAAGCATGGTAAGGCTTGTTATTGGTCACTATGGGGGCTTGTTTTTGAAGAACTTTTGCATCAGCCTGGGCACAGTAGCACTGGGCATCAAAGTCAAAGCTGGGAATGGAGGGCCATGATCCTGTCTGGGGACAAGGCATGTAGTAGTACCCTTTGATGATGCTCAGCCACATGCCCCCACCACCCTCGCTGTCAGTTGTGTGATCTTTGCTTGCAATTGCAGCTCTCTGCTATCGCTGGCATCTTTTCCCTTTGATCTGAGTGACAGTAAACGGGGCCCTATATATTGTTGGTACTGTTCCTTATAGAATGCCTTGTTTCAAGGACATGTCCTCCCTGCAAAGATTTAATTAACTAGCCGGGGAAGGAACTGTTCTTGTCCGATAATCTACTAGTTGGATATCACAAAAAGGTGTCGGCAAAGAGTTTTTTCAGTTTGTTGATCGTGGATCAGAGGCCTGTAGTGTCACTTCATGCTGCTATTCCAGAAGCGGAAGGGGCCGACATCTTGCTGAGACATTTCCATGAAATGCGCGAACCGGTGAACATTCAGACAAGCTGTATCAAGTTCTTGCGTTCCAAACAGCCTCAGCAGTGTTAAGGCCATGCTACTGATAAAGGTAATATAATCTCAACTAAACTACTTGTGAATGGTGATTGCAGGATAATAGGGCATGTACATGTTAGACTTCCATTTTGAGCGGGATTTGGGGATGTGATTGCAGAGGGAAATGTATGAACAATGGAATCCTTTCTTTTTCAGTTGATGATGAGCAATTGGACAACCATTCTGTTGTACATTCATTGGATTCTGTTGCTTGCACCAAGGGGCACACAGCAGGAGAGAGAGATGATGTGTTGAGCAGATACTTGGGTATACCAGCCCAAAAGAAGCCAATTATTTAGGAGGACCAGGTACAGTAAATAGCTATGCATGGATGGCATCAGATCAAGGGCTCCTCTTTATAAGACCATCGCGCTGTTGCATTGAATGCTTAGCAGTTCTAGCTTGGCACCATCAACGCCAGCCTTAATCTCGATGCATGTTGCAAGTAGTTAGTTAGTAGTTCTGAGAGGAAATTGATGCTGCAATTAGTGTTCCCTTACATCTTAGCTTGTTTACAGATCGTGCAAATGTTGTGCCCAATTATGTACTAGATACAAATACAAATCATTATTTGAATAGAGCCAAAAACACGAATCAATTTGAAACAAAAATTGGCCCGAAAAAATATTTAGCAACCAAAATTAGCGAGGTCCATGACAAGCACTAGAAATGAGTGTCTTATACTACTGTTATATAGTACAGACTACAGAGGAGAGGAGGGTAATTTAGTATAGGCAGCGTAAAAGAGCTAGAAATAATAAGTAACCAATAACCTCATTTTTCATATTTGTGTTTTTATAATCTTTCTAGCAAAGTGCTACTTAGAGTTAGAGCTAGTGGAAACCATCAACAAAAGAGGAACTGTAACGATACAAAGAAGATTAGCATAGTCGTGCACAAAAGGTGAATGATTCGTTTGTGACTGTAGTTACCTCTGGTCTCTTGGCCTGGCAGATGCTCCTCATGGTCTCCAGGTGCTGACACCCTCTTGGATCAGGTCCTGTTGGAGATGGACGATCCACCAAAAAAGAGAACCCATATATCTTACTGAGATCACAACAAATTAAACACCTAAATTCAAGCTTGCCATCACGGCGAGTTATGAATTGATTGTGCAGGCTTACGCACGGTTCTTGCCGTTGCCGCCGCCGGCGGCGCCTCCCCGGACGACGTCGAGCAGGACGACGGTGTCGCAGGGCCGGACGGCGTGCGACAGCGCCCACTGCAGCGCCGTCCGGGCCTCCTCGCTGCCGCCGTCGGCCGCCACCATCACTTTCCTCCCCACCACGACGGCGACGGCTGCGGCGGCCTCATTGCCACCCTTCTTTGCCTCCTCCCCGTCCGCTTCCTTCTCGTCCTTCGGGGACTTGTTCTCACCGCCGCCGTCGCTGGAGCTGGACTCCTTGGCGCCGCATATCGACGGCGGCGCGGCGGTGGACGCCGCGCCGCCGGACCTGATCCGGTGGAGGCAGAAGGAACGTAGCGGCCTGGCCATGGCGGACGATGTGTGTGCAGGGCAGCAGGGGGTTTACTTCTTGGAGCAGGTGGTTCAGCTCGAGACTGATCGAGCTGGTGAAGTGGTGGAGAGGAGGGGAGTGAAGCGGCAGAAGTGAGGGGCAGAGTGGGGTGGTGCTGTGATGCAGAGTAATTAGTACTGGCTGGCATGTGGGTCCCACCGGAGGAGCAATGGGGGCAAAACCGTAAAAAGGTAGGAGGCGATATGTGCTTGTCCCATGCACACTGGCTGACCGGAGTGGTTTTGTAGGTCGGGACCTACACTGTCGCTTTTCTCTTCTTCTATGAATTTTTACCTTTCTGGTTAACTCCTACAGTAGCTTTTAATCTAAACAACTAGGTTTAGGATGGAATTATAAGAATGTGATTAGTTAGGTCTAAGAGTGAAGATAATTTGTATGGCTGTTACAGTGTTACCAAACGAGGGGACGAGCTACCATCATTCCAAGCAGAATGTGCTAGCTGAACTGTCCCAGATCCTAACCAAAGACAGTGCAAACTGCAGTTTACTGTTTTATTGATTATTACTACTCCATCCGTTCGGATATAAATGACGTTCCGACCGAAACCAGCTTTGTAATTTGAACTAACATCACCTGTCTGAACGTCATTTATATCCGAACGGATGGAGTACATAACAGAGTTACCATCAGGAACTATTTGATTTCTAAGTTTCAAACATGTGCTGTGTGTGCTGATAGTTCTTTTTGTAATCCCTAGATCAAAAACATGTCACTGCACTTGATTGACAATAGTGTGATCCAAGAAAAGGGAATAATTTAGGACATTCTGTCAATCAATCATCATGGCCCATGGATCAAAGCTAGAAAATGATCATTTATCTTATCCTAGCCTTCTGTTTGGCCATAAAGCCTGGCATTGTAGCATGATTTGGTGGACAAAAAATGGAGGCATGTTTTGACAAATGTGTGTCCTCTTACCTGATTCCATGGACATCTATGTACATTAGCCATCAATATATTTATATATTCTCTATTTATTTGTGCTGCATCACCGACAAGAAGGCCAGCACAGCTCTAGGGTATGTGCACTCATGATAGCACCACCATCACCATGTGTGCGGCGAACTGGTGATTGTTGTGACAAGGACCTAGTGTTGTTTTCTTTTATGTGTGTGTGTGTGCAAGATATGGGAGCAGAGTATTTCAACAAAAGTTTGCTTGAGTTTCTTGAGGCAGCTTGGCTGCATCATGATGGCTCTTTTCATATAAGACTCAGATGTGCCACTAGAAGCTGCTGATATTTGAATTCCAACATCATGGCAGCTTTAGCATGAAATAGGGAGGCAAAGGTCATCATGGTTGTATATGATGATGGAAGTCTTTCTAAAAGCTTATTCATGAATGCATCCATGTTCACCTTGGGATTTGTTTTGTTCTTTACAAAATATCCAAGGATCGAGGATGCCTTTTGTTTTTTGTAGTCGATCCTTTTTACTATTGATGAAAATGTGTAAAGAAAAAGGACTTTATATCACTTCTCTACTCCCTCCGTTTTTATTTGTCGTCTTAGGTTGGTCTTAAGTCAAATATAGCTAACTTTGACTAATTGTATAGAAAAATATAGCAACAACTATACTATCACACTATCAAAATATACTTTATTGTAGATTCAATGAAACAAATTTGGTATCATAAATATTTTTATTTTTTAAAAAATTTGGTCAAAGTTGGCCAAGTTTGACTTAGGACAAACCTTACACGACATGTAAATAAAAACAGACAAATTGTTTGCTTGCATTATTGCTACCATGGCAAATGTCAGCATCAGCATGTCAGTTTTGGTCAAGATCTGGCCAATAATTTGTGACTAGAGCACCGAAACGTCACACCAAGAACTAAGGCCAGTCTCAATGGGGAGTTCATAGCATTAAATTTCAATGCCACATTAGCAAAATTGCTGACTTGGCAAGATAATTAATAGGGTGGGTTTCCTCAGATGAGAGAGGAGTTTCATCCCCATGAAACTCATCTGGCATAGTTACCTAGTTCTCAGTCTAGGTAATTGTGCAATGAAACTCCCCATATGTCAATATAGATAGGGTGCACACCAGTATCCAATTTTTTTTTTCGCGTGCACCTCATCCTGTTCATGGCTTCACCGGCCAGCGAACGGAAGGAGAGACCATTGCCCTTATAGGGCCCTAGCTAGGCCATGGGCTCATTTGTTAGTCCGTGGGTCACGTAGTGTTGAGGCTCAGCCCATTTGAGCAGCTGAGGCTTGAGATGCTAAGTCATTAGGCAAGACGTCAAGTTCAAATCGATAGGCAGCATGGTGACCAGTACCATTGAAAAGGGGTACTATCACTTGTAGTAATAAGTAATTACCATCTAAACTATTGTATTTTGGCTCTCTGTCTAAATTATTTTTTACCCTTTTTGTATTATAATTATAACTATAATATACTGTTGTGAACTGAAGGTAACATTTTAAGAGCATGTTAAAGATCCTAGCTATACAAGCATATGCTCTAATTGTTCTTTTCTAAAGGAAGGACAGCATGAATAAGAATAACAGGATGAAAATAGAGCTCCCAGGCCCAGCTAGCCCAGCTCGAATTTATCCAAGGTTGGCCCATATTTAGCCCAGGCATCCTGGGCCCTCCTAAACCTTGCTGTTTAGTGGGAAGCAGCAATCAGACTGGCCCAGGAGAGAGGCTGGGGAAACAACAGCTGAACTGAAATGACTTGGACAGCAGGATATGTCACAGAAACCAAATCAAACTGGAGCTTGCCACCAAAGACTACAGCAAACTACAGACAGATGTTCAGAAACTACAAGGGAAAAGATCGAAATCTAGAAACCACAAAGGATTTTAGATGATGAGCAGCAACCACGAAAGATTCTCACTAATCCCTTTCCTATCTGAAGCAAATTAAACTCATCACGAACCATGAGACTCCAGCACGTAAGCATCATCTGAGCCTGAGCACCTGCAGTTCAGTGCTCCTCTAGCCGCCGTTGGCCGACGGCGGCCGGCCGGAGCATCCACCATGGCAAACCGGTCGCCGGCGGCGGTCCTGGTTCGCCAGAGTCGCCGGCACTGCGTTTACCAGCCAATTTTCAGAATCTTTTTTCTGGTTGAATTAGGAACTGACAACAAAGAACATGCCAAGCGTCAGATTCCGATGGATGCTGTGGTGCTCACCAGATGTTGAGGTTGGGAAGGGCGGCTTCTGCTGCTGCTGTAGAGCAAGCCGATGCGCTGTTCTTGGCGTGCAGGGATGCATCCAGTGCCGCCTTCTCCTTCTCATATGAACACAGAGTCGGATATATCAGTTGCCACTCAGAGCTAACTCCATGAACAATGCACTGTGAGATAATTAACTGAGAAATCATTTCTATGTATATAGGAACTACTTCAAGACAACTTTCATTTGCCTCAAATGTGACAGAAATTAAAATACATCACTTGTTTCAGAAGAACATATGAGAGTTTGCACTCCATAAAAGAGTACTGAAAACTGTGTGCAGTGCTGCACTAATAAGAACATTTACCTTCTCAAGAATACTACTCTGTTCCATCATAGACTTTTCCTGCAAGAAGGGAACTTTGGTTACTTTCAAATCTCACAGAACAATGAGAACAACAACCAAAAAAAAAACATTCAAGAACTTGAAGAACCAAAATCTATCAGCATCCTCCATTTCAGATAAAAGTTCTTTTTTTCTTGAAAAGATGGAAATGTGGTTGCTTTATTTGGCACTTGCCTTGTTCCGGAGCTCCTCGATGGAGTTGCACAAGACGTGGTCCTGAAAGTTGGTATGGAAAAGGCGCTGTGAGCACTGACGTGTGAGTAATAGACATGTAGTACATTCAGCGGTGCATGTGACCTGTACCTTCCTGGATCTGATGTTCCTCAGAGCGTTGTCTATCTGGTGCTCAAGCTGTAGTACCTCTCTGAATGTCAGGGAGTCAAGTTGCTCCCCCATGAGATTCCTGAGCCATTGGATAGCATATGACAAGCAGTGTGAGGAGGTGAGGAGGGCCCTTAGTGTGTTTCGTATGCCAGCAGCTAGATATATATATATGTATGGGACATGCCAAGTGAACAAGAGTTTGTCTGGCAGATGCACATGTATTTTCCAGAGGCTGTTTGGTTAATCTGATGCATCCAAATCAAGATTCAGTTTAATTGACAGTTGTTTTGGTCAGTGAATGTTTGTCACTGCATTGTTAACCTTTGGCTCTTCTGTAGAGCTTCAATCCTGGACCTCAACTTGATGTGGTCATAGCTCGTGTTTACGCCCTGCAAGTTATAAACAAGTCTTATTTAATTTGTAAGAACAAGGGCACAACATATATACAGATCTGATCCCAGAATCCAGCTTGAATTCTTACCTGCATTCCTTCAGGATGGTTTTCAATCACATCCCCACCTTCACATAGTAAATGCCTCTTATATCGGTCAAGGATTCGCTCCATGCTGTTAACCGTGCGAGAAGAAATTGGGAAAATAGTTTTTAATACCTTATGTCACAATCATTTAGCATGCCGTCCTGCTAGTGCTATATATTT
Source organism: Alloteropsis semialata (assembly GCA_004135705.1). Taxonomy (NCBI): domain Eukaryota; kingdom Viridiplantae; phylum Streptophyta; class Magnoliopsida; order Poales; family Poaceae; genus Alloteropsis; species Alloteropsis semialata. Next base: position 18,710,647 of record CM014272.1, read on the forward strand.
CTTATAACAAGATAGAGAATGAAAAAATAAAGTTGACATGATGTGAAATATTATATTGATAAGGTGCCAAAAAAAGGTTTTGCCAATGGACTAGAGTATACATAGCATAAAACCTATATATCAGCTGCATGGAGAAAAACCAATGGCCCACAGATCATAGACAGAAGAGCATATATGGACGAGGAAGTAGTACATGTAAGAGTACATGGCAATCACATCCAACAATCCGGTCAATCAAGGGTTCAGTCATCCGGCCACATATAGGATAGGTTTTTACATTTGTGTTCTTCTTTTGAGGTAAATATATTCATTTCGTCAGTTTCAGTAGCAGGAACAATAGGGCAGAGCACGGTAAATCGTCAAAATGCAGTACAAGTCCAGATTATTTCAGAACAAGAGGCTGCTGTCCTGGCAGCTCAGTAACGTCCAACTCAATAATTTCAAGTAGCAGGCGCCACTGTTTTGTTGGACTCAAGAAACAGCTTTAGTTAGACAGGGATCAGTGTTGTCAGTTGCCACAGCTCATTTATACCGACTGGATTTGCAATGAAAATAATGTTAGGACCTATATATTTACTGGTTACAGTCTAATAGCATGTAAAACGTGACGTGCATAGTTTACAATAAAAAATAAAAGTGCTTAAAAGAGATAATGTCATAACTTCACGAAGCCCATATAATAAGAAAAGTAAATCTCTTCAATAATGTAAATTGGTGCAAACTTAATCATGCATCTTATCCACTTACATACTGTGAACACAATTTCCATGTGTAAGCATCATGTCTAAGCACCACCTTCACACAATATTTTGTTTTCTTGGAGAAATGGATGCAATAAACTTTTAACCTTGAAAAAACGCAGCAAAGTACATTAGAAGAACTTAATCAGCAGAAGGCAAGGACCAAGAGCTCCTAGGGCACCTCCCATGTTGGTTCTAAGGAAGCTCTGGCAAACGATATTTTGTATAAAAGTCGTTCTCGGGTGATTATATGAAGTGATTCTCAAGAAAGAATATATGAAACAAGAGTGTAGGAGCTGAAAAACTAAGTTTATACTGACGTGCTTTTCACGCAAAATCGCTTCTTCTCTAAATTTAACTTACAGGATCATTTTTAGTCTGAGAATCACTAACTACGAAGAATCAAAAGGAGAAATAAGAGCTCTACCAAACAGGCACTAACCTACTTTACCCTATGGCCCCATTTGGATCAGGCCGAGATTGCAAAAGGCTAGCTGCTGGTAGCTTCTCGGTTATAAAAGCAAGTATCTTTGGATCCCTAGACTATGGTAGTAATGGAGTCTTGGATCTTGATTGCTGCTTTTGGATGTCAATAGTCATCTGTAATGCATTTGGTGGGGATGTGGGATAGGTCAATGATAATAGTGGATAATTTTCAGTAATACACTCTAATGAATAACAATCAGGTCCTTTTTAATGCCAAAGCGAGTTAAAGTTATTACAATACTGACGACTAGATAGATTGTAAAGGATAGACCCAAAAGAGGTTGGGCCACTGCACTGTCATATTTTGGAGACACTGTCATATTTTGTGAACAGGACATGTGTTTCCCCCCTCCGTGGAATCTCGGTGTCAGTACCGCCAATGGGTGGTGGCCTGGTCTCCACTGTGCACAAGGCCAGGCCAGAGAGAGGAGGCCACGGCAACGCCACATAAACCTTTCCCTTTCCTCATCTGAACAGGAGCCGAGCTTTTTCGCAATGCTTTTTTTGGACGGCGCGGGACCTAAAAGCTGGCGTGTGCCATGCGTGTGAGGGCGTGACATGAGCACCCACCATGCACAGTGACGTACCAAGGGCAGGAGATGGATAGGGGTGTAGTAGAGTACTATACTTCCCATAAATAGTGCGTGTACTAGGTTGTGTGCCTCTCCGAGCTGAGCCACGTACTGAACTGATGATACACCTCCAAAAGGCATCGTCCATGGCCGGCGCACGTACGTACGTGCTCGGTCACCGCCGGTCAGCACAGCCGCGCGCGGGGGCAAAAATATGCAGAAAACGCCATGCTACATCGAGGACGTGGAGGGGCAGCACGTCATTTGGCGGCGGGGCGGGGCGGGGCGTACCTGGCGTGCGCGGCGAAGTCGTGGAGCCTGCCCTTGTCGGAGAAGGCGATCATCGCGACGTCGGCGTCGCAGAGCACGGCGAGCTCGCGCGCCTTCTTGGCCAGCCCGCGCCGCCGCTTCGAGAACGTCACCTGCCGGCTCACGCTGTTCTCGATCCGCCGCACCTCCACCTTCCCGCGCCCGCGCCCCATCTCGCCCGCCGCCGATCGATCTCGATCAATCTCTCCTCCTTCTGTTGATCGATCGATCTCTCCCGCTGGCTGGCCGGCCGGCGTCGAGCTCTTCTGATCTTCTCGATCAGCAACTAATATAAGCTCTGGCTGAAGCAACCGTAGAGCTATATTTATAGCCGGGGATCGGATGGAGGCGTGTAGGCTAGGTAGCTGACCAGTGGCGGCAAGCATGCGGCCCCGCCCGCGCTGTCGACTGCCGGTTGGCTGCGGCGCCTGCCACGGTACGGTGCGGCGCGAGTGGCCGGCGGCCGTAACGAGGCCGTAGGCCGCCGGGGCCCGCCCGCGGAGGAACAGGCAGATTCCCGTCCTTGTGCCGGCCGGACGGACGGACGGATGTGTGGCTGGCCTGCGCACGGCAATGTGGAAGAGCGGCGCCTATCTCTCTGATAGGAGGGTGGGATGGGGTTCCTCTTTTCTTGTCTGCCCAAATGTGCATGGGATGGGACACTCGGATGGTTTCGATTTGCACTACTGCAGAGGTTTGTTTAAATTTGTGCTGATTTCATACCATTTTGAAAATGCTGATTTTTTTTTGAAGAAATACTTACATTCACATACGCACAAACACACGAGCACCATATCCGACCATCTCTGACGGATTTGGCACACATGGATCTTGAGATTGACAAAGCTATTGCAGAGACGTATACATGTCATCGTCGATAAGCACGTCGCATATTAATAAAACAATATAAAGCTAATTTTATTAAAGAATCTAAAATATATATGAACACGCATGCTAAGTGATTATTTATGTAGCAAGTAAAAAATGGTTGTTAGAAAGATGTATAACCACAGGAGAGAAACAATCACTATATATATATATATATATACACTTACTTCCTCCGTTCAGAAAGGACGAAACTATGAGTCATATAGCAGTTAAAATGGTTCTCATTTGACCAAGTTTGCAATGAATCGTATTCATATTTATGGCACAAAATAAATTTATTATGAAACAATTTTTAACTAATCTAATAAAATTTGTCCGATATCATAAAAATTAATATTTTTATCTATAATTAGTTAAATTTAAGATAATAAAACATGACACTATGGTCAAATTGTTTTTTTTTTGACGGAAAGATTATAGAGTAACTTTTTTTATGTCTGCAACTAATAATATATTTTTATAGACGTTGTTAGTAGCAAAATGTCGTGTTGCAGGAGGGGCCGATGCATGCACTGCCAGTTGGGGGTTGCGTCGTCAGAGATTTGCATGTAAACTTGAGCTATCCTGTCCTCACTCGTCGTCCTCTATATCCATCCTTTAAAATGAATATTCTATTCTGGTCAGCAAGATTCTTTCCTCTCTACTGATTTCTTCCGCACTCGTCATCCTCTGTATTTCATACTCTATATCAACTACCATAACGTGAGACCCACATGTCAGAGTTCTTTACTCATCCCCTCCTCTTTCCCTGTCCACCCACCTCCTCTCTCTCTCTCTCCCGCACGGTCTTTCTTCCCCTCCGCGGCTCCGCCCTCTCCCTCTCCGCCATCCCTCGCGGCCTCGCGAGCCCGCATCCCACAGAGGACCGGCGAGGGCGGCAAGAAGAAGCAGCGGACCTCCTCCAGCGCCGACACCCCCCCTCCGGCCTCTCTCTGCGCCGACTCCCTCTACCCCCTCCGAGATCTCCAACGCCGACTTCCCCCCTCCGGCCCCTTTCGCTCGCGGAGGAGTGGCGGGGATTAATGTACCAGTGTTCAATGTTGAGGCAAGCAAATAGAGTAGCAATTATACAAGCCTATTATAATAATTGTTGGTTGTCGGATGGGCATGGTTGTAGATTTGAACGGGAGACTCGAGAGCAGAAGCACTGCAGCCTGCAGCGTCGTGGACGGAGAATCAGCGACGTCAACGGCTTCCTTTCGGCAGCGCCTACGCGCGGATGGAGACGGAGGCACGGAACATGCTCGTGCCCCGCGGAGGATTGGTGCCGCGCTTGCAGAGGGCCAGCGCCTGTCGCTCGCGGAGGGCCGACGGCGGCCGCCTGCGGCTGCGGAGGGTCTCTTGCTGTTCCTCGGCCTCCTTCGGCGACCGCAGCCATGGACATCACGGCGGACCTCGCCCGCCTCCGCGCGCGCTACTCCTGCCTGGCCGCCAGCCCGCCCGTCCGCCCCCGCGACATCCCCGGCCTGGTCGCCTTCGCCCGCGCGCGGTTTCTGCGGCTGCGGTTGGACCGCGCGCGCCACGTCGGCCCGTAGCGGGCGTCCGCTACTCCGCTAGGAATAGCGGACCGCTGGCCATCCGGAAGGATACCGTATGGTTTACAGTGCTCCGCTGCGGGCGTTTTTAGGCTAAATCCATCCTGAAGGATGGCGTCCCGTATTGCAGTGCGCACAGCCTTATGGCCATTGCGGTGTTGCTACATCTGTATCCAATGCATCTGAGCTCTGAACCCGCCTGCTGCGTGACAGCAAGCGGGCCTCTCCTTTCTCCGTCTCCGACATATTCCACACGGATTATCAAGAAAGAGGAAACTCACGATTTTCATGTGAAGGATCTGCAGATCAGATGTTTCACATGCCTGGGGGTGACGGCGACCGTACGTTCGTTCCCATGGGATATGGAAGTTTTTGCTACTAGGGAGGTGTTTAATTAGGTGCGTTTTTGCCCTGTTTAATTCCTCCAACTTTTCAAAGTCGCCAAAAAGTTTTCACACTGACAACCGTGCCCCCTCACACAGGACACGCTTCTCAATGCAAATTTTTTTACCACTTTTCACTAATTCACTGGAATTAAACACCTCATTTGTCTCGCCACATGGGAATGGGAATGGGACGTGGGACAACATAGGGGGTTTTTTTTATTCATGTGTATGATGTTGCACGTCGTGACTTCATGGATGTTTGCTCCTAAATACGTTCAAGTGTCCATATTAGGCAATTGAATGGTCTTATTTGTGGGGCCAATAACACAGAGGCGGCACCTCTGATATTTTTTTCCTTAAAAAAGAAAAGAGAGCTACGTTTCATTATATTAAGATATAAAAAAGGTTAAAAACCCTTTACAACTCGCACCACATACCTCAATGCTTGACTGATTACACTCGCGCCCAAGAACTAATTTTAAAGGCAACCGGACCTTACATGCTAACCACCAGGGAGTGGGGCAGCCAGGAAGGACAGACCCCGAGCACCCGCCATGCACCATAGCAGCTAGGGTGGGCATAAATAACTGAGAACCGAGAACCAAAACCAAACAACCAAAACCGAATAAAAGCGGTTCCTAGTTCGGTTCCAAACAGCGTGGAACCGAAGTTTTTATATTTATTTCGGTTCCAGCTCTTAATTAACCGAAATAACCGAATTAGTATTCACATACTCAATTATTTACATTTTGTAAGATTAGGTTTGATTTAAATGTGATTTATCATGTGTTGAACCACTATCTATTTGTGTTATTGTATCGTGACTCTTCTTTTGTCAATTATTATTATCTAAAATAGAGAAATCTTAACCAAATTTGCTTTAGAACTAGAATTTTTTTGTTGTCTTAGCCTATGTTGATAATGTTCGGTTAGTTCGGTTATAATCGAAAACGAACCGAAAACCGAAATACTCGGTTCCTTAAATTTTTTTAGAACCAATCGGTTCCCATTTTCTAGTAACCGAATTTCGTTAGGAACCGAACGAAACCGAACCGAGAACCGAATGCCCAGCCCTAATAGCAGCCGCAAAGATACATCTTAAGCACGAAACCTGTCCATTGGAAAGTGCACCTAGCAGTGGGGTGGAGTTGTTTCATACGATATAGACAAAAGTTGACTATCTTATACTCTAGAAAAAAACAACCATATGCTATTGCTTCATAGAAGTTATCAATAAAGTTATGTAATGTTGAACCTTCTCTTACTATTATAGACATATTGGTTCGTAGTCATATTTTTATTTATCGAAATGAATACCGGTAGTCCCTGAACCCTAGGCCCTGAACAATTGTGGAACAAATTTTCGTAAACCTAGAACAATTTTCTAATTGTGGGAACCTTTATTATTCCATACTATATTGAGGAATTTTATAATGATTGAAACAAATTAGAAAATACGGTAGTGAAAATTTTTCTCTACTATATTTGATTGTCCCAGTAGTGAAAATACGGTTTCGTTTTTTGTTTGTATTGAGATGATTTTTCTTTTGTTCTGTGGCTCTGTTCTGTGCTGTGGACCGAATCTCCTGTTATGGGGCCGTGGTGTACCGGCCTTTTGTATCTTGCTTTTTTCTCGTTGGCCAAACTATACCATGAGGGGGAAAAAAAAGACAGCGCGTATTCAGGCCTAAATGGCGCTAGCCGTTCCGCTCCTCAGGCCCGCCGCCCCCGTTGTTTTCTGTGGCTGGTGTCATACGTTTTCAGGAACAGGAAGCATCCATGTGTAAGATTTGACCAAAGTTTGTCCAGACAAAAAATAAATGTTTTTATATTAAAGGATAATGCAACAGCAGTTGGGCTACAATACTGGTACTGTATCCTTTCATTAAAGAGTTGAAAATCAAGCTCTCTCTTTAGGCTGTCCGCACCGGGTACGCTATCCCTCTCTCCAGGACGGGATAGCGGAAAAAAGAGCTGCACCGGTGTCCGCTACGTCGTGCGCTATCGTAGCGGATGGGAGCCGGCACGCTACTGCAAGAGGAGATAGAGACGTCCGCTACGCTTGGGGCCTACCACCTCCGGCCGTTGCTCCCCGCCTCCTCCCGCCCCCGCTCGAGGCCGCCACCGCCGCTGGAGGCCGCCGCCGTTGCTCCCCGTTGCTGCCG
>CM014272.1:18721353-18735792 GCA_004135705.1 Alloteropsis semialata
AATCCGAAACAAGAACTCAAAACCCACGGCTAAGCGCGCTAAAAAACAGAATCAGGCCGCCTCACTCACCAAAATGCCAAGAACTTTGGGGAATCCCCGCCGAATCTCAGTAATGGCGGCTACGGGAGAGCGGCAATAGGTGCAGGAGCACGTGGAGGAGCTAGATTCGGGGAGATCACGCACCTTAGTGGCCGGATCCGGACGGAGGAGGTGCAGCCGCCGCCGCAGCCGCTGCTCGCTGCCCAGAGCCGCAGGAGAGGAAGGCACGGAGGGAGGGACCCCTGGTTGGCTCGCCGTGCCTTATTTTAGTGGGAGAACTTTTTTCAATAAAACCCCTCACGTCTTCCCTAATCAAATTGCGAGCCTTCATTTTTTTTCTCGCCAAATTTCCCTCTAATTGAAATGAGCAAGGCCATTTTGAATAGTGAAATAAACTCCACAACACAAGGCACAAATGTTTCATGTTTAGGAGGATGTGGATGGTTATACTTGTAAATGTTTTATAAGGAAGGACTAAAATCTAATATGTTTCTTGGCCTGATTTTTGTTGGCCACAAAAAAAGCAAGTTTATTGTAGCATTTTTGCCATATATATTCGATGGCCAGAGGACCCATCGTTGGGTGCAAGGTCACCAGAGTGTTGTCCAAAAGCAGTGTATAAGTAATAAATAATTCCTCTAACCTATCTAAGGGCCTGTTTACGTCACCTACATGAAACTTTGAAATTTCACTGTTCATCAAAGGGAATCTTGCATGCATGGAGTATTAAACGTGTGTTAATAACAAAATCCATTCCATAACCCCGGTAACTTTACGAGACGAATTTAATGAGCCTAATTTGGCCATGATTAGACAACGTCGTGCTACAGTAAACAATCTCTAATGACGGATTAATTAGGCTTAATAGATTCGTCTCGTGATTTTCCGTCCATCCGTGTATTTAGTTTTATAATTAGATCATGTTTAGTCCTCCTAATCTTCAATTTAAAATTGAAAACTTTTTTCGCAAACTTACAACTCTAAACTAAACAGGCCCTAAATACCTTGTGCAACCAATCCATATAGCAGTCTACAGCAAAAGTTATCCATATCCATATGGGTAACCCATAAAGAATAGAATAATACTTCTTTCTCCCTTTGTCTCTTTCTCTCTCCGTTCTATCTCCCACCCTCTGCTAGACTGCTAGTCTATCAAATCAAATCCACCGCAACCACTCTCTTGCAGTGACCTACCCATTGCCCTACATCACACCCACCTCTGATTGGAAAACCATGACCCTAAGGGTGATAACAATGTTTATGGCAAAAATAATCCATATAGGCCGCGTTTGGACGGTGGCGTAAAATTTTTTGCCCAAAAGAATCTTGTATTTCACCATAAGCACTTTAGAGCGAGAAATAACTACTTTGACCACTAATTAGTGGTATTAAATAAAGTCAGTTTACAAAACTATCTCCACAACCCCCTGGCAAATTCGCGAGACGAATCTAATGAGGCCTCTGACCGCACGATTAGAAGATAATTACTGTAGCATTACTGTAGCAAATCATGGATTAATTAGGCTCGTTAGATTCGTCGCGTAAAGTTGCACTCATCTGTGAAAAAATTTTGTAAATAGACTTCATTTAGTACTTCATACATATAAGATTCCTTGGGGCAAAAAATTTTACGCCACCATCCAAACGCGGGACTATTTTTGCCATAAACATTGTTATCACCCTTAGGGTCATGGTTTCCAATCAGAGGTGGGTGTGATGTAGGGCAATGGGTCGGTCACTGCAAGAGAGTGGTTGCGGTGGATTTGATTTGATAGACTAGCAGTCTAGCAGAGCTAGGTGACAGTGGGGCACAATGATTTTTATGTGGATTGTAATTGAAAGCATGTTTTGATCTGTAAAACACATTACACATGATAAAGCCAATGTCACCAGGAGATGGTGATAATTTCTGCAGTGTTTGTTCTTTTCCAGAGTCTACGTTTAGAATGAGTGTAGGCGTGTAGCCACTGATATATTAACTGCTATAGTACAACTCCACATATATGTTTTCCTTGTTAATTTCTATATGCTAGTTAGTATATTACCACATAGTCTAGATGTTGTATGTAATTATATGTAGTTACTAAAAAAATGCTCGTTGTACTAGCGTCTTTGCTATAGATTTAAATTTGATGGCTAGAGGCCCCTGTTGTTGGGTGCATTCGGGTTATGATTTTGCATCAGGTGGGTAGGAAAAGAAGGTGATTGGTTGCAGGTAGATTGGTGTGGATTAGGAGAGCGAGATGCCGGTGGGCCCAAGGAGCACAAGAAGGTTTTCATGTGGACAGGGGGAATGATCTAGCTATTGTTTGATCCAAAAAAAAATTGGAGTCTACATACTGCTTCCTATCGCTATTTTTTTTTTAAAAAAAATATTTTTCACTTGGGTCCTACGTTCGCCTACCTATTCTTTGATGACATAAAGTTATGAAACTCTGCGTTGAATTTACTGTTTTTTGTATTAAAAAATATCAACGACTTCATCCTTTTTTAGGGGAATCAACGTTTAATCCTTGATCTTGTCAAGGGCACATTTCAAGCGGTTGTCGTAGGATCTATTTGGATCAGATCCACGCCACCAACTTCACCATAGAGCCGATTCACCGTGGAGTTGCAAAACGTGGAGCACCACAAAAAAACGTGGAGTTGGCCTCCAAATTCATGTTTTTCGTGGAGCTGATGGTGTTTGGCTTGGAATTGTTGGAGCAGAGCTTAAAAAAAAGGTGAAGCGGAGCAGCTACCCAGCTCCATGCTAAATGTAATGATCACATTTCAAGAAAAAATGAATACAAAAGAGGAGGCAAAGGGGGTCATACATAAACAGGAATATTTTTTCAGTAAACAGCTGAACATAGGAAAGCTAGAAGTTATTCACATGAACAAATGATCGGGTAAATTAAACCATCGTTATGATTATGATGCCTGATCCTGTGACATAGTGTAAACCCATGAAAGGGCGAAACAACTCTTTCTGAAGAAAAAAAAAAGGTAACAGCACAACAGACCTCTTAGGCTGTCTGCACTCGTCGTCCCCTAAATGCATCCTCTAAAAGGAATATCCTGTCCTGGTCATCGAGATTCCGTACTCTAAACCAACTTCTCCCGCACCCGTCATACTCCAAATCACATACTTTATCCCAACTCTACTATATTTTATCCATCTATCCCAACTACTATATCATCTCTTTTCTCACCTTTTTTTCTTTTCTTTATAAATTTTATCAAAATATATCCATCTGAGATCTTGTTTTGAAGAATTTATTGCAACGAATTTAATGGTGCAATCGGAATTTAATTTGGTTTTTTGGTTTGTGAGTTATAACATTTTTTAGTTAGTTGAGGACGTGGGGCCCGCCACTCTCTCTCCTCTCTCTCCGCGCGCCAGGCCGGTCGCGCGTCCGCTGCCTCCGCTTCCTGTGCCGTATCCGCTGGTGATCCTTTTGTTTACCGGAGGTGCCCCGTATGCCGCTGCAGAGGAATATCCGGTACATCGGTCCTGAAGGACGGCGCCCCGTATGCCGCTGCGAGCAGCCTTATAGTCCTGTATCTCTCCTCTTCCTCAGTGTAGACAGTGACAGATGGACCATCATCCACAGGTAAGAAAGTGGAGGTGAACACATCACTAGTATTGCTTGCTATAAACAGGGCATAAACGTATGGTACATATGTTCATCTGACAGCTCTCTGACTCTCAATCTTGTCAAAACAATTTACAGCCATCTGAGTGATAGAAGGGCTTAAACCCAGAAAAAGAAATATAATCATAAACAGAGGGAGTATTTGATATTAGCCTGCTGCCTGCGAATGGTATTTATTCGCTGGATCCATCATCATCTTTGCTGTTACGAGTGTCATCATTGCCACTAAGGGTTCGTATTATCGCTTCTAACACCTTGATATCACTATTTTTCTTCGCAATCTCCTCTTGCTTCAGACGCAACTCTTCCATGTGTAGCTCAAACACTCCTGCAAGATGTAATCGTGATCAAAGACAGCATTCAGTTCTAAAATTCTAGGCTTATAAAATGCTAGGCATCTAGTGTAGAAACAGGACAGTACATACTTGCAGTGTTCTCTAGCTCTTTTGTGACCTCCTGCGCCCGTAGCTCCGCAGCACGTTGAGCGGCTTCAGCCTGGCGTTTATCTGTACGAGCTCGAGCTGCGGCAGAAATGGCAGCATCTAGTTCGCGTTCCAGAGACTGAACCCTCTGCTCAAGGACCTAATCCACACCAACGAGTACAAACTTAGGTAACATATCGTGGATAATGGTCAAATTGAAGCCAGGGAACCAACAAACACGACTAGGAGTACCTATTTCCCCGTCTAAAACAAATACGGATTCGGCCACAGCAAAGTCAAATGGTCAAGGCAAATTGCATTTATGTACTTTCTATGGACACAGATACTTTTCAAATCTGAAAGTACATGCAAATCAGGGAAACATGTTTTGGTTTTCTGTCATATAAATTATTTCATTGTACGGATTTATTATTACAGATGCACTAAACGACACAGACCTTAAAAGTTAGTAATAAGACAACCTTATCAGTTACTATTTTTGTGGAGATCCCAAAATGAAAAAAATGTCCTGCAATCCAAAGGAATTAACTATAATTTAAATTCAATATAAAATAGGACTATTTTACAACAAAGCCAACTAAATCCCGATGTCATAAGCTTGTGCTTCAAAAAACTCCAATTAAATTGATATAAGCTGGAGCTAAGGACTCCAAGCTATCTGTGATAGAACACAAAAGACACAATGGAACATAACCTACAGCCTCACAAAAGAGTTTAACAAATTAGCATAGCATGAACTTTCGTTTCAATCTCTTCCATATTATCAAATAGACGGAGTATGAAAACCTGAAAGTAGCAAAATTTGACAGCAAGTATCAATAGTACAAAACAGATGGACACATAATATCCAAACGAGGACACATCATAATATCCAAAAGAGGAACACATAAATCCACCTTTTCTGTTTTTTGCAATAGTTCATCAAGTCACTAGAGCTTGATAATTAGCATCGCATGAACTTTTGTTTCAGGAGATTATGCAATGTCTTCCATATTATCAAATTGACAAAATATGGAAAACTCAAAGGAGCAAAATTTGACAGCTAGTATCAATACTACCAAACAGATGGACATATTATATTATCCAAACAATGGACACATCATATAATATCCTAAAGATGGGCACATAAATCCACCTTTTCTGATTTTTATGAGAGTTCATCAAGCCGCTAGATCCAAAATTTGTGCTGAAATGCTCATTTTTGGTATCCATGTATCTTCACATTTAAGCTTCCCGAACACCATATCAGTGGTGGCATATCATATTACAGCAAAACAACAAGCTTTGGCGATGGAGTGCAAACATCATAGTGTGTCAACTCCAGCACAATTCTACAACAATAACGGAAATGAGGAGTTGCATTGGCGAAAATGGAACACAAAGCACCAGTTTTTAGCATTCTGTTGTACCAATCAAAGTTTCTATCCCATCAAAACAACAAATTCCATTTGTTTGGACTCGGTACGAGAGTTGACTAACTCCGATTCACACCCAGCTCAAGGACCGCTCTTGCTTTCTGAGCTGCGGCTTGTGCATTTCAAGTAAAGGAGGCCGAATCGGCGCCCTCCGGAAGGCGACGCAGAAGCCGGAAGCGGAGTCGCAGAGGGCGAGGGACAGAGGGATCAGATGCGGCAGCGAGGCAGCGACTGGGTACCTTGATGGTGCGGGCCTGGTCGGCGGCGAGCGAGGCCTTGGAGAAGATGTCGTCGTCGACGAAGACGGCCTTCCGCGCGAACAGCTTCTGGAGCGCGTCCACGTTGGTGCCGAGCTCCCCGAGGTTCCCGATCGCCGCGCTCCACCGCTCCCCCGACGAGGACGCCGCCGCCGCCGCCGGAGCCCCGGACGAGGACGAAGGAGACGGCGAGCCCGAGGCCGCCGCGCCGGGTGCGGGGCCGGCCGCGGCCGCCGACTTCTCCCTCTGGGCCGCCATGATCCCACCCCGCCGCCGCCCCCCGATCTCGGCGGAGTCGCTGAGCTTCTCTTCCCCTTTTCCACTCTGCCCCCTCCAACTTCCCCGATATCACAAACAAGTGACAAAACCCCGTGCCGACACCTCCCCCTTCTACTGACGAGTGGGACCCACACACGCGCGGGCCCCGCTCGTCAGCGCCATCACAAGGGGCCACCTCCCGTCACCGCCTCCGCGGAAAATATCCGTCGCCCATCCGCGGCGTGGAAAAGTCAACGCGCCGATGGGACGGTCCGATCCGCCGCCGCCCGAGCCGATCCGACGGTGCAGAGCGCTCCCTCGAGCCCTATATCTGCCTTCCTCCCCCCGCACCTGCCTCCACTCGGTTCTCGCCGCCGCCTCCCGTACTGCCCCTAAACCCTTCTCCCCCCGTCGCCGCCGCCGACGGTAAGCGCTTAAACCCTAGCTGCAGCTAAAATTCCTGATTGTCTAGGGGGATTTAGGTCGGGTTGGCCCGATCTGTTGCGTGGAATGGTGTGCCGGTGGTGATCCGCAGCGTATCCCTTCGGATTTCTGGGTTTATGTCTTCAGATTTTTGGGGGTTTTTGGTGGATGCGTTGTTGGGGGGGCGATTGGGGAGTCCGGTTGTTTGGGCGAGGAGATGCTGCCCCCATGCCCCGTTTATGGTTGTTCTCATGCCCCTGCGCGGCTAGGGGTTTATGTCTTCAGATTTTTGGGGTTTGTTTGGTGGATGCGTTGTTGGGGGGCGACTTGAGAGAACATTGGTTTCGACAAGGAGAGCAGATGCTGCCGCGTTTATGTTTGTTTTCGTGTCCGTGCGCGCTAGGAGTTTAGGGTTTAGCTAGATGTCTGTGGGCCGAGGATCGATCTTTGCCTTCTCTCTGGTATGTGTCCTGGTTTCGCCCCTTTGTGTTGGGTGATTAACCGGTGCTATGTTCTGCGCCTAAGGTAGCATGGGGATGTCGTCTATAGCATTTCTTTGTGTCTGTGGCTATCTTTTCCGCATATACAATTGCCAGTGCCAATGGATGCTCCATTTACTCGCAACAGTTGATGGATGCTTTTCTGTGCACGTCTGTAGCGTAATTTGTATTCTTTCTGTCACATTGTTTTGATATGTATATTTATTAGAAATGGTATAGATTTGGTAACTGTGTGTTAGCCTCTATTTAAGGTCAAACAATAAAGTTTCTTTTTTTTGAGTTTTTTTACTGCTGTAATGGTTTCATAGTTATTCCCATGAGTGAAGACAAAAAGCTAAGGAAGGATCTCACCATTTGATATACTTTGTTGGGGACAACAATGATGAGTAGCTAGCATATAAGGGAGCATGTCAATGGCAGGACCGCAAATGACATGTTTCGACATGCACGGCATGTCATCCAGAAATGTTTTGAGGTCTAGTGTGAAATATTGTGCTCTTTCCAAATGGTTTGTCCAGCACATGGAATCTCAAAACATTTTTGGCTGATAGGTTTGTTGTCCATATCGAAACATGCCATTTACGGTTGTGCTCACTTATATGCTAGCTGCCCACCACGTATATGAAATGGTGAGAGATAGTGCTTAGAAGATTCATGGTTTTTTGTTGGTTATTGGTTTCTTACTGCTGTCTACTGATAAAAGCCAGTCTCACCATGAGTTTGAAATCTAATTTCCTCACCATAACTCGCTATTGCCTTAAATACAATAAGTTTATTTATCTGTTGCTGGCTCTAAATCTTCTCCTGTTGCAGTTTGGAACAATGGCACTGGCTAATAAGCTTGGTGGTCTGCTCAAGAAAGCCACTAGTTCAAATCCTTCTATTTATCAAGCAATCAGATGCATGTCATCATCCAAGCTCTTTGTTGGAGGTTATGTCCTGTGAATAATTTATATGCTCATACTTGTCAATCTTTTTTGTTGCTATTTGATTTCCTGATGCCTGTAAAATATTATTCAGGGCTTTCTTATGGCACTGATGAACACAGTCTCAGAGATAAATTTTCCAGTTATGGACAGGTTATTGAAGGTATCATTCCCTTTGCATGTTTTTTCGCAAACTGTCTGATTACTTCTTTTTTTTTTTGCTACACCTGTCTTGTCTCTACTATTTGCTGACCAGATAGGTTTCAATATGTCCAGCTAGGGTTATCATGGACCGTGAGTCTGGGAGGTCTAGAGGTTTTGGCTTCGTGACTTACACATCATCAGAGGAGGCTTCAGCTGCCATCACAGCCTTGGATGGATCGGTTAGTTCATACATGGAATTGAATATTTATCTGCTTTTCAGTTGTCATGGTTCTGATATTTATTATGTTTCAGTTAGTATAATGGGCTATAGCTGACTAAATTTTATTCATTTTGCCCCTTAACCTTATTTTAGGCTAACCTGTCAGGTTCTCCTAACACTAGCTTTCTCCCCTACATCTTTTTAATCTATGTGCATTGTATTACAAATATATTAGTTATGATAGATGGTAATTTTTTATTCAAATTTATGTTGCCTGACATTCATGTTCAGGGTGTGTTATATCAATGAGCAATTTAGTTCAATTGTGCAGCTAATATAAATTACATAAAGTTGTATCTTGGGTAGCACTAATGTTTTATTACTTAGTTAATGGCTTAATGTTGAGAAAACCATGATTCTCAGAGTCATAAATGGAACTGTTACATTCATCCTTCAACTTCTGTTGATGCATTATATTAATTTAATTTAGACTGTTAGAGCGTGTCCAAAATGGATATGGAGATTCATTGTTTGCCCTATGATTTAATGCTCTTTTCGTTGGTTGCACTGGAATTGTATTATGCAATGATATCCTTTTAGTTTCAAACATTTATTCTTATGTCATTAATACCCTACACCTGACTTCCTTGCTGATTCCAGGATCTTGATGGAAGAAATATACGTGTTAACCATGCTACCGAGAGGACAGGTGGCTTCCGGGGCAGCGGTGGCGGTGGCTATGGCGGCGGCGGCTATGGAGGCGGTGGCTATGGCAGCGGTGGTGGTGGCGGCGGTTATGGTGGTGGCGGCAGTTATGGTGGTGGTGGTGGCGGGGGCTATGGTGGCAACTATGGCAGCAGGGGTGGTGGCGGCTATGGGGGTGGTGGAGTTGCAGGTGGAGCTGGGGGCAACTTTGCTGCTGGAGGTAGCGACATCTTTGATGGCGGCAACTTTGGTGGTGACAGTGGGTTTGGTGGAAACGCTGCCGGTGGCTCCACAGGTGGTGATGGGTTCCCTAGTGCCAGCTTCAGTGGCAACAAGAATGATGAAATTCTAGATGATATGTTCAAGGACGATGAGCCTGACAACTACGCCGACAAAAGGGCCTAGTTTGCTTCCTCCAAGCTACCCCTAGCATACTGGTGAAAGTGAGGTGAATGATCGTTTGGAGCAGATACCGGAACACTATTAGTGGCTGGTGTTTTTTCTGTTAACTAGGTCTCTTCTGTCTAAATAACGGAACAGAAACTTTGTGTTGAATGAACCATCGAAAGTATGTGCTTTGTTTGACCTGTTCTGTTGCATGTTTGCACCTCTGCTGGCGAACTAAGGCAGGCAGACATTCTTGTTTTAAGGTCTTTCTGCAAGTACATTTTGCAATGCTCGGCCTGGCTTGTGTCTTTTGGCTTGCCTTAGGGTATCCGGATGCAACAACAGCTGATTGCTATCAAGTGTAAACAATAGAACTGATTCCATCCATGGATGAAACCATCCAGATGAAAATAGTGATATTCTGTTGTAGCTCTGGTTCCTGGAACGCAATGAAGCTAGAGAAGGAGAGCGTCAACGTGATGCTTCTGCTGAAGGCAAGTAATGCAATTGAGAAGACCAGATAAATCAGGAGTCACGATGAATCACATTTATTTTCTCTGGAGACTGGCTGAAGAAGTGGCTTTTATAGCAGTAGCGTACATTCTTTCAGCCCAGCGAGACATAGCGTTACTAAACTCATCTTAGAGTTTTCGTGACCCAAATTAACGGGACTGTCAAAACACATGCTCACAGAATAACCAACCTAAAACTAGTTTTGCTGTCTTTTGAAAGAAAAAAAAATAGCGTTTCCTAAAAATCCTCTTTAAAACTTAGTATTTCTATCAAAACTGGCTTCAGTTTTTGATATCCAAAGAACCACCAAGAGTTTCTGCCTCTAGTGGACCCTTTGGTTCACACGGCAGCTATCCCATTCGTCCCCGACATACATTGGAAACATGCCCAAATTCCTTGTTTACCACCTTTTATGAGCCTTTCGGCTTCTTCCCTCCTTTCCAATTCCTTGCACAATGTTTGCATTTACAGAATACAGACATAGACACAGTGCTGTCTTTACAGACACAGAGACGAGAAGGATCTTTATTTCAATTTCAGACTCAAGACTGCAGCCTTCACACACTGCCCACCTCGTTTACGGTCGCCCAAAAACTTCCTTCCGAGCAGTTGATCCCGACCACGTGGGTTTTCCACCATCCTGCCATTTTCTTTTCGGTAACTGTACTACTTTTGGTGTATATACTACAAAAACAGAGATACAGTGCATTATATATTCTCTTTTTGCGCGCCGTCTTTTTTTCTCTTTCCAGAAAGGAAAAAGTCTAAATTACCCCCTTAACTATAGCCAAAGTCTACATAACCCCCTAAATTATTTTTTGGTTCAAATAACCCCCTAAACTGTTATTTGGTTCAACTTACCCCTTAATAAAATTTGTCTTCTTTGTATCTCCATGTACAAATAGAGTTTTAAGTTCAAATTTTGCGGTGTGATAGCCGACATCATAACTTATGTTAAAAAAATATATTATGAATTTTTTAGTATTATTTTAATTAGCTAGTACATATAATTATAAATTAATCATAAACTATATAAAAATTAAGTAAGAAAAATTATACGATATTTTTGTAACATAATATACAATGTTCTCTGTCATCCCACAAAATTTGAACTTAAAACTCTATTTGTGCGTGGAGAAATAAAAAAGACAAATCTCACTAAGGGGTAAATTGGTCAGCAAAGTTGTGGGAGTAAATTGAACTAAAATGTAGTTTGTCATCCCACAAAATTTGAACTTAAAACTCTATTTGTGCGTGGAGAAATAAAAAAGACAAATCTTACTAAGGGGTAAATTGGTCAGCAAAGTTGTGGGAGTAAATTGAACTAAAATGTAGTTTAGGGGGTTAAGTAGAGTTTTGATCATAGTTGAGGGGGTAATTTAGACTTTTTTCTTCCAGAAAAAACATTCGGGGGTGGGGAAAAAGAGGGAGAAAAAAAGCGATTCGTCCGGTCGATTTTACTACAACCTCGGACGCACCATTCTCTTTCCGCGCGCTGCAGTTACCGTGTTTTTTTTTTCACGAAACATTTTCTTTCGCCATTCTCTTACCGCGCGCTGCTGTTGCTGTGTTCTCTTTTCACGAAGCCAAATCATTCGGAGTGGGAGAAAAGAGGGAGAAGAAAAGGGCGGGAAAAAAGTAACTTTCAAAGCTATAATACAATACAAATAAAAGAAAAAAATGCTGCAAAACTTACTTACACGAGTTTTTTGAATTTCACATAAGTTTGAATACAAAGTTTTCTACAACTAAGTAATACAAAAGTTTTTTGAACTGCAGATAAGTTTTAATACAAAATTTTTCTACAAATAGTTAACAAAAGGTTTTCATCCATAAGTTTTATATTAAACTTCCATAAACAACTTTAACCCTCTAAATGAAACTTTTATATGGCAGGGGACCGAAACGGTAGCAATTTAGGCTTCTATGGCAGGGGATACATAGCCGCCCCAAACCCAAACATCCTTCTACATCCGATAGGACGGAATCGCCCCCCCAATAACCCTGAACACTATCCAGTTCAGTCTTCTATGGCAGGGGGCCGAAACCGAATCAATGTAGCCTTCTATGGCAGGGAACACATAGCCGCTGTAACACTACTGTGTTAACAAAGATTTCTAAACATTGTTTTAGGTAATCTTGTAAAGTCATTAAGGAATAATCAGTGATTATTGAGGTTAAATTAAAAAAAAGAGAGAAAAAGGGATTATTGGAAGAAGGGTTTGAGTTGGAATTTTGGATCAAATTCAAGGCTTTGTAGTTTTCAATCTAAGCAAAATCAGCAAACAAGTGTATAAGAGAAATTGAAGCTTAGTATACAGTAACAAGAGTTATATTTGGAGTTTTAAAAGTTTACATGTGAAATATGGAGAAAAAGGGGCTTGAAGGTGGCTGTTTCAAAGGGATGACTTAGCTGAACTTTTTCTGAAGACGGACGGTTGAAAAGGGTCAAATTCAGGGCAGCTTATCTCCTGATCTAGTTAGAATCAGCTCAAGGCCATATTAGAGAAAGTGAAGGTCTATATACAGGCTACAACTTTTGTATTTGAAATTTTGAAAGTTTACATTCAAAAGATGGAGAAATATCAGTTTGAATCTGCTAGTTTTCACGAGATTCAGCAAGTGTCGAATTTGGGGCCGACATTCAGTGGTCTGTATCTCAAAATCCGTTGAGAAATAGACTAAAGTCATATTAGGGAAAATGAAGTCTGATGTTTGGGCTACAACTTTCATGCTTTGAGCTTCAAGAGTTTACATTTGAAATTTGAAGAAAAAGGTGAGTCAATTTGCTGGTTTGGATGAGTTTCAGAAGTCGGACACGATTCAGTTATAATCTGGTTATCAGGCTGATCTTCAGAGTTGAGGATCTCCAATTTGGTTGAGTTTTGGAACAAGTTTGTATAAGGGGAATTAAAGATGGATGTGCCCTCTACAAGTTTTATTTTGGGCGATTGTTTGGTCGACAAACGAAATGATGAGATCAAGAGGTGAGATGGGGACGGTTTCAAGCCGGTCTTTCAGTCAGGCGCGGCTGAACTTCGCCATCGCTGCCGCCCCACCGCTCTCGATCGTGCGCCAATCTTCGCGCGCACCACGCGCCGGCATGAACTGGGCACAGCGCAATGTCAGCAAGCAGCTGCTGGCACTTCGCGTCACCCGTGGAGGGGATGAAACCGAGCCAGCTTTGTTCGTCCTCGCCGTTATCGTCTTCCTGTCGTTTTGGTCCTCACCGTCGACGCCGCTGTGTCCGCCGCCACCGCTGCCGCTCAGTCCAACTCCTCGTGCTCACCAGCGCCCTAGACCATCCTTGGTCCTTTTAGCCTGCCTTGCCCCGTTTCACCGTCCGCAACCGTCGTTCGCCGAGTTCTACAACCGCCGCCGACCTTTTTCCGTCGAGCCCGCGGTGAGCTCCACCCTCCGACCGTTCTCGTCGCCATCCAACCCCCTAGATAGGTACCTGAGGTTCTTGCGCAGCTCATAGTGGGACATGTGGTCCTGTTCCGTGTCCTGCTCGGCCTGAACGCCGTTGCGCCGCCGTGGCCATCGGTCGGTCCACCGCCGCCGCAAGAGAGAAAGCAAGGGAGCCGTCCTTTAGAGCTCGTAATAGCGAGAGCGCAGCGTGTCCTAGGGTGTGTAGGGGCCTGGCGTGCCATTAGTTGGCATGGAGAGAGCGTTCTTGGGGAGTTTGCGGAGCGCCGCCGCCGTGTCTTGATGTGCCGCCGCCGCGGGTGCTTGTCAGGGAGGGGGGTTCCGGTCATCCTCGGATCGGGGTTCGGTCGGGGATGGATCCGTGGAGGGCTAGAACAGCTGGCCGTGGGGTTCGTGGGGGTCGAGGGCCTCGCCATCGGCGAGTTGGCCGCCGGCAGGGCCGGTCCTTGCCGCGCTCAGGCGCGAGCGCGCGCGGGCGTGCGTCTGCGCGTGGAGGAAGACGGGGGGGGAGAGCGGTGTTGGATTGGGCCGGGCGTCGCCGAGCGGTGCTGGACCGGGCCCTGGTTGCCGCCTGTCAGAGGAGGAAAAGGAGTGGGCCGGACCGAGCCGGCCCATTAGAGGAGAAGAAGGGCTGCGGGTTTGAATAAAGGAAAAGCCAGGGGGTTTTCTGAAAAATTGGAGAGTTTTAGGTTTTATTAGGTTTTCAGTGTTTTTAGAAATGCATTTCAATAGGAATAATATTTAGAAATGCATATCTTTTTGTAGGAAACTCTAAAATTAATGAAATAAATTTTATTGCAGTAGTTGCATTTTTATTTATGCATCTAGATTATTGTTTAGTATATTAGATGCTTGTATAATTGTTACCCTTGATTTTAGGATGGGATTAAGGGTTTGTTTAATTAGAAAATATGTTTTAATTAGTTATTCTCTTGGTTATAATCCTTGAGTACATTAATTAATTCTTTTATGCTAATTAGGTGTTTTATCAAAGTTTAGGGTCGTTAAGGGTCTCTAATTTAATTTTTTCATGTTTTTGCATCATATCGTGTAGACCAGGATCCGTTGCAGTCGGAGTTGGTGGAGGTCCCCGAAGACGTCCAGGAGGGGGACGAGGTGGTGTTCGAGGCGGAGACCGAAGC
>CM014272.1:18736792-18824295 GCA_004135705.1 Alloteropsis semialata
GGTGTCGGTGCAGGTAATCCATCTGGGGATGGATGGAATGATGGATGCTAAAGATAATAGATCCCAATCTCATCCCAGGTCCCGACCTTCCGGAACAAAGAAGATCGAAACGTACTCACCTCCGCCTCCCCCAGGGGCGGCGCGGCGGCGGCGCCGTGGTGTCGTCGGAGGGGCTCCGCTCTCCAGGTGGGGAGCGGCGGCGGCGGCGGCGGCGGCTCAACTGGCAGGTGGGCCCAACAAAGCAAGGCAAGGCAGCGCAGGTGGGCGCCACCACATCCAACGGCTGGGAGAAGCGGCCGCCGCTCCGATCTGACGGCTCCACAACGTCCACGTGCCAGATCCAAAGCTACGCGCACCCGAGCATGTGTACCCCCGCGGTCGCTGCTGTCGCATCGCATGGCCCTGGCCTCTCTCGCGGCCTCGTTCCCCATCGCCGCCGCCGCCGCGAGATTCCGATTCCGGCTCCGGTTCCGCGCCATGGCCTCCGCATCCGCCGCCGGAGCCACGGCCGGCGGGTCGGCGAGGGTGGGCGTGGTGCAGATGACCTCGGTGGGGGACGTCGACGCCAACTACGCCACCTGCTCCCGCCTCACCAAGGCAAGCCCGCTCCCTCCCCTCCCCTCCCCTCTCCTAGACCCTAGATAGACCGCCGGGTGTCCGCTGGGCTACCGCTGGTTGGGCCGCCGCCGTGCTGCCGTCCCGGGCGCTGGTGTGGTACCCTGCGGCGAGTAGGGAGAACTGAACGTACTGACTGACATTAGTAACAAGTTAGCGAGGGATGGTTAAGTTTCAGTGGTAGGTTTTAGTGACGCACCATGGTCCAGCCAGCCTATTGATTTGATGGAATGGAACCCATTTTCGGGAGCGCGAATAGTTGTGATCACGGAAATGCGGTAGAAATGGATGGATATCTCGAATGCTAATGTGTGATGTGAGACATTTCCCCCAATTTTCATGTGTGTTTGTGGGTGCCGATGGATTGGGGTGGAAGAAATTCAATGTTGTCTTTGCTGTGCCAACCATAGTTTGGGTGAACCCATATATTTGGTGGTTGAATGTGATGGTTCCTGTAGTGCTTTAAGCCTTGAAGGCCATGGCACAAGCAGCTTTCTTTCCTGTAGAAGACAGAGCTAAGCAATATTCAAATATGGAACTTTGTGCTATTTTAGGAACATGTATCTGATTTTTTTTTAAGAAAATCATGTAGCTGATGTTCATGAAACCGCTATCAATAAGGCTAACAGTTTTAGTAGTTACTAGTTAGTTCGTAGCGTCATTGTATTTCCCATATTAATATACTTGTTGATTTCGTAGTTTTAGGTTCTATTTGTCCTGTTTTCGTTATCAATAATGCTGAGGAGACTAACATGGAGGCATACATTTTTTTAGGAAGCAGCCGCTTCTGGAGTGAAATTTCTTTGTTTCCCTGAGGTCTTCTCATTCATTGGATCCAAGGATGGCGAGTCTGTTAAGCTAGCGGAACCATTAGATGGACCAATAATGCAGAGATATTGCTCACTTGCAAAGTTAGTTCAAAATAAAATTATTGCTTTTCTTTTCTCAAATTCACATCTGTGTCGTTTCAATGTGAATTGACTATAGATTGTATCATTTGATTTCCCAAAATGTTTCTGTATTCAGGGAATCCATGTTCTGGTTGTCTAGTTTGATTTTTTTTACCTCACATAAGTATCTTTTTACCATGTCTTTGTGTTATGCTCCCATGTCCATTTGTTAGCTGATTCGAAGACATCTTTAGCTGATATTTATGTACACAAGCATATTTAACACTATTACACTTTCCTCTTAACTGCATCCTTGGTAGCCTTACAATTCACAATTTTGTTATGACATATTGATTTTTATTAGTGGAAATTGTCACTTGACTTATGAAAACTTTACATCGGCAGAGAGTCAAGCATGTGGTTGTCTCTTGGGGGTTTTCAGGAAAAGGGACTTGATGATTCTCACCAGTACAATACTCATGTACTAATTGATGATTCTGGAAAAGTTAGGAGCTCATATCGAAAAATACATTTGTAAGTTCTTCAACTTTAATATCACCGGCAAAAACATAGCTCTTGGAAATATTTATATCACTTAAGTTTCTCTAATGTAAAAGGTTGGATGTGAACTTTACATTGCATATTTGGAGTGTTTAAGTGCTAGATTCTTTTTATCATCTGCATCAATAAGGAAACATGGTGACCAAATTAACCTATTTCAGTGCTGTGAGATGCTTTTTTATCAGTGAATCGCTGCTCATAATGATAAACATTAAAACATGAACAAATTTCAGTTATACTAGACATAGTTTTACGAATGTTTCTGTAAAAATGATAAACATTTGGTATAAAGGTGTCTGTTCATTCTTTTCCTTTTCTTTGTGGCAAAAGGTTTGATGTGGATGTACCTGGCAATATGGTGTACAAGGAAAGTCGTTTCACAACTGCAGGTAACCATGCATTTCAAAGATATCTATTTTCTGGAAGAGATTGATCTATTATTTCTGATATATGTTTTTTTTTGTTTTGGTTAAACAACAACTGCTATATGAGTTGAATTTCACATATTAATGTTTTCAGGCAATGTATCCATGAAATTGCGCAAAGCATACATATAAGTATATAACAGGGTCATAAAATACAAAACTTACTCTTGTAATCAAATTTATGCGTAAGACAACTCTGCGTTTTTTCTATAATTTTCTTCTAATTATGACAACCCAAAGATCATTCAAATACCTAGAGGTTATACAAGAATTGCATTTAGCAGTTTATTTTTGTTATAATTATTTCCTTGTTTATTCTGTATTCTGAGTGTCTTATATTGAACAAAATAGTTGTGGTAAATGTTGTATCGCGTTGACTTGACTGCAAAAGTGACTCTGCTATTGTTGTACCGTTATAGTGCTGTCTTGGATAAAGTAGTACCTGCTGTTGTAACATTGGATTGCAATTTATTCCTTATATGAGATTTTTATGATGTTTGATCTCTCTTGTCAGGCGATACAATTGTTGCTGTGGACAGCCCTTTTGGGCGGTTGGGGCTTACTGTTTGCTATGATTTGAGATTCCCAGAACTTTATCAAATTTTGCGCTTTAAGCATCAAGCACAGGTGGTTATGCATTCTAATATACTGTACACAAGTTATATGGAATGCCTGCGTCCTTAAGAAAGTGTAGGTGGGTTGTGTATTTTCTGTTCCTGTCATAATAAGTTTGTCTTCTAGGTATTACTAGTACCCTCCGCATTCACGAAGGTAACCGGGGAGGCACACTGGGAAATTCTTCTTCGGGCTCGTGCAATTGAGACACAATGTTATGTATGTAAACCGTCGCCTTCTATCTTCTCATTTACTTGTGCATTTGTAAGTTCAATTATTTCATGTTGTTGGCAACATGAGATAGGTAATATAGAAGTTAATGCTGGATGAATTAAACATCATCTTCTTCCTTTTTTTTTCCTTTCGTAAATTTACGTCATGAGAGCACATGTTCCCAACATCTCACTACCATTATCTGTTGGAAATCCAACATATGCATACATGTCATTGCCAATTCAACATGGGTGATATATGCTTACTGACAAAGCTGTGTTTTGTATGGAAGTTACCAAAAATATGTACATCAGTCATTTGACCTTTCATATGATTTTAGTAAAGTTAAATAAAGAAACTCTGATTGCCCATTTAACATGTGTTTATACTGAACTTACCAAAATATGTACATTAGTCATTTGGCTTTGCATAACTTTTGGCAAGTTAAATAAAGAAACTCCCAAACCATTCATAGGTTATTGCTGCTGCTCAAGCTGGGAAGCACAATGAGAAAAGAGAAAGCTATGGTGATTCTATAATTATTGACCCATGGGGAACAGTTATAGCTCGACTTCCAGGTATGCCTTTGCATCTCCTCGCTTTGTTAAGGTTTCTTTTGTGCATCATGCAGGGATTTCTTTGTTCAAGATTCTCCTGGTTACTTCAAAACCTCATTTCATAACTACCATAAATAGTTTATTCTGCTGGATTAATCATCAGTATTTGCTAAATTGAAATGATTGTCATGGGAGATACAATTGGTTGGGCATTGCATACTGCATGTTTGTGCTAGTGTTCTTTTTATCCCAACTCTATGTGAAATAAGTGTTATACACATACATTGGATGCACATGGTTGATTAAAGAAAAATGTTGCTGCAGATCGGCTCTCCACTGGATTTGCAGTCGCAGATCTTGATTTGTCAAAAGTTGAGGCTGTGAGAACTCGAATGCCAATCTCAGAGGTACTAATGCTTTTCGGGGACCAACCGCCAGTTTTTTTAATCTAAGAACTTATGTTCAAAGTTCATACAGAAGTCGAAATTTTGTTTGCCTGTAACAGTTTACTGTTATCCTATGTTTTGCAGCACCGGAAGTTCGACAGCAATTGGAAATCCTCAACAAAGCTATAGCTGGGAGCTGGTCTCGTATTTCCTCTGTACATTTACATTTGGAATATTTGTTTTTATGCACAATTGCAACAGGTTTGGTGAATAGTTTGTTTGGGACCCTCCAGTAGAGGAGAAAGATGTTAGATAAAATAAGCAGTAATGACAGCGTGAGCGTTGGGTCGAAATGGATGTATGAGCAAGACACTTGGGTGCTAGCTGGAAAAATTGTGGCTGCGTACCAAGGTTTCAGTACAGATTGGAATGTGCATTCAGATATCACAATGAGCATTTGAATGATCTGAAATCTGAATAGGGTAACGCCTGGAGTTGTGTCGTGAGCTAGAAACTGATTAAACTGATACGACTGTATCTTCATATGGAAAGCACCAAAAGAAACTAAAGCTCTGCATTCACGTGTCACGACATAAGCCTTCTTTTTAAATAAATAAATGAACGCAAGCAAATTCCATACACACATGGCATAACCGTCATGTATGAACTAATTTCAGACGCACATAACCATCATTTTTGAATTACCAATTCCCATATGACCAGTGACCACACCAAAGCAAACAAGCGAAACCCGAGCCGTTCATGAATCATTAAAAAATGAAGTGTCTGTTGTCAGATTAAATAACATGACACCAGAGCCAGACGTTGAATAAAATAAGCCGCAATGACGTTGAACAAAATGAGGATGTCCATGATCTTCTGAAATCTAAATAGAGTAACGCCTGATGTTGTATCTTGAGCTAGAATTTGATTAAACTGAGATGCTAGAGTCTTCTCATGGAAAGCAAAAGCACCCAAAGAAATTGATTTCTGTATTCACATGCTGAGTTAAACCGAAGCATATTCCATATGGACATAAACATCATTTTCATGTGTCCCATCTCATGATATGAGCTTGGCCAGTCTAACTACAACAAACAAAACAAGCAAACTCATAAATCGCATTTGCCAAATTAAATCACATGTCAAAGTTAGACATCATCACACCTATATATTACAAATTGTTTCCCTATTGAAACTGGATTAATCCGCCACCACCTGCATAAAGATATTACACACTTTCTTGTGTCCAGGAGGCGCACATTAATCCACACCACCAAAGTGTGATATTGAAACAGAGTAAACCATTCTATTTCCACTCAAAAGGTGATATAAAATTTCAATTTTGAGACTTCCCTATTGTTTTCCTCAGGAAAGAATAAACTCCATTTAAATTTGGTAGGGACAAGGTAAAACTAATATTTTCAGACTGCTTTTACTAACTAAAGCCAATTTCTAAAAGGTCTATACCACATTACAGAAAATGCTAAGTTACATGTTGAAGAAACACAAATAAGTTGTTAACAAAACTGCTAAAAAGAATAGTAGAGAGAAAATATTTAATGTTTCACACACACGAAAATAGAGGGATGATGGATAATAGCTGAACCAAGTGCCATTAATGAATAAACCAATAAAGAGCACTATCATCAGAGCTGTGTCTGAAGTCACAAACCAATAAAGAGCACTATCATCAGAGCTGTGTCTGAAGTCACCCTTTTCATTGGGAAGTCATCAATTAATAAAACACTGAATATAAGGCAATCTGTCTAGTCCAAATGGGCACAGCCTGGGTACTAAATATATACTTGAAAAAAACAGAATAGAACTAACAGAAATATTAACCAAGATAAGCCACTATTCAGTCGTACAGATCATCTCAGAAAATAAACATAAAATTGGACACAGGAAAACATCCACTAGCATGGCCAAGGAGAGATACAAATATCCAATTACACACAAGGACCACAATGCTCAAAGGAGAAGTTATATTTGAGTGCACAATAACTCACAATGCAAGACAAAGTACATAAAAGGGGGGAAACCAAGGTGCATAACATGCATATCAGACATTAATCACAAGACAGTTATATTATACACTGTCAAGTACTAGAAGTTCTTTGCTAGTGCCACCTAATACACAAATATGCTATATAAAGGCAAGTAGAATTACTAAGCTGACTGAAACATCTAGCTAGATAAAGTGAGGACACACTAGTGTACTCATGTACTAATGACAAGTACAACAACATAAGAAATATGCGTGCGTAGCTGCTGCTGCTGCAACTGAAGACCATATGGAGAAAAGATCAGAACCATCGGCAAAGGTTGAGTCATGCTGAGAAAGCGAGATTACTGGTTTCCACCATCTGACAATGACTTTGAAAACAAGGGAACATATGGAAGAAAATGTTCATTTTTGTTGCATCCAAGATTACAGATGATGCACACTTTCCCGCCATCCATATCATAAGACATCAGCGTTTTTTCAGGACCAAAAACAAAGAATACCATATTGCGGTCTGGGTGGATAGCAACAAATATAAATTCCTGAAATCCCAAGAAGGCATGCTTCCTTCCGACCAGATGTTCAGAGTGGACAGTATGCTTTAAGGTCCATTCTTCACTGTCTTTATCCTCAAGTACCCAGACTGTTAACTTATCCCCAAACATACCATCAGCATTTGCAAGATGCAACCGCCCCTGGGACAGATCAATGAATCCAGCAGTATTATCAAATTGTGAATCCTCGCTGCATGGATATTCAATGATCCTCCAAATTTTCCCCTCCACATCCACTGCCCCTACGCACTCAATGGAGATGACATACAGCACCCCACCGAGAAATACACTTTTCAAATCAATCTCTAATGAAATTCCAAAGCTCCAGCCACTCTGCTTGTGGATCCAAACTCCAGTTGCGGATGAGTAGATCTTCACCCCTAGGACATGGCCATCCCCATCATCGTCGTCGCTATCATCCATATCCAACTGAAACTCAAAGACATGGAAATGCGGGGAAACAGAAGGGTCGAACCCGAGGCGGACCGTCTGCACCTTGTTCGATCAGCGCCGCTTGATTGGCACCGCCACCCACTTTTCAGTGGCTGGGTTGAGGACAAGGTAATCAAATTCATGGTCGTCAGCGAACCTGTAGCTGCGACAAAGGAGGAGGCCATTGCAGCAGTCCACCGGCACGAGGCGCTTCCTCTCGCGGTCAGACAGGAAGGAAAAGGAGGAGTCGATGAACGGGAGGGCTGTTCCGGACACGTTAGCGAAGCCGTAGCGAGGCGGCGTCCACTCCGGGGATCCGCCGTCGGCGGCGTCGAAGTGCGTTTGGTAGAAGATGCCGGCGAGGGTCTGGGGGAGCCTCGTGCGGTGGTCAGGGTGGGAGATAAGCGCGCGCCAGTGCGTGGAGACGCAGCGGAAGCGGCAGAGGGACCTGTACGGCACCCGCGCGAGGATCTCGACGAGGAGGTCGTCGGTGAGCTGGGCCGCCGGGTTTGGCTTCCGCCTCCGCCTCCTCCTCTTGGAGCTGGCGCCGCCAGCCATCGCCGCGGGCGGAGACGAGGATTGGAGGAAGGGGGATCTGTCGATGTGAGCTAGCTGCAAATGGTGGAGAGAGAGGTTAGGGGCCAGTGCCGCGGGAGGGAGGGGGAGGAGGGGACCCGACGTGGAATGCGCGTACCAGAGGTGGTGCTGCGGACCGCGAGCCGCTGCAGGAGGCGCTCCCATTCGGAATCGGCGTCGGTCGGCGGCGGCCGTGCTGACGGCGACGGCGGACCCAAGAATCCCGGGAGGACGAAAGCGTTCTGTCTTTTGGGCCAGAAAAGGCCCATTTGGGAATGTTTTTTCATTTTTATATATTTTTATTCGTTTTTTGCAAAAAAGTAATTGCTCCAATAAAAATTAGCAGAGATGTTTTTTTTCATTTTTTCCGTAGGGCAAGTGGCGGGATTTAAATCTCACCAAGTCAACCGCCAAATTTCACTTACGAATCAAAAGAGTTTCTTATTTCCGCCCAGCGTATATTTAAAACATTATAACTTTTCCAATAAACTCGAATGAACATGAAAATTATATTTAGTTTCCAGATCTTGATGATCCAAAACTTTTATTACACAACCTTTTCATTTGAATCCATCTTTCTGCCAAAACAATCGATATAATGATCATATCTACGTTTATAGAATTACTGATTATTTCAGTGGCCAAAAAAGTTGTTTGATGAAGCTGTAGACCTCACCGATCCCTATAATTTTCACATAAATTTCATTTCCAATTGAAAACACACATATAGTTATACTTTGTTAAGATATATTGTCCTCGTTTAGTGGGATATCTTAACAAAGTTTCATAGACAAGATCTACAAGCTTCTATTTTACAATATTTTCATTTGAAGTCATCTTTGTACTAAATTATCAATACAATGCTCAAATCCATAAAATACGTATACAGATATTATATCTAATATTTTGGCATAAAAATTGCTTCAAACGAAATGAAATGCGAAGTTTTTGTTGTCCTTAGGGTCTACAATTTTGATATAAATTTTATCTTCATCCAAGTTTATGAAAAAGTTGTGAGTTTCTTAAAAGCATTTTGTGGAAGAAGAGAAACTTTGCCGGTTTAACAGGCAGTAAGTGAGATTTCACTAGTTCACCCAATGATATTTATATCCCGCCACTTCAACTGGGGATGCAAGTATATCTGCGATTTTTATTAGGACTTTTTTACACAAAACTAATTATAAAAGATAACACTGAAAATCGCCTAATTTTGCACAACTCATTGGCGAGAGATATAATTAAATAAAATGGTTTAAACATACTACTTTCTTGTTCCATACTGTAGTTCGATTGTCTTTTCCCAAGTAAAATCTCTCTAACTTTGACAAAAGTTATAGAATAAACATCAGCATCTACTATATCAAATTAGCTTCATTGCACCATGAAGTATATATATAGTATTGTAGATATTATTATGTTCTTTTTATAAACTAGATTAGAGTTTGGCTTAGAAACAAAACTAAAGTGAACCATAATTTACATTAATGTTGGACTTCAAGTTGTTGCTCCTCAGCCTTTTTATCTGCATAAAAGCGCAAGTTTGGTAAATAGTTTGGTTGGGGACACTCCGGTCGGACAAAATGAGCAGCAAATATCATCGGTGTCTCTAGCTGGTGGTGACAAACCTCAAAGGCTGCTGACAAGAAGCACAAGTACCTCAACTCTTTTATAATTCTTGTCGCTTAGGAAATATAGAAACACCACAACCGCTTTTCCATTTGGCATACTGGTTTCAGTAGTTTGCTTGCATAACTTCATCAAGTTTGGTGAATTGTTTGCCTGGGGGGACTCCAGTAGGACAAAGATGTTGAACAAAATAAGCTGCAATGATATTGGCATTCGGTCCAAATGGATGTAGGAGCAAGACACTCGGTTCTAGACGGAAATTTGTGGCTGACCTGCCAAGTTTTCAGTGGCAACAGTTTTGGAATGTGCATTCAGACATCACAATAAGCATGTGGATGATCAGAAATATAAGTAGAGTGATAGTTGTTGTTGTACCGTGAGCTAGAAATTGATTTAACTGAGATATTATAATTTTCACATGCAAAGCACTAAAAGAAATAAATCTCTGCCTTCACATCTCGACATGAGCCCCCCTTTTTTTTTGGTGAGTTGAGCATAAGCAAATCCCATATGCACATAGAAATCATTTTCAACAACCCATCCCATGATACGAGCTTGTCCAGTCTCACTACAACAAACAAAACAAGCAAAAAATCAAGTCTTGATCATAAATCATATAAAAATGAAGCAATCTTTTTTGTCAAATTAAATCACATGACATTAGAGTTAGATATTATTACACTACTGTCTTACCAACTGTTTCCCTATTGAAATGGATCAATCAAACCACCACCTGTCAAAGATATTACACACTTTCTTGTCCAAAAGACCGGCATTATTCCATACCACCGAAGTAATACTGAAACAGAGTAAACCCTTCTATTTTCCACTCAACAGGTGATACAAAATTTAATTTTTGAGACTTCCCTGTTCTTTTCCTCAGGAAAGATAAACTCCATATAAATTTGGCACTGACAGGATAAAGCTAATATCTTCAGTCTGCTTTTACTCAAGTATAAAGTCAATTTCTACATGGTATATAACAAGAAGTGCTAAGTTACATCTTGAAGAAACACACCTGAGTTGTTAACAAAACTGTTGAAGAGAGTAGTAGAGAGAACAACAATTAATGTTTCACACGCACCAAAAGAAAAGGAGAATGGGTAATAGCTGAACATAGTGCCCACATATTCCACAGTGCTGCTATCACCAACTCTCTATTAATGAATAAACCAGTAAAGAGCATCAATCATCAAAACTGTTAGTTTTGTGCTAGAAGCCACCCCTTTCATTGGGGAGTCATCACTTAATAAAAGCCTGACTATCAAGCAATCTGTCTAGCCCAAATGGACACAACTTGGATATTGACTTTTTAATACTATATATATACTTGGAAGCGAATAAACGAATAGAACTAACAGAAATATTAATCAAAGATAAGATATTCCTCAATAGTGTTGATCATCTCAACAGATGAAGATAAAATCCTACACAGGGAACATCCACTAGCATAGCTAAGGAGAAATACAAATATCCAACTACACAAGGGCTTGTTCAGTTGGAGTGGAACTGAGGAGGATTGGAAGGGATTAAATCCCCAACAAGTCAAAACCCCCCTCAATCCCCCTTCAAACGCATAGGGATTACAGAAAAACGAACAAGGCCCAAAGGAGAAATTATATTTGAGTGCATAATAACTCACAATGCAAGAAAAATTACATAAAGGGGAGAAAGGAAGGTGAATAACATGCATCAGAAATTTAATCAGAGAGCATTGATATCATACACTGTCAAGTACAAGAAGTCATTTGCTAGTGCCAACTCATACACAAATATGCTACATAAAGGCAAGTAGAATTACT
This sequence comes from Alloteropsis semialata, assembly GCA_004135705.1. Lineage (NCBI taxonomy): Eukaryota > Viridiplantae > Streptophyta > Magnoliopsida > Poales > Poaceae > Alloteropsis > Alloteropsis semialata. The sequence goes on from CM014272.1 coordinate 18,748,053, forward strand.
AAGCTAACTGAAACTTCTAGGTAGATAAAGTGAGGACACGTGAGTATTAGTACCAAAAGTACCACAACGTCAGAAATATGTATACGTAGCTGCTGCTGCCGCATCTGAAGACCATACTCTGATGTCATCAGAACCATCAGCAAAGGTTGAGTGATGCTGAGAAAGTCAAATTACTGGTTCCCACCATCTGGCAATGACTTTGAAAACAAGGGAACATATGGAAGAAAATGTTCATTTTCATTGTGACCAAGATCACCGATGAAACACACCTTCCCACTATCCATGTCATAAGACATCAGTGTTTTTTCATGACCAAAAACAAAGAACACCATATTGCGATCTGGGTGGATAGCAACAACTATAAACTCATGAAATCCAAACTTGACATACTCCTTTCCAACCAGATGCTTGAAGCAGACAGTGTGCTTTAAGGTCCATTCTTCACTGTCTTTATCCTCAAGTACCCAGATTGCCAGCTTATCCCTGACCATATCATCGACATTTGCAAAATGCAACCGCCCCTGGGACAGATCAATGAATCCAGCAGAGGTATCAAAGAATGGTGAATCGTTGCAGCGTGGAAATTCAAAGATCCTCCAAGTTTTTCCGTCCACATCCACTGCCCCGATGACGCATTCAATGGCAATGACGTACAGCACGCCGTCAAGAAATACGCTTTTAAAATCAATCTGCAATATAATTCTATCGCCCCAGCCACTCTGCTTGTGGATCCAAACTCCAGTTTCGGACGAGTAGATCTTCACCCCTAGGACATGGCCATCATCATCATCGCCATCGCCATCGCTATCATCATTGTCATTGCCATTGTCGTCGCCATCATCATTGTTGGCAGCATCGCCGTCGTCATCATCATCTAGCTGAAACTCAAATACATGGAAGTGCGAGGAAACAGTGGGGTCAAACCCAAGGCGGACCATCTGCACCTTGTTTGACCAGCGCCGCGTGATTGGCACAGCCACCCACTTCTTGGTGGCATGGTTGAGGACAAGGTAATTGAACTCATGGCGGTCAGCGAACCTGTAGCAGCGACAAAGGAGGAGGCCATTGCAGCAGTCCACCGGCACAAGGCGCTCCCGTTCGCAGTCGGGCAGGAACGAGGAGTCGATGAACGGCCAGCCGGTCCCTGACACGTTGGCAAAGCCATAGCGAGGCGGCGCCGTAAGGTCAAAGGGCATGCGGTAGAAGATGCCGGCGATAGTCTGGGGGAGCCTCGCGCGGTTGTCGGGGTGGGAGATGAGCGCGCGCCAGTGCTTGGAGACGCAGCGGAAGCGGCAGAGGGACCTGTACGGCACGCGCGCGAGGATCTCGACGAGGAGGTCGTCGGTGATCTGGGCCGCCGGGTTCGGCTTCCGGTTCCGCCTCCTCTTCTTCGAGCTAGAGCCACCCACCATCGCCATCGCCACCTTGCAAAGGGAGGAGGAGAGAGGTTAGAGGCCAGCGCCGCCTGCCGCGGGAGGGGAGGGGGCCGAGGAGGAGGAAGGAGGAAGGGGATCCTCCGTGGAATACGCGTACCAGAGGTGCCGCAGCCAACGGCGAGGGGCGGCACGCGGCGCTCGCATCAGGCACCGCCGGCGGAGGAGGATTTGTCATAGTGCAATATATTAATATGACAAATCCTAATTGAACAATATTACGATATGTCTCTCAAAGTCCAAAGTATTATATGGAGAGAATTCTGACGTCGAAAGACATTAATTCTTCACTTAAAATTTTGATCTTCTTCTTTGATGTCTTTTATGACACTGGCATGGCACCTTACTTTAAATACTAAAGCATAACCTTAAACCCTAAACACTAAAAATCCTAATCTCTAAACACTAAACTCTAACCCTAATCACAAATGTTAACCCTAAACACTAACCCTAAGCCCTAAACGCTAAACACTAATAACACAGAGCATCTCCAACAGCATATCTAAAATTGAAAACCTAAAATTTGCTTTAGATACAGGAGAGAGAAAAATTTAGGTACATTAAACTTGCTCTCTCAACAGCATACCTAAAACTGAAGACCTATTTTCTAGATATAAGACACTGACGAATGGGACCCGTCTGTCAGTGCCCCTCTCCTTCCTTGTCCATTCTCCTCTTAGGAGGGAAATAGGTATCCCCTTTGGGTTGCTATATTTTGGTTCAGGAGAGAGAAATTTAGGTTGAGAGATATGCTGTTAGAGCAAATTTTTGTTGGTTTTTAGGTATTCTGTCAGTTTTTAGGTATAGGTATCCTGTTTAGGTACGCTGTTGGAGATGCTCTAAACCCTAAATGCTAAACAATAACTCTAAACCTTAAACCCTGAAACCCTAAATGGCATAGCAAAACCACGATAGTGTCAAAGAAGTCACCAAAATTTAGATACAATGAGTGTTTGGTTTGGAGGTGCTTATTATAAGCCCCCAAATAAGTCTCAAATAAGTATCTTTTCATCCAAACACCCACGCTTATTTTGGGGCTTATTTGATGTGCTTATTATAAGCCCATAAGCCCCTTCAAAATTGCTCTCGAATCCCTCTCTCTAGTTTCTCTCTCTAGCGAGAGCGGACCCGCTCACCTCCGCCGGGGGCCATTCCGGCCCCGGCGTCCACCTAGCCTCCGCCGCCGGTGGCCACTCCGGCCCCGGCGTCCACCAAGCCTGCACCGCCGGTGGCCGCCCCGGCCCCGGCGTCCACCACGCCGCCGCAGCAGGTGACCTTTCCGTCCGCCCAACTCACCCCTTTCCGATGGGCCACCCCTCTCCAGATCCGGGAGCCGGCTCTTCTCAGGATGCCCCCCCTTCGCCGACCGCCACTCCCCCTCCTTCCCCTGGAGCCCTGAATCCCAACGCTCAGCCTTTCACCCCCTCCGGCGCCGCTGGCCCGTCCTGCCGGGTGTCGGCACCTCCCGAGGGGCTATGTTTCACAGATTCTGAAGATGACGAAGAGGACGAGGAGCTGCTCTGGTCCTCCCCCCGGCCTGGCCTCCAGATGGACGGGGGGAAGGGGAAGGCTGTGGTTGTAGCCGCAGCCCCCAGGCGTCGCCGTTCCTCTCCGGTTCCCCCTCGCCGTGGCGGATTCATGGCGGACGCCATTCGTGCCGGCCAGGCTCCACCTCGTCGCAGGGCCCCCTTACCGGACACCACTCGCGCTGGTCTGGCCCCACCTCGCCGTGATGGCCCAATGGTGGACGCCTGCCGCTCCGGGCGGGATACCCCGGCCTTGCGCCTGCCGCGTCTATCGGAGCGGCCGCGGGAACGGGCCCACCAGAGTCCCGCTCGCCGGTCGCGCCGCGTGGTCGACGCGGATGGCTTTGAGCTGGTCGTTCAGCCGGCGCAGGCGTCGGGTCCTCCGGTCGCGTCCTCCCCCGCCACCCCGGCCGCGGCGTCGTCAGGTTCCGCCGGAGCTGGTGGGAAAGTGTTTCAATTGTTTCTCGACACATCATGTCGCGGCTGCCTGCACGGCCCCATCCCGTTGCTTGAGGTGCCAGGAGGTCGGTCATGCAGCACGGAACTGCAAGCGTCGCCGGCAGCCGCCTGTGGCCCTGCCGGCGGCCGGTCGCGGGCGCCCTGTTCGTCGACACGCTGCTCACGGCGACGCCCCTTCGGCGCAGGTCGCACACTCTGCCGGGTCCGCGTCTACCACCTCGGCCAGGTCCGTCTCGACTGGGCGCGGGGACTCCGGACCGCCGGCGGTCTGTATCGCTTCCCCGCCACGTCGTGGCCCGCCACGGCCGCCGACCCCTCCGTCCCCGCCACCACTGCCACGGGGACATCCGTCGCGGCGGCCGAACCTGGCGCTCCGGGTGGTGCCGCGGACCGCGGCGATTCAGGCTCAAGATGACACGCTCGCTGCCCTAGCGCTGGTCGCTCTGGTCGTAGGCACTCGGCCGGAGGTCTCTCTGCCACAAGTCCGTCAGTTTCTCATCGACAACTACGGCTTGGATCGTCGGGACTTCTCCTTACATCGGTATGAGCCCGAAGACTTCTTAATCATCTTCAAGGAGCGGTTGGTCCTGGAGAGGGTGTACCATGCGCCCCCACTGCCGGTCGCCGACGTCGTTCTACGTTTCCGCCCATGGCGTCGACAGTCGCGTGCATCCGCCGGCGACATGCTTTTTCAAGCTAGGGTGGAGCTGCGAGGGATCCCGTCTCACGCGCGCTCGGTTGATACGGCACAGGTCATCCTGGGCTCTGTTTGCGCGGAGATGCACCCGACGCCACCCACGGCGGCGTCCGGCGATCATCGTGTCTACGAGGTGGTCACGTGGTGCTCCGACCCGGACCTCATTCCCAACGAGGCCATCATCGCGGTGCCTGAGCCCATCAGCTTGGAATGGGCACCAGGACACTACCTGAGGCCGGAGGAGTTGATGCTAAACCGCCTGCCCACCATGCGCTATCGGGTTCAAGTAACCATCGTTGAGGTGCTAGATTGGAATGAGCCCTCTGATGGTGGAGATGACGACGAGCCGTACTCCCCACCGCCGGACCGTGGGTGCAGCGACTCGGAGGAGGACTACCCTGGCTTTGGCCAGCACTGCCGGTCGCGGCCATGGCCAAGGCGCACTATGCTCTCCGGCCAGGGGCCGAACAGTGGCTCTGGCGCCGGATCGTCGCAGGGCGGACCGCCTACGGCTCCCTCGGGTGATGCCGCTCGTCTTGCGCAGGGGGTCGGTGCGGCTCGCCGGCGGGCGGCGGCGCCGCGTTGCTGGTCGCTCGAGGGGAGGCTGCAGTTCGGGAGACGTGTCCCGGTGCATGTGGTGGGGCCCGACGTGCAGGTGGCAGAACCCGTTGTCGAACGGCCATTGGCGGAGGACCGTCCGCTGGGCCCCGCGCGTCCTGCTCTTGGGGACTGTGACCCGTTATGTCACCCCTCCGCCTGCACGATGGCCGCACCCGCGTCATCAGCCTCGTTTGACCCGATGCGCCTGGAGGGAATGGACCGCGGTCGTGTGGTGACGTCCACCACAGTTGCTCTTCATACGGCGGCTTTCGACGATTCATGGGCCGGCATTAGGCCCACCGCTGCTGTTGGGTCTCTGCAGCTGGATACGGCCGACCCAATGTTGATGGAGGCCCAGTTGGGATGCTGGGAAGGATTGCCACGCTCTGCGGATCCGTCGTCGCAGTGTGTCCTGGAGGCGGTTCGGTTCGACGTGGCTCCGGCAACATCGCCGGCGGATGACCAATCTCTGGCTAGGCACGTAAGCTTCTTACGCGGTTCGGACGTTGCGCCGCCGTTCACGGTCGCTGACGCCTCGTCCCCGGTCCGCGAACTGGTGGAGACCTTCGCGCGCTCGGTGGCTCGTCGACGATCACCTTCGGTTGCCCTGGTTCGGACACCGCAGCTCAGGAGGCCCAGGAAGAGAACTGGTGCCTCTACTCCACTTCGTCGCAGTGAGCGTTTAGCTCGCAAGTCCCGTTTCAGGGCCTCCAAGCCGGTGGTGCAGGCCCAGAACGTCATGATGCGCAAACTGAAGATATCCAACACGTCCGGCGACAACGACTCGCCACCTGATACCGAGGCGTTCGTCACATACACCAAAATGTTCGAGAGCCAGCTTCTGGATGCGCAGTGCGACGCGCTCGATGAGCTGGTGCCGGTGGACGTGGCCGAGTTCTCCATGGGAGATCCGGAGCCGCTATGCTGAGGTGCTTCATGCACAGGTCGCACAGTTGGTGCACATGGAAGCACAAAGTATCATGATATGGAATGTGCGCGGCCTAAATGGTCGGGCACGCCGTAGCGCTGTTCGCTCTCTGGTCGCCCAGGAACGCATCTCTTTACTTTCTTTACAAGAAACTAAACTGGACGTCTGTACTGACTCTTTGGTAATGGAAACGCTCGGCCCGGGCTTTGATTACGTTTACTTGCCTGCTGTGAACACTGCCGGTGGGATCCTTCTTGCCTGGCGTTCGGACGTATGGGAGGGTTCCTCCTCTCGCCTGTTGGACCGTTCGGTTACGGTGAAACTAAGCCTGCTGCAGGACGCTACAGTCTCGTGGTTGATGACTGCTGTGTACGGCCCTCACACTGACGAGGCCCAAGCGGCGTTCCTGCAGGAACTACGAGATGTGCGCTCTAATCACGTTGGGCCTTGGATGGTATGTGGGGACTTTAATATGATCTACCAGGCGGCCGACAAAAACAATGGAAGGCTCGATCAGCGCATGATTGGTCGTTTTAGACGCTTCATTGATGACGCTGAGCTGCATGAGCTCACTCTGTTAGATCGGCGTTTCACCTGGAGCAATGAACGGTCTGTGCCTACCCTGGAGCGTCTGGATCGTTTCTTCGTGTCCGAGGACTGGCTGTCGGATTTTCCGAACCATATGTTGCACTCTCTGTCTTCGGACTGCTCTGATCACGCGCCGTTGCTGTTGCGTACATGCGTGCCGCTAAGTGTCTTCCGACGCTTCCAGTTTGAAAGCATTTGGCCTCGGTTCGGCGGATACTTAGAGACGGTGCAAGCGGCTTGGGACTCCCCTACGCCGCCGGGTTGCGACTCTATGCGTGTGCTTGATGTCAAACTGAGGGCTACGGCTAAGGCCCTACAGCGCTGGAGTGCAACTCACATTGGGGGGGTTCGCCTTCAGCTAGCCATAGCTCGGGAGTTGGTCTACCGTTTCGACTTGGCTTTGGAAAGTCGCAACTTGTCCCCTCGCGAACAGCAGCTCCGGAAGCGCATGAAGCTCAAGTGCCTCGGTTTAGCTTCTCTTATGCGCACCATCATCAGACAGCGGTCGCGCATCACCTATCTCGCTGAAGGGGACGCCAACACCAAGTTCTTCCACTTACAAGCCTGTCACCGCAAGCGCAAGAGTAACATCCAGTGCATACAGCTCAATGATGTGGTCTACGTCCAGGATGACGAAAAATGTAAGGCCATCACTGACCATTACACGTCGATCATGGGCTCCAGGGTGTCGCCCCAGCTTGAGCTGGATCTCACGGCGCTTGGGCTGCCTAGCCTGGACATGCTGGGAGCCGACTGTTGCTTTTCGGAGGAGGAGATCAAGGCGACCATTTTTGACATGCCGAGGGAAAAAGCACCGGGGCCAGATGGTTTCTCCGGTTTGTTTTACAGGACGGCTTGGGAGATCATCAGGCAAGATATCATGTCGGCATGTCAGGCGTTCTGGGCTTTAGATGGACGCAGTTTCTTTCTCCTGAATCAGGCCTACATGGTTCTTTTGCGCAAGAGGCCGGATGCAAGGCAGATCAGCGATTACAGACCAATCAGTTTGATCCATAGCTTCTCCAAGTTGCTCACTAAGATCTTGGCTAGGCGGCTTGCGACTTTCCTGCCGGAGTTAGTGAGGCCTAACCAAAGTGCGTTCATACGAGGTCGTCTCCTGCATGATAATTTCAGGGCAGTGCAGCTCACCACGAGATTGCTCCATCGCTCACACCGGCCATCGGCCCTGATTAAAGTGGACATTGCTAAGGCATTTGACACAGTAGACTGGACCTTTCTGTTGGCCGTTCTATCTCACATGGGCTTCTCTCGTCGGTGGATCAACTGGATAAGCATGTTGTTAACCTCTTCTAGCACCAAGATCGTGGTGAATGGATGTCCTGGGGACCGCATCTGTCACGCGCGAGGGCTACGGCAGGGTGATCCGCTTTCACCAATGTTGTTTGTCTTGGTCATGGAGGCGCTTAATGCCTTGTTCCGCAAGGCCGAGGATGATGTGCTACTCTCGCCTTTAGGCCCTGCTTGCATCAAAGAGCGTATTTTCCTATACGCAGATGATGTCGTGTTATTCTCCTCAGCGATTGAGCAGGACCTGATACTCATTCGGTCCATCCTGGACATTTTTGGTCAAGCTTCTGGGCTCATGGTGAATCCGGCCAAGTGTCTCATCAACCCAATTCGGTGCGACCTGGAGACCACGGTCCGGTTAACGCAAAATTTCCACGGTAAACTCCAAGCTTTCCCTTGCAACTATCTCGGCATCCCGTTGTCCACACACAGGCTTCGCAAAGGGGATCTACAGCCGCTTGTTGACAAAGTTGCAAGCGGGCTCCCGACATGGAAGGCCGGAATGCTCAACAAGGCCGGTCGAGCAGTTCTTGTTAAGGTCAAGCTTTCGGCCATTCCTGTGCACACGGCGATTGCGGTGACCCTCTCGCCGTGGATTATTGAGCGCATTGACCGTCGGCGTCGAGCCTTTCTTTGGAAGGGCACTGAGGTGGTTTTGGGAGGTCACTGCCTCCTGGCATGGCCAAGTGTTTGCCGTCCAATGGCACTGGGTGGTTTGGGTCTCATCAATCTCCAGCTGCACGGCTTGGCTCTGGCTCCGTCACACGGATGCAGCAAACCGGCCATGGTCGCAGCTCCCAGACTCGGTGGAGCCCATGGTGCTTGCTTTGTTTGAGACATCGGTAACGGTGGTCGTTGGTAATGGGCAGAACTGCTTATTCTGGCATGACAGATGGTTGGATGGACACTCCATTGGGGAGTTGGCCCCGTGCTTGATACGTGCTGTGGGCACAAGGACTCGCAACAGGCGAACCGTGCATGACGCCCTACAAGGCCAGGCCTGGATTGCTGATATCACCGGCGCCCTCACAGTACAGGTCATTGTTGAGCTCCTGCGTCTATCGCCACGTTTACAAAGCGTTCAGCTATCACAGAACGTTGACGATGTGTGGGTTTGGAAATGGACGCCGGATGGGCGGTTCTCCACCGCGTCGGCTTACCAGGCATTCTTCCTTGGCCAGAGAGCGATCCCGGGTGCCAAGGTTGCCTGGAAAACAAAGGCCCCTGGAAAATGCAAATTCTTCATTTGGCTAGCTCTTCATGACCGCTGCTGGACCAACGCAAGAAGAAACAGGCATGGCCTACAAGATGATGATGGATGCAGTCTGTATTGTCAGGAACCCGAAACCATCTCTCATCTGTTAGCCTCATGCGTTTTCGCGCGCGAGGTCTGGTTCTCCGTGCTTGCTCAGGTCGGTTGGCATAACCTGGCTCCTTCGGCTGCTGTCCAACAATTCCCGGAATGGTGGATGGAAGCTAGGAAGAGGGTGGTCAGAATGGCAAGACCGGCGTTCGACTCGATGGTCGTCCTAACCTCGTGGATGCTTTGGAAGGAACGCAACGGCAGGGTCTTCAATGGGCGCTCGGTCTCGGCGTCAAATTTGGTTGATGCGATTTGGGAGGAAGGAAAATGTTGGGTCCTAGCAGGGTGGCGCCACCTCGAGTTGTGGCCTCCACTTCAGCGGGTGGTAGTTGAGGGATCGACGTTGTAGCGGTCGCAAACTCGTTAGACGTATAGTCCTTTATAGCGCAGGGCCGTTCCATCCTCTGTATGGAATCGGTCGGTTCGTTGTAAAATTGCTTTCCTCTTAATGAAATACGTGCCAAGGCACGGTCGCCAAAAAATAAGCCCCTTCAAAGGTGCTTATAGAGACTTATTTGGATGGTCCCACCCAAAACGCCCTTTTCCAACTACTACCCCTCTCCATTCTCTCTCTCCTTTTGGCAAGGGTATAAAAGTCATATAAGACCATAAAAACTTATTATAAGTCCTTCAACCAACCATCCTTTTAGACTTATTATAAGTATGTATTTATGAGAGACTTATGAACTTATTATAAGCTCCTTCAAACCAAACAGGGTCACAACATCAAATAAGGAATCGAAGTTTAAAGTGTTATATAGGAATAGATTTTTTTTTTGTTGGTGGAGTGATTTTTACCGTATACTCCTACGGACTTTGCCTTAATGGCCGTGTTCGGCTGGGAGGACAAAAAAAAATTGTCCCCAAATACTGTCGCATGCATGGAGCCCTAAATGAAGTTTATTTACAAAACCTTTTCACAGATGAGTGCAACTTTGCGTGACGAATCTAATGAGCCTAATTAATCCATGATTTGCTACAGTAATGCTACAGTAATCATTCTCTAATCGTGCGGTCAAAGGCCTCGTTAGATTCGTCTCGCGAATTTGCCAGGGGTTGTGGAGATAGTTTTGTAAACTGACTTTATTTAATATTCCTAATTAGTGGTCAAAGTAGCATTTAATGGAGAGACAAAAAAAAATTTTTGTCCCTCCAACCTAACACGGCCAATATAATAGAATAATTATCCGTGTCAAACTACAATTTTGTCCTTTGGAAGAGAAACAAGTTGGACCCGCCGTGAATCCCCTCCCCGTTTCCCGTTCCGCCTACACCACCGGAGCCCAGACCCTAGCGCGGCGGCGGCCATGGCGTCCGCGGCGGGCGGCGCGCCGAAGCGCTGCTACTACGAGGTCCTGGGCCTCCCCCGCGACTGCTCCCCGACCGACATCAAGCTCGCCTTCCGCCGCCTCGCGCTCTCGCTCCACCCCGACAAGCAGGGCCCCGGCGCCGACCTCGCCGCCGCCACCGCCGCCTTCCAGGAGCTCCAGCACGCGCACTCCGTCCTCTCCGACCCGCAGGAGCGCGCCTACTACGACTCCCACCGCTCCCAGATCCTCTTCTCCGACACCTCCTCCGCCGGCGCCAAATCCGCCTCCCCCGTCCCCGACCTCTTCGCCTTCTTCTCCTCCTCCGCCTTCTCCGGCTTCTCCGACACCGGCCGCGGCTTCTACAAGGTCTACGGCGACGTCTTCGACCGGGTCTTCGCGCAGGAGCTCGCCTACGCGCGCCGGATGGGGGTCCCCGAGCCCGCCGCGCCGCCCGTTATCGGGAACCTCGATTCCCCCTACGCGCAGGTCACCGCCTTCTACAATTACTGGCTGGGCTTCGGCTCGGTCATGGATTTCGGGTGGGCGGCCGAGTGGGACGCCGCGCGCGGGGAGAACCGCCGCGTCCGGAGGCTCATGGAGGAGGACAACAAGAAGGCGATGCGCAAGGCGAGGCGTGAGTACAATGACGCTGTCAGGGGCCTCGCTGCGTTCTGCAAGAAGAGGGACAAGAGGGTGGTGGACATGGCGCTGAAGAAGAAAGCAGAGGAGGAGAAGAAGAAAGCAGAGGAGAAGGAGAAGAAGAAGGAGGAGGAAAAGAGGAAGAAGGAGCGGGCAATGGCGTATCAGGAGCCTGAGTGGGCCAGGGTGGAGGAAGAGGAGGGGCTGTATGATGATGAGGAGGAAGAGGAGATGAGGGCCAAGAGGAAGGAGGAGCTGTACTGCGTGGCTTGCAATAAGAAGTTCAAATCGGATAAGCAGTGGAAGAACCACGAGCAGTCGAAGAAGCATAGGGATAAGGTTGCTGAGCTGAGGATGGCATTTAAGGAGGAGGAGGAGTCTTTGAAGGAGTCAGAGGAGGGGGATGGTGATTTGAATGAAGTTGATGTGGGGTTTGATTTTAAGCCTACGCAGGAGTCAGATGACGAGAGTGCATTTTCAGATGCTGCAGAAGAGTTGGCTGAAGAGTTCGAGGAAGGCTTGGAGGTGCATGATAAAGATGATGTTGTTTCTGATAGTGCAGAGCAGGAGGTTGGTTCATATGATGAAGTGAGTGCACTGGAGGCAATGCTGTCAAGCCGCAAGAACAAGAAGGGTGGTTATGTGGTTCCTCCAGAGGAAAATTTGTCAGGCGCTGCTGAGGACGATGATGATGACAGAAGTTTTGAAGTTAATAATGCAAAGAGGAAAGGACGCAGGCGACGGGCAGCGAAAAAGGAACAGGATGAAGGTACTTATGCTGATAATGAACAGCATGGTAACAGTGAGGTTCAGCCTGAGGAATCCGGCAATGGTAATGGTGTTGATGATAAGATGGAAGGGCCATCCTCTTCTAATGATGACAGTGCTTCAGCAAGCAAAGGAGATAAGCAGAACGGGGAAAACAACAATACTAAAAAGAACAAAAAGAATAAGAAAGGCACAGAAAAGAAAACAACTGCTGCTGCTGACCAGAAGAGTACATCAAAGGCTGACCAGAAGAACACATCAAAGGGGAAGAAGCAAAAGGTACACATAATCTTTCTTTGTCAAGCTAATACTTCATTCATATCTCAGTCTTCTATGTTTTGCAACAAGCTTGCTGTTGGGTTGGTTACTTGTGTGCCATTCAGTCATCTCCATTCTATTAATTTGAACCACATGTGTACCACCTAAGTGACTAATGCCTGAAACCACGCAGTCCATTTGTATTTTGAGAACTGCTTAGCATATGACTAAATGTTTTGAGCAAGGCATCGTTTGAGGTCCATTAGCTTACTCCTATGAGATGAAATATATTGCTAATGTAGTTCCTGAAGGAAGGTAGTTTGATGACCATGTAGAAAGTTTGTTACCTTGTTGTAAGTTTTTATATAAAAATCTTAGCGTGGGCATCGAACATTTTAACTCTGCATTTGAGTAATACTCTATTATACCCTCTATGATAATTGCAGATGATTAGAACTGCCATCTGGCATACGAGAATGTTATGATATTGAACTAGGCAGTTTGCTTTGCACCCGTAGTATGACAGCCTTTGGCCTCTGGTGCCCTTTTACATACCTTTAATATAGCACTTCTGTTGTTTTAACATTTTAAAGTTATATTTTCCCTGTTGTCTAGTCCAGATACAAATGGTTGGCATAAAATTGCAATTTCCTGTGATCTTACTTCCCCTTTCAGAATTTTGAAAAGATAGCCGGGATGATTAACAATATGAAAAAACATTAGGCTCAACCTCAACATAAAGGGAAGAAAAGAGAATATTCTTGGTTCCGTGTGCTGTTTTATCATATTTTTTCCATGATGTCTGTTTAACTTGTTATATGATTGGCTTTGGCAACTCTGGCTGCCTGTTTATTCTTGATATGTTTGATAATTTTGCCTTGTGCTTTTCACCCCTTCTAAACCCACAGACATGGAATTTTGGGAAATCTTGTTTTCACTGTTGTGATGGATTCATACTGTAATAATAGACCCCCAAATTTATGCTAAAATAATGGGTTGGTCATAGATGCATGCCTTTTTAATGCTAATTTGCCCTTCTTTACAGTTAGATATGTTTTTATATTTGATTTGAAAGCTGATATCATGTAAAAGTTTGTGAAACTTATTTGAGATCAACCAATTGTAAATTTCTATATTCCAAGCTCACAGAAGTTTACTGCTCCATAACTGGGTGTAGTATGATAACCTTGATATCGATTTATAATATGCAAGAAACATCTGTTAACTGTAGATCTAGTTGTACATGCCCAGTTTTAATGATAACATTTGATGCATTGTATCAGGAGGTCACAAAGGCACCCAGCAATGATTGTGAAACCTGTGGAGGAACTTTTGAGTCAAGGTAAGCAAGTACATTCCCCCCCTTCTCCCTTATGTTGCCCTTAGACTTGGAAAGAATTTTGCGGTTAAGCTGAGAATGGTCGCCTTGCAGGAACAAGTTGTTCTCTCACTTGGAAGAAACAGGACATGCGATGCTGAAGACACGGCAGAAAAAACGTTGATAAGGAAAATAAATTTACTCCTGAGCGCCATGTCACTTGTTTATTCTGCTAGTTAGCACATAACAGCATGATTCTCTTATTTATGGCCCAATTTTGATCTGTAGTGGGCTGGAATTTTCCTTGCGAATGTGTTAGTGTGTTATTGTTGTTTTGGTTACAATGCCTTTGTGGTATAGAGCCAGAAAAAAAAATGATGATTATAATAACATATCTGAGCGGCTGGCCTATGTCATTCATTGTAACTCTGTGTGCGAGTCGAGCTTGTATTGCAGGACGAATATAAATAACTTAGATAGTTCTACTTCTATACTTGACAATCACAACACAAACATTTTATGTACAGATCCATTCTACCGAAATTTCCATGAATGGAATGGAATCCCCTCGGCTTCGTTTCCTGAAGCAGGGGAACCCGATTTGCTGACTGGAATTGTCCCTCACATATGCAGTGTGCAAATGTTTTGGTTACAATGCCTCTGTGGTATACCGTATAGGGCGAGAAATAAAACGAAGATTATAGTTATAATAACATCATCTGTTCAGTTGGCTTATGTCAATAATTGTAACTCTTTATACTAGTCTTGAGCTTGAATTGCATAACGGGCGTTATGGTGCAGAAGTGTTTGTAACATGTGTGCGTATGGTGCCTGTAACCTGTCTAATTAACTAAGAGAATCTCATGTACGTCTATTTCAATGAACTCATTCAAAATTGAAAAACACTAACTTTATTTAATATTTAAAAAACAGAGGGAGTACTAAGCCAATGGCTTCATTTTTCATATTTTAAAAAGCATATTTGCACCCAAGCTTAATGATAGTGAGAAACTTTCTGGAACAAATTAGTTAATATCCTACGCGGCAGTTGTCTTGGGAAAGAATATAAATAGCTTTTATATACTTCCAACAATCACAACACAAACATTTTTATGTACATCTCCATTCTACTGAAAACTTCATGAATGGAATGGAATATCCCCTCGCTTTCGCTTCCTGAAGCAGGGGAAACCTGCCTTGGCTTGAATTTCTTTGCATCCTGACTGCAAGACTGGTTTGCGCTTGCAAACACAAGACGAAGCACTTGAAACAACGGGGTGATCACTTTGTGCTCCTGTGACCTGACGAAGCCATGAGCACCGCCACTGCGACGACGAACATGAACAGCATGAAACCCAGCAGGATGTAGGTCTTGCGCGATGACTTCCGGTACTCCCCGAAGAGCAGTATGCCCCAGAATGTGCTCACAAGCGGCAATGCCTGGTGGTGAAAACAGCAATCAGAATGAATCTCCATGAACAACTCATGACGCTAAAACTTTTTAGTAATATTTTCTTGAGACCATCATTTTGAAGATTCAGAGTTTTGGATGGCATCAATTTGAAGAATGGACAAGCACTCAGGCATACCTGAACAGCATCAGCAGCTGCATAGCCGGCAGCCTGGCCGCCCATGAACTGGAAGCCGTTGCCGAATCCGCAGAGCAAGCCGGCGAGGAGCGCCCACTGCCGGCCGTTCCAGTCGCTGAGGTAGGCCTTGAAGGAGGACTTGGGCACGCCGGCCATGGGGCGGTAGAGGAAGAGGATGTTGAGGCCGACGCCGATGATGAAGCACGAGATGGAGAAGTAGAAGAAGGCCGTGTACACCACCAGGTGCGGCACGCCGTCCTTGAGCGTGTGCCACTGGTCGTTGGTGGCCAGGTTGAACGCCGGCGAGAAGAGGGAGAAGCACACGCCGGAGAAGAAGACTATCCCGAGCCCGATGAAGGTGCTTGACCCGAATACCTGCGTGAAGAGAAAAGGGTCGAGAAGATCAGTCCAGCGCAGGGCAAAGAATGCTCTTTTCAGCAGAATATTTTGTCTCTGAACAGTGGAACTTTTGAAAACAAATGCTATGGTCTCGTTTCAGATAGGCTGGTCAGATGGCGAAACGATAGGTTACCTTGATCGATCGCCGTTCTTCAAGCTCAATGAGGTATTCTGCAGTTCCTGCCTCTGCTTTGGCGACATTCTTAGTCCCAGAGGCTCCATTCTCCAAGTCCTTCGGGGCAGGTTGGGTGTCTTTGCTTGGTTCCACACTTCCACTTGCTCTGTAACAATACAGGGTATATCGATCAGATCGGTTAATAAAAGATGCAGATGCCTAACGTTCAGTACAATTTCTGAAAGCAGGAGGTAATTCAGTTTTTCAGATGATGCAAAAATTCCGAAACACCAGATCCGTGTTGCAGAGGAAAAAGCGAAAAAACGATGACAATATACACCGCAATTACCCAAGTTTGTAGGCATTTGTGGAGCCACTGAGTTTCTCCTCGTTATCGGCGGCATTGGAGGCATGGACAGCGGAGCCGAGGATGACGGCAACAAGGAAGCATGCCACACCGGGGAACAGAATCTCTGCCCTGTTGATGCGGTTGTCCAGGAAGTAGTTCAGTGTGGTGCCTGAAGAACACATGGGACAGCACATGAGATTTGTACAGAAAAACATCTATAAAATTATAAATCAGGGAGACAAACAAAAATTCTGTTGGACACACTGGCACTAGTTAGTTTTTCGAAAAAAATGATATTGTGCTTGCATCTAAAATGATATTCTTTTACCTTGTAAGCAAGAACTTTTTTGTCGATATTTGACTTGAACCAAGAAAGTTCCATTTATGGGAACAGAAGCTAATTTCTACAGTAATCAAGGTACCTCTCATGTGATTGATAACAATGGTGAAATGATCAAGAATGAGCTGTCCAAATAAGCATCAGCAAATCCATAGCGATATTTATTGCAAGTTGCAAGGAGTGGGTTCACCTACCTATCACCACCACCATGCTGGAGCTGATAACCTCCGTCACCGAGAGGCCCACATACGCCCAAGCATACTGGGTCGACAGGTTCCCAACGCTGAGCACCACACCTCCTGCCATGGCGAACAGCACCGAAGGCCAGTTGTCCTTCCAGAAAACAAATCATTCAAATTTCAGGACCAAGGAAATCGATCGACGATCCATCGGAAGGATGTTCTCATCAGTCACCAAGCTTGTGTAGTAGAGTGTCTCTCACTCACCTGGCTGAGCTGGGTGAAGAAGTTGGGCATGCCATGCTTGCTCTCCCCGAGCTGGCCGAAGGTGAGCGCGATGAGCACGGCGGCGAGCAGGTTGGTGAGGGAGTAGTCCAGGTACGTGTGCTGTGGCAGCCGGCCCCGGCGCTCCAGGAGCGTGAGCACGGCCGGCCAGGTGCCCAGGAACAGGAGCGACGCCAGCATCAGCGCGATGGCGCCGCCCTTGTCCTCGATCACGAACATCGTGAGCCCGGCTCTGGCAGAGGACAGGGAGCTCAGCAGAGGGCCTTCAGCAAGCACCTGCAAGCAGGGAAGGAGCAGATTTTTTCCGCAAATGTCAGAGACTTGAGACGCTAGTATGTGTTCTGCTGATGAAGGAGAAGCTGAATTCATCTTTGCAACTGCGGCGATTCTGTGAACTGGATATGTTTTATGGGGAATCTTTTGTCCCCTTGACAGCTGATCATTCAGCCTTTTCTGGCAGATTGCTAGAACTGAAAGTCTGAAACTGTACAACCAAAACCTGTACCTAATTCTGAAACAGATATTGCCCCTTTTTTCTGCAATTCCACGCATCCTAAATGTTCATTTCCTCTTAATTTTAGAACTAGCAACGGAAACATAAAAAGGGAGTAGAAAAAAGTGGCATAGAAAATACATATGGGAAGGAGGCTCAAATTATTTGAGAACCAAACATGAACAAGCAACCGTCCCTATCCCCACCGATGAGATTCAGATTCGGATTCGCCCCTAAATTCCCATCCAAGAACACATCACAGAAGCGGGGAAACTTAGAAGCATCCATGAGCGTGGGGAAGGAAAAGGAGAAGAGAATGGGAGGAGCCAAGCGCCGCCTACCTTGTGGCATGTGAGCAGAGAAGACGCACATGAAAGAACATGGTCCATGGCCAATTTATATATAGCAGCGACAAGCACTGCCTCTCCTCACGAACACTATCTCCTATCACACGAAAAGTCCAACTCGATCAGCGTTGGTTTGACTCGAGCGCCGCGAGCGAACGCGAGTTTGCGGCGTCTGCTACCTTCAGATTCACCAATGGCGTTGGAGCTTTATGGGCGAGTGGGAAAGGAGGAGGAGATGTCAAGGAACGGACAAGCGATGCACTCAGCACTGTTGAAAAATTATTGGACCGGCGACAGTGACCTCTTGCTCTTTTGCCTCCAAGCAATGCTAACCAAGAACACCACGCAGGGAAAGCGAAGGCCATCAACTACCTTTCAGTCGGTACGGCAGCAGTGATCTACAGACTAGTACAGAGCAAAAGGCTTTTAGGCTTGTTGCATCCAATCAGAGGTGGAGGTTTGGGTTCAAAGCTCGAATGTTGAATATTGGCACACAAGGAAGAGAGCAGCGCAACAACGGGATCAGAAGAGTGCATGCACTCATCGGTCAGAGATGTATATATGTAAATATCCTTCCAAAACACCCCCATCCCCTTCCAGCGACGCCGTCCAAGCAGAAGAGCGTTAGCAGACATGAACAGAGACCAAGGCGTCAACATCGTTGTCGACGAACAGGCATGTACGGCGCCGCGGGCGAGGGCAGCGACGGGGCTCCTCCGGCGGCGCAGTGCCCTGTTCTCTGGGGCCAAGAAGCGGAGGAGGAGGAGGCGAGGTGCAGGGTAAGAACAGAACGGGTACCTGAGTGAGACGGTGAAGATGCAGAGGGCAGAGCAAGCAAGGCCAAGAACAGATCGGCCTCCTCCTCCTCGACGTCTTCCTCTTCAGTGTTGCCAAGAACTGGTGCCGCTCTGATGCTACTTATCGAGTCGATCCATCATCCATGGTGTCAAAAAACAAAAACTAATCATGTAGTACGAGCACGAGCAGGCTGGATCCTCTGGCAGTATTGTTATTCTATTGCGCACTGGCTGAACGAATTGGAGGGCGATGATTCCGTTGAGCACGTTTGTTGTGCAAAGAAGCAGAGATTCTCTCCTCTCCTTGGCTAACAAATACTCCGGTAGTCCAGTCCGGTATCCTTTGACTTCGGATCTGGACTGTGGGATAGGAAGGACAGATTCCCCGGTCACCGATCGACCCCGGTCGAGCGAGGCGCCTCAGGATTCCCGCGCCGCGCGGCTCTGTTACGTTTGTTTGTTCTCATCCCCACTCGCTGGCTCTAACTCCGCCATGTGTGGATGTGGTTGGCCTCCGTGCCACACAAATGGGCAGAGCTGCCCAAGTTGGCCTCCACTTTAAAATTCCTTTCTTCTCCAAGGAAAAAGCGTGAGCATATATTTAATTCGAGATTCCAATGTTCGGGAAGAAGGACCATATTAGGTATTCATGCAAATGCCTGTGCGGGAGCTAACCAAAGCATTTATTAGAAGAAAATGTCCATTTTACTACCATCTTTATCCCCTCCTACCAAAATAAATTTAGACTCGATTTCCACCTATTTCACTTGGTCCAATCTACCCATAACGGGAATTCTCTTTTTTCTCTGTTCACACGTTGAGTTTTAAGCTAAATCTAATGAGTTTGCCTCAAAGTTATGGCATTGCCGAGGAGAATTGAATGACTAATTGAAGAACAAATACTTTCTCCTCTAGACTTCAGTGACGCGGATGATCACTGTCTAGACTACATTAAAGGGTTAATATGTAAAGTATACAAAGAAAGGTGCTAATCGTAGCAGAATACCACTACAAATAATTTACAACGACATATGCCGTCCTTTCTCAATAACGTCTACTGATGGTTTTGACTCATCATTACATTCACCGATGACTACTCACGATATGGGTACATATATCCCATTAAAGAATGATCCAGAGCGTTTGATAATTTAAGATATTCAAGGCTGAATTAGAGAATCAGCATAATTTAAAGACTAAAATAGCATGCTTAGAATGTAGCGGAGAGTATTATGGCAAACATACTGCTTATAGGCAGGGTCCTAGCCCATTTTCCAGGATTGGAGAGAAAACTATTCATCCATTGAAAATACATAGTATTTGAAATGTCCATTTTACTTCTGTCACTAGTCCATTTTGTCCTCATAAGCCCCTCAACAAAATTTAGGATCAATTTGCACCCTTGAATTATTTCACTTGGTCCAATCTAACCCTTAACGAGATTCCCTTTTTTTTGTTTCTCTGTTTACAAGTCGAGTTTTAAGTTAAAATTTTGCAAGATGACCTATAGCATAATGTACTATGTTAGAAAAATACATTAGAAATTTTTATGATTATTTTCCATGCAGTTTTGTATCTCTACAACCAAAATTTATATATGTTTATAATATATGAAAGTAATCATAATTTTTATTTTATTATATTTCATTTATATAAGTCATCATGTTCCCTATCCGCATAAAAAATTGAACTTAGAACTCAATTTATACACAGAGAAACAAAAAGGAGAAATTTCATTAGGGGTAGATTTGGCCAACTGAAATAATTCAGGGAGTAAATCGAGCCTGAATTTGGTTGAGGGGCTTAAGAGGACGATGTAGACCAATAGTTAAGTAAAATTGATTTTTTTATTAGAAAAGTATTCATCCCTTGGATATGCGTGAGATTGAAGCGAATGAGCGATATATAATGGTAATTTAGATTTCGGGTGTGCCACTACGGTCCACCTAGGTTAAGGCCCCATTTGGATCCATCAGCTAAACTTTATCTGCCAGGGATCCAAATGGGGCCAGCTAAATTACAGCTAAACTTTAGCTGTTAGGGATCCAAACGGGGCCAGCTAAATCACAGCTAAACTTTAGCTGAAGCTTAGAAGGTGCACTGTTCTTTTAGCTGGTTGAACCCAGCTAAAACATGTTTAAAGATAAGGTTGCCCCTTCTAAAATTAGTGCAGCCATCATTCTTTATTTTTCTATTATTTTCATGAGGGATAGCATTGTCCATTGTCTTCAATTAGTTGGAGGATCCAAACACCCCCAGCTAAAGTTTAGCTATCTCATCTTTAGCTAGCTAAAGTTTAACTCTTCCAATTAGCTAGCTAAACTTTAGTTGAGGTGGATCCAAACAGGCCCTAAGATCTGTTGGCTAAGTCTCTCCAGGTGTTTGCAGAGGTAAGGGGAATGTGCTCTATTTAGGTAAGCATCTGCCTTGGTACATTTTTCAAAAAAATATAAATATAAATATATGCCCAAATCGTTTGGACTAGTTGGAGTAGTTTATTGGAAAGGTTCTTCTTTTTCCTCTTTTGATTGATTCTCTATCTGGAATATTAGCTGGATTCGGTCACGCTTGATTCGCTCTTGGTACATTGATTACCACTAGTAGAGAAAGGGCCTTTGGTTCACCCCCTTTAGTCCCGGTATCAATTGAACCCGGGACTAAAGGTCCTTTAGTCCCGGGTCCAATGTCTGGAAGAAATAGGAGTTTCTAGTCCCGGGTGGTAGCTCCTTTTAGTCCCGGGTGGAGCCACGGGTGGTGGCTCCACCGGGGACTAATATGCTACTTTTAATCCCAGGTGGATTCACGGACCGAGAACAAAGACTCCGATGGAAATTTTTCTAAGTGTCGTGTCTTTATCATCCCCTTTGGTGCCTCAGCCTTATCCTTTCATCTCCTCCCTCCCCTCTCTCTCATCCCCACCAGGCCACCACGGCGAGCGGAGGGCAGGAGCGCACGCGCGGGGCCAGAGCGGAGGGCAGGNACGGCCACGGGCGCGGACGCCAAGGGCGCAGGCGGCCACGGGTATCACTGAAGATGCATTTTCATTTTTTGTTTGTAATTGTGTCTGTGTGAATGATTCTGTTAATGATTTGTGTGTGATTTGATTGGGAACTTGAATTTGTAAAATCTGTGATTGATTCATCAAATATGGATATATGCGATTTGAATTGATTTTGTGATGAATGAGTTGCTTTGGATTGTGATGAATAATGAGTTGCTTTGGATTGTGAAATCGAGTTGGAAAAGGTGGCTGGAGAGGGAGAGGAAGAACCCTGCAGATCATGGGCGTGGGGTGTTTCTTTTTATTTTTTTTTTGGAAAGCATTCGGTCCCGGTTGGGGTTACCCACCGGGACTAAAGGTTCTTTTAGTCCCGGGTAAATACCCGGGACTAAAGGCCTGTCTCGGCCTTTAGTCCCGGTGCCGTAGTCTTGGTTGGGGACCCGGGACTAAAGGCCTTTCTCAACCGGGACTAAAGGCCATTTCTCTACTAGTTTCTACTAGTGTACACAAATCGTTGGTGGCCTTCACGTGGTGGAGCGAGATTCACTTGGTCGGTTGACTCATGTGGATCATGCTCACCGTTCACTCTTCCTGCTCTTGCTCAAATGTTGGTACAATGATGATGACCACTGCAATTAGCTAGATTAGTTAATATGGTACGTAGTTAAATCAGGATCCTGAATTTTCTTTTGGCTAAGAGCAAATGCATATCTGTTGTTAATTTTACGGTCTAATGTGTTATGCATTCACACGTAACTTTGAGACGACTAAACACTTAATTTTTAAAGTGGGAGGAAATGGAACATGGGGAAAAAAGGAGAACAGCAAGGGAGCCAAGCACAGTCTGCTACCAGGCCACGAACTGACTTAAAAGTCCAAGTTCAACCGCACGAGTTTGACGCGCACCATGAACGTGAGTTCATGACGTCTACTACCTTCAGAATCACCAATGGCGTTGGGGCTTCATGGGATTATGGGAAGCAAGGAGGAGATGTGAAGAAACTGACAAGCAGTGCATTCATCACCGTTGAACATTATTGCTGGAGTGAGTGACAGTGACCCCCGCCCGGGTCTCCTCCGAGCAAGTGCAAAAGCATAATTTGAAAAGAAACATTTCTGAAGACACATTCTCATTGTTGTTTATAATGATGACTTTTGTTGTTTGGACTGGAATCTGAAGCTACTGAATTTAGTCAAAGAAATAAGCGAAACAGGAAACTAGTGGAGTAATTAGAGAAGTGTACTCATCAGCCTGAGGTAAACAACCAAATTAAACATGTCACCTTCGCTCATGTCAAGTCAAGTCCAAGTAAAGGAGCACTATCATAATAATGGTTGGAAGAATCCAACAAGGGAAGGTTTTTATTGTTGACCCTTGCACTTTCTCCCACAGGGAAAGAAATATCCTCCCATTTCTTTTCTTCGTTCTTTTGTTTCCACCAAAGATGGTGCGCTCTAGTCGAGAAAATAAAATAAAGGCCAGCTGCCCACCGCAGCAAGACACGCGTCCGCCGGCCGGCCGGCGGCGACTACTGATTCGGCAGCGCTCGTCGGAGCGGGGGCAGCAGGGGAAATAAATTCTGTGTGGTTTTGGTTCCTGCCGCGGCGGCGATCTCCGTTGAGCTGTGCAGAGATTCTTGGTGGTGCTCGCCTGCCTTCGTCAGCTAATAGTGCGGTGGTGCCGTTTGACTTGGGAATCTGGAGAGCGGTTGGTGACGAAGGACGGATCTTCCCCTAGCCGATCAATCAGTCAGTTTCCCGCGCCATGCGTCTCGGTTTGTTTTCTTTTCCGTGCCACAGAAACCCAAAGGCAGATTCTTTCTTGAACTTGTAAAAGCAAAGACGGAAACACATGCTACACTCGTACTTATATACAACCTACTCATATAGTAATATCTATACAAGTCCTGACTCAAAATATCAAATTTTGATGGATATGTTTTCCACCCTAATAAGAAACAAAACCAACTGTAATAATTGTGCTTTGTTAATTAGGTCCATGACGTTGAGACAGGGCGTGTTTGATTTGGGAAAATGGTGTGGGACAAAACATATCTATCCTATTTTTTCAAGTGTTTGGTTCAGGCAAGTGTGCTGGATCCATCCATTGGAGAGAATATTTTTCTCAAATGCGGGATGGATCCGTCTCCTCAAAACAAGCGGACATGGCGTCTCACTTCGCCTTTGTCTCACGCCATCTAAAATACACTCGGGCAAGGGAAAGATCGCCCCACAACATTTCACTAAGAAAGAAATATCAGCTAATCCAACCGAAATAGTCCCCGAACCCAACTTCACCCTATAGAGCCGTAACGTAATATAGGCTGACCTGACCATGACCCACTGAGTTAGCTGGACACTACCACAAATACCCCTAAGTACGAGGGCCCAAACGAACTGCACGTGCCACATTTTTTCGATAGCCGGTAAGGTTTTTTTCTTTGCTGCTACAAGCATTTGAACTTTGGTGGCTCCCTCAACTGAGGAGCTTTCCACTATGCTACAAGAGTCTCGGCCTCACCCTGTATATGCGGCACGACGGCGAATAGCTCCCAAGGGATGGCAATGCGGGTCCTGAGCTCGCAAGAAGACGAGGCGGAATAAAAAAAAAGAAAAGATAAGAATTGTGAGGATGATGTGGGGCCATGGATGATAAATGGGCCCACTAGTTGTTGTAGTTAACGCTGTTAAAGGTGGCATCCATCTCCTCATCTTTATCCCTTCAACCAAATAAGAAACTAAGATTAACCCGTCTCATTTGATCAAACATGAGACGGGATAGACCAATCAAGAAAAACTAGGAAGGGACCATCCTATTCCACCTCGTCCCTAAATAAAACACACGCTAGCCTCTGCTGCTTAAGCTTATATCAACCATCAAATAAAATAGTACACATTCGAAATTCCCATTGGTGGAAGAGCAAACATAACTGGAACAATAGCTTTGTTTTTGTCACGCTTGATTTGGTTTAGGCTGTAGCTAGTTGGCATTTGGATCCGATCCGATTCATCATTAAAAAAAATCAAAAATAAAAAATCGTTAGTGGCTTTCACCACATACCTCTCTGTGATTGGCAGCGTAGCCGATCAAAAAAGAGCACACCACGCATGTGTAGAAATATTACTCTTTAGACATTGCTCGTGCGTGTGCACCATGCGTAAAAAGGTCGCCGCTACTGCTCCCAAGCAGAAGGGAACGGGTTGTCAAAGCACGTGCCGCCTCACATAGACTTTTGCCTTTGTTCAGTTTTGTTTATATATAAATATATTATTCACCATGAGTGAGGTTGAAGTACGGCTCTTAAAAAATATTTTGTGTTGTATAAACATAGGGGGTGTTTAGATGCAGCGTTTTTCATAGTATTATTGCATTGAGTCGCGTGCCACAGAGAGAAAAAAGTGCATTGGGAGACCGCATTTTGCAAAATTTTGCAAAATGGGAGTGAACTAAACACCCCCATAGTATGGTTGCATCCTGAGGACGATGCTAGAGTAGTATGAAATTGGGATGGGATGATTCCATTCTACCTCATCCCACCAACCAAACGCACCCTAATACAACTGCTACAGTGCTATGTCTATTCATGAAATAAAATCATAGTATGTAGTACAATATTTTTTTTTTCAACGTACTGACAGCCATAGACACGTGAAATGGATATAGCTTCACTTCGTCGGCTAGATTTTTCGTGGCGGAACCAAATACTGTATTTTTTGGTAAAAGAAATCCTCATAGGTATTAACCAAAGCAGGTATCCTCACGGCTGTTTTTCAGATGTTACTATTACGCATTTCTTACCTATTAGTGTATTATTAGGTTACCGTAGGATTTTTCCCCTCTAACTGAAGCACGTGCCTGGCTAGAAATTGGGCTACCGATCGAAGTAGTCAGTCAAGTGTGCTTAGCCTAGCCGGGCATACGATGTGGTGGTGTGTTGTACACGTTTCTCCCTTTGCTACCATTTGAAGCCACGGACGCATCTCCAGATGTGGACATACGAGATCCATCGACACGTGCGTATACACGCCGCCGCCGTTGGGGTTGTTGACTCGTTTATATCGCATCTGATAGGAGCGGAGAGTTTTTTTTTTTTTACGTCTTGCCTGACACTGACAGTTTCAGACTGATCGGAATCACCCCTCACTGTCTATCTGCAGCTGTGGCAGAGCCAATACTAGGGATGTGTTTGGTTGATCCCACTATATGTTTGGTTAGAGAGACGGACGGTCCCTATTTTGTGTTTGGTTGAAGGGACCAAGGACGGACGGAGGAAACACTGTTATCTATCCGTTAGTTTTAGGGTCCATATATCATCCATACTCTGCCATGAGGCCCACGCGTCAGAGATCGCATCAGCACCAGTAGAGCTTGGCAATGGCCATGAAGGGCGGACTCGAGATCCCTGCTCCGCGCATCTGCCCGCCGTGGCCTGTCCCCCTCGGCTACTTGGCTCCGTGGCCGGCCGAATGTGGCTGCCGCGAGCCTCGTGCGTCGAGGCCGCCGCCGCCGCCGATCGCGAGATTTGGGCGCCGGAGCCGCCGCCGCCGAAGCCACCACCGCCGATGTCGCGACCTTGGGCGCCGAGGCCGCCATTGCCGATGTCGCAAGCACCGAGGCTGCCGCCGATGTCGTGAGCTACGTGGGCTGAGCAGCCATGGCTCTCACTCCTCCGCCTCCTGCCCGTCCTCCAGCCTGGCCCTGCTCCTCTGGCCGCCATCGAGCTCCGCGCCTTCCGTGGCCTTCCCGGCAGCCACTCTGGCTTCGCGCCGCCTCTGCCCGTGGTTGGAGGGAGCTGGTGGAGGGGGGGAGGGGTACGAGCTCTGTGCAGGGGACCGCCGGAGGGCCGGCCATCAAGCTCCGGGTGGGGCCCAGCAGCGACCTGGCGAGAGCGCGAACGCGCGCGTGCAGTAGCGTGGGTCGCCAGGAGACAGAGTCCGACACCGTGAGGAAGGGACGAGTCGGTCTGGCCAAATATGAGGAACCGATCCATCCCCCGTTTCTAGAGAATATTCTCATTTGATGTTGTCCTGTCCCAGCTGTCCTCCAATCAAACGCATGAAGTGATAGATCCGTCTCGCCCCATCCTGTCCCGTCCCACCAACCAAACACACCCTAGGAGCCGTCCGATCGATTTGACAGTCCATGATTAGCTCGATCGAGATCGTTTGTTCTTAACGGTGAAGCCTGAACTACTTCTCTTCACGTATTAGCCAGAGTTAGCATATAATATTAGACTAGATAGTCATGTAAATGATATATCAATAGCACATTCATTTTTATTTCTTCTTTTCTTATTTTCTCTCTCTATTTTTTACTTATATCAGAGTCCAATATCGTATCCTTGTAGACTATCGTCCCGAGAAATAGTTGGTTCACGTCCCAAAGTATCGAACCATCGTTCCAAAAAAGTATACCCCTTCGTACCAGGAATTTCAAATATATCGATCTACGTCCCGTGTACCCGTTCCTCCACCCAGTTACCAGTTGTATCGGGAACTTTGTGACACTGATGAGACACAAATTATCCAGTCACGACCAACAGAGAAATTCTGAATTTCAGAGTTCGGTCAGTGTGTGAAGACTTTCGGCCTGCTACTGACCGGCCCATCTGTTGCCAAGTTGGATTGCACAGACGTGGGCTGGACCAGGTTTCACCACACAAATTTACTGGGCTGAAATGCTATACCTATGGACTCGCTAAACCATGACTGATGCTACGTCATTTGATTGGAGAGCAAGCATAGCGGCAGTTTTTTAATTAAAGAGTAAGTGTACTACAGCGTATTTTAGCTAGAACCTATCCATGCTAACACATACCAGTTTAACAGCTGATCAACTTCCATAGTATACATAGCTACCTTTGATAAATTTTCAAACATGTTTCAACAAGAAGAATATAGTAATAAAACTACACTTAGCAACAAGAACGATGTGCTCACCTCGGCTATGTGAGCTGCATGTTTACAGCTCAAAATTCCCTTTTTTTTTGTCATGCTTACTAGACGTTTTAGCTTGAATAGAAAGACAATCGTGTGCTATGAGTGCCAGTAACCTTTTCTTTACTCCCTCCAACCACAAATAATTGAAGCTTTTGGTTTGCATGAAGTCAAAGTATTCCACCTTTTTTTATAATATTATCTATAAAATACAGAAAATCTATACTTTTATGAACTAATTTTCAAGATAAAACATTCAAACTCAACACGTAAAACATGTATATATATGCTCAAATATTTGAACGGTTAACTTGTCGGTGATATGCCTAAGAGGCAATCATAGAACAATTTGGATTGGGCTTTTGGATACTGATCCAGTAAGGAGATAGAGTCTTAATGGGTCTACAACGTGGCAGCCCATTAGCACGGCCTATATAAACAAGTGCGGGGGGCTGTGGGCGAACCACCCTCGCTACAACCCTAGTCGCTGCCGCCCCTTTTCCTCCTCGCGCCCCCGAAACCCTAGGCCGAGCGCGCGGTGCTAGCACATTGGCGCACGGCGTTCCTTCGCTGTACGTGTGGACTCCATGAAGGCGCTGCTGTTGTTGCTACGCTGATCGGCTGTGATAGCGATGAGTTGCTGCAGGACAAGGACAAGGAGGAGACGATTGTGATCGACTACTTTCTCTACATCGACGCGCATCTATGTTGGACCAGCTGCTCCAACTCTTCTTTCGCTGTGCTGTTGTCGGGGTTCTCTACCGCCGGCAAGTAATATTTCTATGATCGCGTGTCAGGGCGCTGGATGGTGGCTCAAGAGACACATGGATTTATACTGGTTCGGGCCTCCGAAGAGTAACACCCTACATCCAGTGTGAGTCAGTGTTCTCGAGTCCAAGTCTGTAGTAGGGGATACAAACTAGTCGGGAGAGGGGGTATGGTCCCAAGTCCCTGTGTGAGATGCACAGAATGTCGAGTGAGTGTTTTTCAGAGTCCTCTCTCCCTCTCAACCCTCCCCTGATCCCCTTTTATAGTCGTAAGGAGAGCGAGAAAGGAGGGGGGGTAAAAAGGGAGGAATTACTGAGCGAATTACAGTGCCAGGGTCCTCGTCGTCATTTTGCACCCTGGATCGTACGAGGGGTACAAATGCCCACTGTAGTAGTTGGTGTTGACGGAATGGGGCGCTCCGTTTGACCCGGAGCCGGCGGCGTCCGAGGAGTTGGTGGCTTCTCGGGTACGCTCCCGAGTAGTTCTCAGGCCGTGGTTGACTGGTTCTGTTCTCCCTTGGACTCCAGGTGTCGCCTTCGGACTCCAGGTGTCTCCCCATGGACTCCAGGTGTCCTTGCGTGAGCTTGCTAGCGTCCTTTCTGGGACTGTAGTTTTCCTGTTCTGACGAGACGGGCGTCCCTGTGGCTGCCGTGGCGAAGGACGGGCGCCCATCCCATTCTGACATGGCGAGTACCAAGTTGGTACGGCCCAGAATGGGTAAAAGCGGGGAATGACGCCAAGCGAGCCAGTCGGACGAGGCGGAGACTCGTCGGGCGAGGCGGAGACTCGTCGGGGGACAGTTTCCCATACGGGGCTTTCCCGAGTGGGCCTAAAACCCACTACCAGAAAACTCTCCATCGATCCACCCTCATAGGTACCGATTACTAAAGATCCGGTACCAATGCACTCTTTAGTACCGGGTCTAAACCGAGAACCCTTTGGTACCGGGTGGTACCACGATCCGGTACCAAAGGGCGTCTTTTGGTACCGGGTGGTGTTACCACCCGGTACCAAAGACACCCTTTGGTACCGGATCGTGGTACCACCCGGTACCAAAGGAGCCGGTGTCCCCTTTATCTTCCTCTCTCTCTCCCTCGTCCTCTCCAGACTCCACTTCTCCTCCTCTTCTCTCTCTCTCCCTTATCTTCTCCACAGCAGTTCTTCCCCAGGTGCTGGCGGGGCGATCGAGCAGGCGGGCGGGGCGCGCTNCCCGGTACCAAAGGAGCCGGTGTCCCCTTTATCTTCCTCTCTCTCTCTCCCCCTCGTCCTCTCCAGACTCCACTTCTCCTCCTCTTCTCTCTCTCTCCCTTATCTTCTCCACAGCAGTTCTTCCCCAGGTGCTGGCGGGGCGATCGAGCTAGGCGGGCGGGCGCGCTGGCGAGCGAGCGTGCTGGCGGGCGGGCGCGCTGGCGAGCAGCGTCTGGAGGGTCTCGATTCGCGGGCGGGCCGATGCAGCGTCTCGAGCAGGCCGCCGCCACCGCCTCCCGCGTCGGCGAGCAGGGTGAATGGGTGATTGATTTTGTTTTCATTGTTTTCCCAAAACTTGTGATTGATTTTGTTTCATTCATATCTGAAGAACCATATGCTTGAATGTCTATTGGTGTGTGAGTGTGTCTATTGTTGTTCAGATCTGTAATCCTAGGCTTGAATGTGATGAACTCGTTTGGATCCTCTTACTGAAATCGCTCTAGATGATGAACTAGATGAGAATTTGGATTTGGTGCTGTGATGATTGTTTGTAAGACCGAGATTAAAATGCACATGGGGTGAGGATTTGGATTTGGGGATTTGGATTTGGGGATTTGGATTTGGCGCGAGCTTTTTTTTTGTTTTTTGTTTTTAGTCATCGGTACCGGGTGAAAATAACCGTGACTGATGGCTTTTCTCATTAGTCACGGATGCGCGGTACCGGTTCCAAAACCCGGTACCAAAGGGGGTTTGGAACCGGTACCGATGGAGGGTTCTCCGGTAGCGGATGAAGTAGGCTTGTTCGATCTAGAGTGTTATTTCTTGTTTTAGAAGAGAAAACTGGTGATGCGTCGTTGATCAGAGGGTTGGTTGGTCACCCCGGGTCCAGGCCCTCGTCAGCTGTGCTTCTAGTGGTAATGATATGTGACCTCTACTCTCAAGTTTCCTAGGTGATATGGTAGTTATTTGGTAGTGTAGTAGATCCGTTTCCCTTCATAACTTTATAAACATCAAAATGTCAGTTATCTCATCTGCAATAGGCTGAAAGATATGAAATACCTTTGGTTCTATAAATTATTTAGAGAAAATTCCGTCAGTGCCATAGAAATTTAGACCAATTCACCCAGTGCCATAGAAATTTTTGAATTTCCTTTAGTGCCATTGAAATTTTGATTTATGCCCTCAGTGCCGTTCCGTCCATATGCTGTTATGTGTAGCTGGAAAAGACAATTTTGTCCCTCGGTCCAACCCCTCAGTGCTCCAGCTCACAATCTCCTGTGTCTCTCTCTGTCATCTCTTCCCCTCGTCATCGTCTCCCTTCATCAAAACACTCTAAATGATGCGATCTTTCGACATGGTGAAAATATCTTTGGAGAAGTTAACTTTAGGGTTTGTGATGAGGAAACGATATGATTATTTTTAGCAGACTACGGGCAGTTCACATCTGAGTAGATGTACATAAAAAACTCTCTAATTAGACTCATATCGACCTGTATCTTTCAGGAACATCTTCATAACTTTCATTGATTATTGAATTGTCCATAAGCGCAATACTCGCACTAGAGTGCGGCACTAGCCTTTCTAAGAAAAATTCTAAAGTTATTCATATGGAGTAGAGAGGTTAATTTTGATTCAGAGAGCACGGAAATAAAAGGTAAACTCTTTATGATATCAAAACATGTATGATGAGAAAATGGGGTTTTAGCTGTGAAAATTCATTTTCACAGCCAGGTTGGGCTGGAACCGGCCATGACAATAGGGCTATGATGACCGATTTTCTCATCCGACTGGTGGCTCGAACCGGCTGCGAAGAACCACTTTCACAACCGGTTCAAGCCACAAACTGGTAGCCAGTTTGAACTAGCCGCGATAATATTTTTGGGATTAAAAAGTAGTTTCATATATATCAATTTTGACAGCACAATAATACATATATACATAACACATCCATAATACATATCATCAGCACAGTGCGGCACGTATATTACAAGTACACTAGCCCAAACAGCTGAAAGCCATCACATATAATTTATATGACCCCAAGTTTTGTACTTTCCACAGACAGTCTCTTTACAAACAAGTGCCATTTTTAGTTGTATGAAACCAAAAATGCATTTCAAATTTAGATTAGATTATAATTCTTTGTGTCAAATTTGGATATTTTGAAGTCAAACTAATTACGTTACATTTAGGTGAGCCAAACACTGTTTAAATGCATATCCAAACAACATGAATTTATGTTATTTGTATCCAAACAACACTTACTTATGCCCTTAAGAAGTCCTTGAGCTCCTTGACGAAGTCGACCACGAATTTATTCTGCACGGCGTCGCTAGTGAAGAATTCGGTCCACTTCGTCGCATCCCCGTCACCTCCAATCGCCACCGCAGCGGCGACAGCGTCCGACACGTCGTCGCGCCCGAACCACCCGTCCTCGTCCCGCCGCGCCACCTCCACCCCGACGCGGAGCTCGCGCGCGAACAGCCCGGCGTTGAAGTACTGGTCGATCTTCATCGGCAGCAGCACCAGGCGGCAGCCGGCGACGAGCCCCTCCACGACGGAGCTGAACCCGGCGTGGTTCACGAAGCACCCGACGCTGCGGTGGCGCAGGATGTGCTGCTGCTGCACCCACCCCGTGTGCACCAGCCCTCTCCCCTTCGTCCTCTCCTCGAATCCCGGCGGGATGCGCGCCCTGAGCTCCGCCGCCGCGTCCGTGCCCTTGGGGAAGTTGAGCACCGCGAGGAACGGACGGGTGGTGGCCTCGAGCCCGAGGAGGAGCTCCGTCGCGGCGGCGACGGGCAGGATCGTCTCGCTTCCGAACGACGCGAAGATGACGGCGTCGTCCGGGAAGGCGGAGAGCCAGCTGGCCCACCGCTCCTCGAGCTCGCCTTGCGGTGGCTCCGGCACGACGGGCCCGGCGAGGAGCACGGGCTTGTTCCCGTACTGGGAGGAGATGTAGTCGACGTAGGGGCCTTCCATCTCCCGGCAGGTCTTCATGACGAAGCCGGCGCTGCCCTTGACGCCGGCGAGCACGCGGTCGTACGCGGACGGCATGCCGTAGAAGCTGGTGTACATGTACATAAAGTTCGCTCCCTGGTAGGCCGGCACGGAGGAGAGCGCCGAGGCCGCAGAGAATCCGGCAGGGGCCACCATGAGGTCGTGGACGGTCAGGGCGACGACGGGCGGCGCTGTCCACCGACGACGAGGCGAGCGGGGACCGTGAAGTAGGCGAAGGAGGAGGCGGAGAAGACGGAGAAGTAGAGCACCTTGGCGCCGAGAGGCGCGGCGATGTCGCAGACCCACGGGGTGGCGAAGTCGATCACCACGGCGTCCGGGCGGAGGCCGGCGAGCAGCGCGCAGACCTCCGCCCGGGTGCCGTCGACGGCGAGCTTCAGCAGCTCGGCGCCGTCGGCCGAGAGGTCCGCCGTGCTCGCGGCCCCCGCGGGCAGGCCAGGGACCGGGGGAAGGCTCAGGGGCAGGACAGTCACCGCACCGGCGGCAGATGCCAGCATGGCCTCGACGCGCGGAACGATCCCGGCGGCCGTCAGGAACGTGACGCGGATCCCGGCGCCGCCGGAGACCAGCTTGCGCGCCAGCTGCGCGAACGGGCTTATGTGGCCGAAGGCGAGCCAGGGGAACATCACGATGTGAAGGCCACCGCTGCCGGCGTCGCGTTCTCCGCCGCCCGCCATGGCACTAGATTTACTTGCCTTTCTTGGGGGGCCGTTTCAGTCTAGTGTGAATTAATGACTTGAGCTCACATCAGGTGGGGAGGATCGGGGAATCCATCGTGTTCCGGGACATCGGCTTGGGATTTTATAATGGAATTGATATACCGCACTCGAGCATTATTTCGATTGCCTCTCACACTCCTATCATTATCAACCTCTGCCTGCACGGTCTAACAATAAGGAATACATGAATATTAATATTCTATAAAAAACTATATTCAAATATAATAATAAAACTATTTTTTCTTGCGCTTTAATTAAATATTTTTCTCTTTACATCGCACTTTTTATATATGTTTTATTGAAACCTCAATTTAAGCTACAGAATTAAAATGAAAATGGTATAAGTTAGCATTTTCCATATTAATAGTGGTAGAATTAGATAATTTGAAACTATATATTAGTGTACTCTAGTATTTTGACAGATGTGGATAATTTCAATGCAAGTTTAGAGTTTGAGTTAAGTGTTAACATAAAAATCTGTATTTCATCATTTCCATGTATATTTATACTACATGGTGAGACACATCACGCATACACATCCTAAGCTAATATTTTCTATATTAACAAATAATGAAACAAATATGTAATTTAAAATCATATATTGGAGTACTTTGGGATATTTTTGTAATGACATGTTATTTTTTAATAACAACAAATGTATGTAATTTAGATGTAAATTAGAATGTTACTGTAAATTATTTTTTTATAATGACATATGTGGGTAATTTAGAAGAACATTAGGGGTCATTTTAGTTTATTTTTTATAATGGCAGAGGTAGGTAATTTATCTATATATTTAGGGGTTACTTTATGCTATTTTTATAATGGCAAAAGTGGGTACACTACCGGAAATCCGGCCTTTGCCGAGTGTCAAGATCTTTGCCGAGTGCAATTTTTCGGGCACTCGGCAAAGATTTCTTTGCCGAGTGCATTTCAAAAAACGCTCGGCAAAGAAAAAGCACTCGGCGAAGAAATCTTTGCCGAGTGTTTTTTGAAATACACTCGGCAAAGAAAATCTTTGCCGAGTGTCAAAAAAATACACTCGGCAAAGAAAATCTTTGCCGAGTGTCAAAAAAATACACTCGGCAAAGACTTCTTTGCCGAGTGCTTTTTTTTTGACACTCGGCAAAGTCATAATTAAAACCACATTTTGAAGTAGTAAATCAATTCAAATCAAAAAGTTTTGAACTACAAAGTTGTATATCTTCTCAAGATGTAGAACTTTTAGTTTGGTCATTTCTTCATTCGATAAATTCATATGAATATTGTTCACAAAATCTATATCTCTCGTAGAGTTTCCTGAAACTATAAGAGAGATCTATAAGATTTGTGAACAATATTGCTCTCACTACATCGGATGAAGAAATGACATATATCAAAGTTGTAGATCTTCAGAAGTTATACAACTTTGTAGTTAAAAACTTTTTATTTTAAATTTGTTTTGCTAATGAAAAGTATGTTTGTAGTTCTCAAAATTTGAAATTTGAGTTTTTTCAAACAACCTTGGATGAAGAAACAGTCAAAATAAGAGTTGTAGATCACAATAAGTTATGAAACTTTGTAGTTGACAACTTTTTCATTTGAAATCATCTTGTCAACGAAAACTAAGTTTGAATGTTCTCAAATTTGAAATTCAAATTTTATAAACGACCTCGGATGGAGAAACTACCAAAATAAAACTTGTAGATTTCAAAAAGTTATAAAACTTTATAGTTGAAAACTTTTTAATTTGAAATCGTTTAGGGCCTCAAACAAGCAATTTACACTCGGTTTAGTATAATATGGTAGGAATCAGAACGGTATCTAGTCACAGATGAGAGTGTGGTGCAGTGGTAAAGGGGGTCACGCGCGAGAGAGAGGTCACGGGTTCGAATCCTAGCGACTGCGTAGCGCGCGAATTTTCCGCGAAAAATGGCGCGCCTTGCGGCTTGATTGGTTGGGTGCCTTCCCATATTTGAATAAATTTTTTTGCTATTTGTTTTCGGTTTTTTTGTGCTCAGTAAATCCCCTCTTTGCCGAGTGTTTTTTTGGCACTCGGCGAATCTTTGCCGTGTGCCCGACGAGTGGCCCACGGCAAAGGCCTCTTTGCCGGCCGGGCTTTGCCGTGTGGGATTTGCCGTGAGTTACCCACGGCAAAGGCTTTGCCGTGGGTAAAACTGCCTTTGCCGTGTGCATCTGGCACACGGCAAAGGCTCGAATTCCGGTAGTGGTAAACTTTTAGAAAGTATAATAGATTCAATGGGCATGATGATTAGAGTCTACAAATGGATGACCAATTGTTTTGATTTTTGTGAGAATTTCTAGGATTTATCTTTTTGCCTAGTGTGTCTCGTGAAGATTAACGTGGAGGGTACGAAAGGAGTATCCAATTAGTCTACATATCCAAGGCTGCTTTGTCTCCCTCTCGAATGGCCTTGCGAACTCTTTCTCCATGTGAAGCGAAGTCTACGAAAAACTGTTTGGCATGACTCCAACTCTACATTTTCTTGTTCCAACTCCAAACTCTTGTTGGATCTAGCTCTGACAGGTGTTGGAGCTATCTGATGAGGACATGACACATATGCATGCGACCATGATTGGTTCATGCAATAGAGAAGGAGGAGTCCAACAAGGATGTTCCAGTAAAGAAGGAGGCCCAAGGCTAATTCAATTCGATTCAACAAGATGGAGGCCCACAGAAACTCAAGTTCGAGCCCACCTTGGAGTCCAGAAGCAGCACGCACTAAAAACACTCCCAGGTCGCATACGAAGTCCGTTTTGGATGTTCTTTATATATTTAGAAAGAGAATTTTATAGAGAATTTACAGAATTTTATGTCAATAATTGTAACTCTTTATACTAGTCTTGAGCTTGAATTGCATAACGGGCGTTATGGTGCAGAAGTGTTTGTAACATGTGTGCGTATGGTGCCTGTAACCTGTCTAATTAACTAAGAGAATCTCATGTACGTCTATTTCAATGAACTCATTCAAAATTGAAAAACACTAACTTTATTTAATATTTAAAAAACAGAGGGAGTACTAAGCCAATGGCTTCATTTTTCATATTTTAAAAAGCATATTTGCACCCAAGCTTAATGATAGTGAGAAACTTTCTGGAACAAATTAGTTAATATCCTACGCGGCAGTTGTCTTGGGAAAGAATATAAATAGCTTTTATATACTTCCAACAATCACAACACAAACATTTTTATGTACATCTCCATTCTACTGAAAACTTCATGAATGGAATGGAATATCCCCTCGCTTTCGCTTCCTGAAGCAGGGGAAACCTGCCTTGCTGCTTGAATTTCTTTGCCCCTCTTGTAGTGGATAGTTGCAACTTTTCATGCACGAGAAGTACTCCAAAAAAAATGCAATGATCGTTACAAAATACTAGTAGAATGCACTTGGGCGATGCATTTTCAAAAATTCTAGGAAACAAAAATAAATTGCTAAAAATAAGCAAGAATTTAAGATGTTGAGTCTCCAACATATCAACTTGACATACGAATGAGAATACTTGATGTATAAAAAAATATAACGTACAATAAACTCAACAAGCACCCTTTGGTGAATGAAGCTTCCACGCCTCGGCCGATCATCGCTGCTCGATCGTGTGCTGCCGTCACAGGGTTACACCACCACCAGACTTGACGCCTTGCTTTATTTTTGAGGCTTTTGTGTGCATGACTCAACTGGAGCTCTGTTATGGAGGTCACCCGTCAGGTATGTGATTGGGGAATCCATCGCGCGTGTTCCACGTGATGGGACATTGGGACTAAGACTTTATAAGGTTTTTACAAATTTGTACGGACCGAAAAAGTGTTCCACATAAAAAAAAGCCAACATCATTATTTAAAATATCGATATTTTAAATAAGGCCAGTCTCAATGGAGAGTTTCATGACATTAAATTTCAATGTCACATCAGCAAAATTGTGGACTTGACAAGGTAATTAATAGGGTGGATTTCATCAAATGAGAGAGGAGTTTTATCCCTATGAAACTCGTCTGGCACAGTTATCTAGTTCTCAGCCTAGGTAACTGTGCAATGAAACTCCCCATTGAGACTGGCCTAAGCATACACTTTGCGTCTTCAAATTAAGTAAGAGCCACAGTTGCCTTTTGCAGACAACGAAGCGCCCTCTACGCTCTCGCTCTCTCCATCCTAGACTCGGTTTAGGTGTATTGGTTCCCAAATGGGTACTAATTAGAGCATCTTCAACAGTTCCCCAATAAGCATTTCTTAATAATTAGCTAATGATGATGTCTCAATATCTCTTTCATGATTATTGCGGGAGTTACTTTTGTAGTTCCCCAATAACCCTGTCCCAATTCAACTACCGCATTGGGAGAGTCACAACTCTTCCTCTATTTAGGGAGAGTTGGGATGGATTATTGGCTTGTCCCAATAATTATTAGAAAAAGGGAAAGATACAGAGGATCTGCTGGAGCACTTTTTTCCCCCAATAACCCTACCAATTAATACGGGCAGTTGGATTGGAGAATGAGGGACTGCTGGAGATGCTCAGCAGTTCCCCAATAAACATTTCCCAATAAACAGTTAATGGGATGTCCCAATAACTATTTTATGATTATTGGGAGAGTTGCTTGTGCAGTTTCCCAATGATTATGTCCGAATCCAACTAATATATTGGGAGAGTCACAACTCCTTTTCTATTTGGAGAGAGTTGGGGTGGATTATTGGTTTGTCCTAATATTTTTTGGGAAATGAGAAAGATAAAGGGGATCTACCGGAGCATTATTTTTTTCAAAAACACTCTCAATATGTTAGTTGGATTGTGGATTGAAAGATTGCTGGAGATGCTCTACTTTGGAACTGGTACTAATAACAGATTTTTCCGGTAGTCGTTTTGCTAGTTATTGTGTACTCCGTGTTCACATAATTTTGGGTTCCCCGTATAAGTAATTTTGTTGAAAACACAGACTAGTAATTTAGTATGGTTCATTTCCTCCCTTCATACTTATTGAACTTGGTTTTTGCCGTTGTCCCACGGTTACATGATTTACCTTCCATACAAATTTTGTTTTGGTGATTTGTTAGTAGAGATGCACAAAAATCTAGTAAAAGATAATTTTGTATTTATAGCAAATGTAAAAATAATGAAGGCCAACTTCATTTAAAAGTTTTATTCAATCAACAGTTTTAAAATTAAAAACTTGGACACAAACAAAAATACTTATGTCATACGACATCTGGATACGCATAGTTAGAATTATATACACTTTTGACATATTTTTGTAACACTCCTGTGTTGATTGATATTACTAAACCCTGTCTTGGATAATCTTGCAAGATTATTAAGGATTAATTAGTGATTAGTGAGGTTAAATCCAAAAAGGAGAAAAAAAGAAATTTTGGAAGAAAGGT
This sequence comes from Alloteropsis semialata, assembly GCA_004135705.1. Classification (NCBI taxonomy): domain Eukaryota; kingdom Viridiplantae; phylum Streptophyta; class Magnoliopsida; order Poales; family Poaceae; genus Alloteropsis; species Alloteropsis semialata. The sequence goes on from CM014272.1 coordinate 18,786,141, forward strand.
TTGAGTTTGAATTTTTGGATCAAATTAGAGGCTTTGTAGTTTCCAATTTAAGCAAAATTAGCAAACAAGTGTATAAGAGAAATTGAAGCTTAATGAACCAGCTACAAGAGTTACATTGGGAGTTATCAAAGTTTACATATGAAATATGGAGAAAAAGGGACTTGATGGTGGCTGTTTCAAAGGGATGCCTTAGCTGAATCTTTTCTGAAAACGGCCGGTTGAATAGGACCAGATTCAGGGCAGCATAACTTAAGATCTAGGCCAATCCAGCTCAAGATCATATTGGAGAAAGTGAAGCTCTATATATAGGCTATAACTTTTGTATTTGAAGTTTGGAAAGTTTACATTCAAAAGGTGGAGAAAAATCGGTTTGAATCCGCTGGTTTTCGCGAGATTCAGCAAGTGCCGGTTTTGAGGCTGATATTCAGTGGCCCGTATCTCAAAATCCGTTGAGAATTAGACTAAAGTTATATTAGGGAAAATGAAGTTAGATGTTTGGGCCACAACTTTCATGCTTTGAGATTCCAGAGTTTACATATGAAATTTGAAGGAAAAGTTGAGTTAAGTTGCTGGTTTGAACGAGTTTCAGAAATCTGACGCGAGTTCAGTTAATGTTCAGTTAACAGGTTGGTTTTCTTAGCTCTTGATCTCTGTTTTGAGTGAGTTTTGGGATAAGGTTGTATAAGGGGAGTTGTAGATGAATGTACCCTCTACAAAGTTTGTATGGGATATTCACTGCGCTGACATATGGAATGAAGAGATCGGGTGATGGTTTGGGGATGGGTTCGGGCTGTTCTTTTTCAGTTCGAGCTCACAAAGTTCAGCGTCACCGCCGCCCCACCGTTCAAGCTCCGGCGCCAAATTTCGCGCGCGCCACGCGCCGGCGGGAGCGAAGCACAGAGCACGGGCAGCAAGCAGCTGCTAGCACTCGCGCCGCCCGTGGAAGGGAGAAGACCGGGCCGAGCCAGCCTTGCTCTTTTTCTCGCCTTTTCGCCCTCTTCGTCGTGCTTTGCCTCTGCTCTGTCGTCGCCGAAAATCCACCGCCGTCGCTACATCTCCGTTCGATTCCTCTCGTGAGTGAGCATCCTAGGTTAGCCTCTGCCTCGCCAACCCGTCCGCGTTCGACTTCCTCGCCCGCAACAGCCGTTCACCGAGTTCTTCAACCGCCGCCGACCTTTCTCCGTCGAGCCCGCGGTGAGCTCCACCTTCCGACCGCTCTCGTCACCGTTCAACCCCGTAGATATGTTCCTAGGGTTCTTGCGCAGCTCATGGTGGGACATGTGGTCCTGTTCCGTGCCCTGCTTGGCCGGAACGTCGTTGCGCCGCCGAGGCCATCGGTCGGTCCTCCGTCGCCGCAAGTGAGAAAGCAAGGGAGCCGTCTTTTAGAGTTCGTTTTAGCGAGAGCGCAGCGTGTCCTAGGGTGTGTAGGGGCCCGGCGTGCCATTTGTTGGCGTGGAGAGAGCGTCTTTGGAAGTTGCGGAGCGCCGCTGCCGTGGTTTTGATGTGCTGCTGCCGCGGGTGCTTGTCAGGGGAGTTCCGGTCATCCTCGGAGTGGAATTCGGACGGGGATGGATCCGTGGAGGGCTAGAACAGCTGGTCGTGAGGTTTGTGGGGGTCGAGGGTCTCGCCGTCGGCGAGTTGGCCATCGGCAGGGCCGGTCCTTGCCATGCTCAGGCGTGAGCGCGCGCGGGCGTGCGCCTGCGCGTGGAGGACGAGGGGGAAACAGGGGCGCTGGGCTGGGCCGGCCGCCGCCGAGCGCTGCTGGGCCGGATGCTGGCCGAGTGGAGGAGGAATGAAGGAGTGGGCTGAGCCGGGCCAGAGCGCCAGCAGGAGGAAAAGAGAAGAGAGAGTTGGGCCGAGCCGGTTCGGGCCGGTTGGAAGGAAAGGAGAGAAAGAGAAAAGAGAAAGAGGGAAATGGGCCGGGCCCAGGGGTCGGCCCAAGAGGATGGATTTGGGCTGCGGGTTGGATCAAGGAAAAGCCAGGGGGTTTGCTGCAAAATCGGGAAGATTTAGGTTTTATTAGGTTTTTAATGTTTTTAGAAATGCATTTCAATAGGAATAATACTTAGAAATGCATATTTTTTTGTAGGAAGCTCTAAAATTAATGAAATAAATTTTATTGCAATAGTTGCATTTTTCTTTATGCATTTAGATTGTTGTTTAGTATATTAGATGTTTTATAATTATTATCCTTGTTTTTAGGGTGAGTTTAAGGGTTTGATTAATTAGAAAATAGGTTTTTAATTAGTGATTCTCTTGTTTATAATCCTCAAATATGTTAATTAATTCTTGCATGCTAATTAGATGTTTATCAAAGTTTAGGGTGGTTAAGGGTCTCTAATTTAATTCTTCCATGTTTTTGCATCATATCGTGTAGACCAGGATCCATTGCAGCCCGAGTTGGTGGAGGTCCCCGACGACGTCCAGGAGGGGGACGAGGTGGTGTTCGAGGCGGAGACCGAAGCCGTTCCGCAAGCCCCTGTTGCTACAGAGCCGGAGATCTGTGAGCCGGGCAAGCCCCGGAGCATACCCGTCCCAGTACTAACGTAATTAAAGTTGTTATGATTGAGCTCATGTTTGTGCATTAGATTAGAATAGAGTGAATCTTATTTTAATGCATAATGCATCCTTGTTTACAGCATCTCTGCCACCTTTTCAAAAAGATAGAGTAGAGTCGCTTAGATCTGTTCACAATAGTAAGTCAAGTGTTATCCCAATCACCAGCCAGTAGGTAATGTTGGCATTAGAGGGCTAAATCTGTTTAGTAAGTGTTTGAAGGTGTTGGGCAGGACGTATGGTTGGTGGTCAAGTAATATGTTGGACGTTTTGATAGTTTGAGTTGGTCCTGCCCACTGGTAAGTTTGGGAGTTGCTGTGGTCTGCCTGTGGTCAAGCTTTGAACGTACTGGGCACATACCGGTATAGAGAGCCGGGAAACTGATGTACTTCTGTGGTACTAACGGTTGAACTGTGACTCACCATGTCTGGCGAGGGATGTTGGCGGGGTCATAGTCAGTAACCCACATGCCTTTGCCTGGGCACTGTGTAGGGAATGGGGATGCGACCCCGGGCTATGTGGGCACAGTTCAGGCAATAGTGACCGCAACGGGAAAGGTAGCTTCGTGTGGCCTTCCGGGGGCGCGCACGCGACGTGTGTTCCAGGTTTATCCCCTGCAGGGTTTGAAATCGATTCGAATCGCCGAGTGTCACAGTTTTGATACATGCTTGATCTTGACAGATAGTTTATTGCATGTTTATGTAAATGTTCAGCTTTCATATTTGCCATGCCTTGTTTTTCCTACTGTTGGCAATACAGATTGGCTCACCTAGCTGAATAGGCTGTTATCTTGTAAAATTTAATTTTTAGTAATTAGAACTATAACCTAATAAGCTATGTCTTGCTAGAGTCTGTTGTTTCTGTTTAACTTCACAGCCTTGCATGTCCTTGTTTTCCCTTAGAATAGTTTGTCGGGTAAGTCTAGCTGAGTACCTTTGTACTCAGGGTTCTTTGACCCTTGTTGCAGCTGAGCCCGAGGAGTAGGCTGTTGCTGGCGTCGTGGCCGTCCGTGGACTCAGTCATGTCAGGGCATGACATGATCTGATGTTAGTCTGTTCTATTACCTTGTTAAACTGTTGCTGAACTTAGAACCTGTGTAATATTTAAATTTGAGCTACTCTGGTTTGTATAATTCTTACCTGTCTGTGTTGTATATTTCACCTGTGCAATACCTGTGATGCTTCCTCTGGTGTTGGGATCCTGAGTATTTGTGATGAGACAGCTGACAGTGAACACTCGATGGAACCCCGAACTTATGCTGACCCAGGTGTGTGACGTGTTCGTGTTTCACACTACAGATCACACCTGAGTCAGTTTAAGTAGGGCTGTTCCGTCACAATTTTAATCCTAAATTTAACCATGTAAATCATGATAAAAGTTAGTGATCTTGTGACAAGTGACAACATAAAAGACATTCATTGATTTTGTGGTTAAAATGTCATCATTCTCATTGGCAACTGGCAAAATCAATCATAGCACCGCAACACATCATGTCCGCTTTGCCTGTCACGTGACGACTTGTCCACAACCTTGGCTCGGCTTGGCAAGTGAGTGAACACGCATGTGGCATGCCAATATCGTTTTACCAACTTCACATATATGGTGTGCATGAAGTTCACCTATAAGTTGGTTGGGATCATCTCAATTGTCAATTTGGTAGTATCCACTTTTTACTCTCTTACATTTAGTCGTGGGCCTTAAATATTTTAGATTTAGTTGGAAATATAAGTGGCTAGCCCAATTAAATCCAACAATCCCTACCAATATTCAAATGAGAAATTCTCTCAGTTTTACTGCTGTTTTCATATACTAGTGTTTTGGTGGAGAGTAGAAAAATATCCACGACTGGCCAGTGGACTATGCCTTAAATTAGCAGTCTTGCGTGAACAAGTTTCCCCTGTGCCCCTTTACGGATACTAGGTTACTAAAGCATCCGCATGATTAGGACCATATAAGTCATATTCTGGGCCTTTCATAAGTATCTAGAGATCACCCAATTTCAGATACTATGTGACTAGCAATTGAAGTGATATAGGTGTAGTTCTTATATGATGTTGTATAGGTCAAAGCCTCTGCTTCGTTAAGCCAGTCAAATTACATTAAAGTATACACCATCCTTCCATACAAACTTAAAAGAGAAATGCATCCTTTATTGGAACGTGCCTTTTCAAAGGTTCTCTTCTCTCAGTCAAACAATAGCTTGTTTCACCATCCTAATTCATGGGATCTTCGATCACGCAGGACATGCTACCACTATAGAATGACTCACATGGGACCCAAGCCGAATTCCTTGGATGAAAAGTCTATCATATTTTTTGAAAAGATCCTTTATGAATTTTTCTTCCTGATTCTTAGCCGTCTAAACATAGTCCAAGGCAATTATTTTGGAGGTTCTCATTTTTCTAACAGATTTCAGCCACCTCTTCACATGTCTTGATGACTTCATATTATACTTAGAACTGTTTACCTTGACAATCATAGTTTGATTGTCACATTTCATTAGAATTGGCAGTATTGTTTTCTCAATAGTGGCCAAATCCATTGGGAAATCATGAAGCCACTCAGCCTCAGTAGTGGCAGTATCTAATGCTGTTAGTTTTGCTTCCATTGTTGACCTCGTTAAGATGGTCTGTTTGCAAGACTTCGAGGAAATAACACCACCAACAAGAGTAAATAGATGTCCAAATGTGGTTTTTAATTCATCATCATCAGAAATCTAATTTGAATCACTAAGACCCTCTAGTACATTTGGGTACCCGGTATAGTGAGTTCCATATCTCATTGACCCACTAGGTTGTCCATTACCCTTTCAAGAGCGTTCCAATGATCATCTCCTACGTTGAAAAGAAACCTGCTGAGTTTGCTCACATCAAAAAATATGTTAGCTAGGCCTTGTTGCGCTAGCTAGGTACATGAGTGAGCCAAAGATATAGGAGTATCTTGGCTGATCTCTTATTATCTTTTTGTTCTTCCTTAATAGTTTACCAACAGATTTGCATACGGTGTTGGATCAAATTTGCAATCACTATACCCAAAGCCAATCAAGATCTTTTCCACATAGTGGGATCGTGTAAGCGTCACCCCACCATCACCTTCTCTGACTAGTTTAATATTTAGGATAACATCAGCTTCTGTTAAATCCTTTGTATCAAAATTTTGAGATAAGAAGTTCCTGACCTCCTTTATGACGTCAAGACTTGTCCCAAAAATAAGTATGTCATCAACATACAAGCATATGGTCACTCCTCGGCCCCCACCACTGTGATAGTACTCACACTTGTCAGCTTCGTTCATAACAATGCTATAACAACCTAGGTGTTTAATTATCCTAAGGTCAATAAGCACTAATAAGGAGAAATATAAAGGAATAGGAAATTGAGAGCTGCTCAGTAAGCACAAACTTGCCCTAGGGGTATTTTGGTAATTTTGCACCTTGGAAAGGTTATCCAAGTCAAACTAGAGGAAGTGTCTACAAATAATAGCAAAGGGTCAAATACACTTGAATTGGCCAAGTTTGAGAAGAATTAAAACTTGAAAGATTAAATTTGGAAGGATTTTGCTATCACATGTGATTATGGTGATTGGGCATCTTAAGAGGCTTAAATTTTGAGAAAATGCCTAAACACCATATGTTGGAAATGATTGATCTTTGAATTACAAGAGTTGGACTACATGATAGAGTAGATGTGGGTCAAGGATTAAACATATACTATTTATGGCATAGGGTTCAAGTTCGATTGTTAAGCTGATTTACTTCTAAAACTTGGCAAATATTTGTTAAGCTGATTTACTTCTAAGACTTGGAAAATATTCTAAGTGCTGGAAACAGAGATGAAGGGGCATGTTTGAACTAGAATTTTGAGAAAATTTTCTATGTAATCAAGTTGATGTTTTGCTCCAAATGGATACACTTATCTACAGACAACACACTCATGTACGTTTGGACCAAAGGTTTGAAGGTTTGGATATTTAAAACAGTAACCAAAGTTTGATGAATTTCACTAGAATGTCAAAACTGATTTTCTGAATAGGGAGTCATTGGTACAGTGGTTTTGATCAATGCTTAGAGCCCGATATCTCTCAATTCGTTGAATTATACATCAAGGTTACATCTATAGAATTGTAGAGATATATATAGGATACAACTTTGGTTGTATATGTTTGAAAACTTTATACACAAAACTTGGAGAAAATTGGAGTGAAAAGCGTCAGTTTCAGAAAAATATTCAGAGAGAGCTTGCATGTTTTGGTGTTCAGTATTTTGGACCAAACTTCAGAGCTCGATTTATCCCAATCCGTTGATCTTTGGTTCATAGTATTTACACGCGTTTTGCAGCCCTATGAAACAACTAAAACTTTTATTATTGGAGGAAGAATAGTTTTAATTCAGAATTTGGAAAACATTTGACTCAACCTCGGTGGTTTTGAATGAATTCAGCTGTTAACTGAAATCTGAATGAACACAGCGAGTTCAGTGTTTTTGCCGAGATGAGAGCTTCATGACTCTTGATTCTTTGAGTATTAGGCCATAGTGTGCATATGGGATTTAAAGCTCTATATACCAGCTAAAACTTTACTGAGGAGAGACGAAAATGTATATTTGAAATTTGGAGCAAATTTGGACTGAAGTCATCAGGTTTGAAGGAAATTCAGGAGTTTAGAAACTGCAAGCTTACAAAGCCTATGTTTTGATCGAGGTTCATAAGTGAATAGTTCTCAAACCTCTAATCTCTAAACCAAAGTACCAAACTACAATCTGTAGCCCCATATGTCAGCTACAAAAGTTAGTAGTGATGTCTGATGTACAGCAAGTAGGTGTTCAGTTTGAAAGAAATTCAATCATCAAATGTGCAGGTTCAAAACACATACGCGTGCTGCATCTGGCCAGAAAGGAACTAAAGGCATCAGTTGCTTGCCTGCTTGCTCGCCGACGCCAGCCGCTGTAAGATCCCCATAGAACCTCGATGCTGCACGCACCTGCTTGCGTGGCCAGCTCAAGCTGCTGTTGGCACCTTCCACCGACGTGGTAATTAAAGCTCGAGGAGAATAAGGTCGTCATACTGGCTTCATTTTTACGATCATCATGGAAGCAATTGGTGATGAATACTCTTGCCGGGAAAATCACTATCAACTTTAATGTGACAGTTGTATATTTATTGGAGGTGGAGTCCTTCGCTACTACAGAAAATATTTGTAAGAGCCAGAATTTTTTTTAGGGACGGACTAAAAGGCGACGCACTCATACAAATGCGCGCGCTACTATAGCTAAGGCTGCCCCTGATAATGCATTTCTAGGGGCGGGTCATGTCATGAGCCGCCTCTACAAATGCTGCCCTTTCCAGGGGCAGCCCATGCCATGACCCGCCCCAAGAAATGCATTATCAGGGGGCGGCCCATGCCATGACCCGCCCCTGGAAAGTATGTTTGTAGTTGACTAGCACGAAATTTGAGATTTTTCAAAAGACCTCGAATGGGAAAACAGTCAAAATAAAAGTTGTAGATCACAATGAGTTATGAAACTTTGTAGTTGACAACTTTTTTATTTGAAATCATCTTGTCAACGAAAACTAAGTTTTATTTGTCTCAAATTTGAAATTCAAATTCTGTAAACGACCTCGGATGGAGAAACCACTAAAATGAAAAATGTAGATTTCAAAAGTTATGAAACTTTGTAGTTGACAACTTTTTAATTTGAATTCATTTAGGGTCTCAAACAAGCAATTTACACTCGGTTTAGTATAATATGGGAGGAATCAAAACAGAATCTAAACATAAGAGTGTGGTGCAGTGGTAGAGGAGGTTACGCGCGAGGGAGAGGTCGTGAGTTCAAATCCCACCAGCCGCGGAACGCGCGAATTTTGCGCGAAAAATGGCGCGACTTGGGACGGTTGGAGGCCTTCCCACATTAAAATCATTTTTTGCTATTTTTTCGATTCAGGGGCGGGCCATGCCATTACCCGCCCCTGGAAATGCGTTTGCTGGGGCGGTCTACTAACCCGCCCCTGCAAATGGCCATTTTTAGCAGCCAAGAGCATGGGCGGATTTCGGCGCCGCCTCTGGAAACGCCCATTAAACCACTCCTACAAACGTTTTCTGTAGTAGTGGAATCATCATCCTTAGGTGATCAAGCATTAAATATTTCAAGTGGAGCATGCAAAGTCAAAAATCACGGGAAGAAGAAAGGCCAAAGCAAGGGCAGCCGCACATGCCATCTTCATGACAAAGAGGGACACATGATAAAATAATGTCCAAATTTGAAAACTATGAGACTAGTATGCTTAGTGGCAAGTAAGGATGAAGCTGATGTATTTATCATCAGTCAACCAGGTACAATTCATGAATGGATATTAGATCCAGAGAGTTGCTTCCATATATGTTCAGTGAGTGAGATGTTTGATGAAGAATCTCTGCGCCCGGCGAATGGAACTGTTCACATGGCAGATTGCAAAGAGTATGTCGTCAATGAGGTGGGAACAATTACATAGGAGATGCATAATGGAACACATTGCACAGTAATGGGAGTTCGGTATATCCCGGGGTTGAAAAAGAATCTAAAATTTGTGAGGTCGCTAGAATTTCAAAGTTGTGGCTTATTGCTTCAATGTGAAGTCATGCGAGTTACTTAAAAAGGCCACGTAATCATGAAAAGCATCTGGATTAATAGAAAATACCGAGTGATAGGAAATCATAAAAGTGGTCCAACCATTGGGAGATTTGGTAAAAATCCTAATCAGGAGAAGGAAGTTGTCTCATCATTGACAGGCACTCAAATCCCTGTTGTGGTTAAGTGCAAGATTGCAAAGATGGTTAAAAAAAAATCTAACAATCGTAGAGGCGAAACTGCAAGTTGTTGGAAGAAGGAAGACATGGTAGGACCGACCACATAGTACCAACGAGCAGATAGAGCTCAGAGATGGTACACACCTGTGGCATGGATGGTCGTAGGAGAAGATGGTGTGGTTAACCAAACTACACAACGAAGGAGCTCTCAGGTAGAGGGTCCAGGCGCTCCAGCCCGGACACTAACATGCTCATCATGGTGATGTGCATGAGCCCTTGTGGTGGAGGCTCTCTTGTGGTGGGAGTATAAAAACTAAAAAAGAAACCGATTTGGAGCGAATTCTTGGAGGAGCACGATGACTTCGAAGGATTAGAGTGAAGGTGGAGATTGTTGTACGGTGAATAAAATCCTACTTAGACTAGGATTCAATAGGTGTGTGCTATTAGGACTTGTAGTTCTACTAGGACTTGAGCATGTAATCCTACTAAGTATAGGACTTCTACTTGCATGTATGAGAGCCTTGGAGGGGACTATACAAACAAGGGAGTGAAGGTTCAAGGAGTCAAGCAAGCCAAAGGGCACACAAGGTCTCATCCAAGGCTTGTGAGGAGCAATTTGGAGCTCTCAAGAGGGATAGGCTAGACAATTCTATAGCACTAAATTCTTTTATAGGACAAGGTTCAAAGGGTTCTAGAGGGATAAGTAGAGTTATGAGGGAGCGACAATCACTTGTACTCTTTTGGAGCTGTATTACGGTCGGCTTCGCCAAAATCCTATTCTCTTATCGTGATTGCTTCAACGCCATTATTTAGAGTTCATCTACTTTGTTCTTGATATGGTAGAAGTTCGTGTCTTACTCACAATATCCTTTCAAGATGTGGGGCTGCTGCGTATAACGAGGGTGTCAGATCCTAACATTATGGTCAAGGAGTAAGATGTGAATAAGTATCAAATAAATCTTCTCATCTTTCTGAGTATAGCCTTTAGAATAAGTCTTGCCTTATATTTCTCAATAGTACCATTAGGCCTAAGATTTTTCTGGAACACTCACTTACATCTAACAGGTTTGCACCCATAAAGACTTTCAATAACTTCCCAATTTTCATTAGGCATAATAGAATCCATATCACTCAGTATCACTTCCTTCCAATAGTTGGTGCTAGGAGAGGCATATGCTTCTTCAATGGGTTCTTGGACTGTCATCCACAAGATACACAATAAAATCATCACTAGGGACTTTATAGTCTTTTGTCTCTTGCTCATCGTAGAAGCTTTATTGTCATCCTCCAACTTTTCGGAATGTGTTTGTTTATTATGTTCAATGAAGATAGCAGGTTCACCATTGTTAGACAATTCTCTACAAGAAGTGCTATTTTCCTGTCTCATAGGAAAAATGTCCTAAAAAAGTGTATCATCTCTAGACTCCATAATTGTACCAACATTAACGTTCGGTACTCCAGATTTTCACTATTAAGAATCTATAATGAACGTTATGTAGAGATGTTGACACCAGATTTTGACTCGGTTGGTGTAAAAGGAATATTGTATTAAGGAATGCCAGGAAGCCAAGGCTGAGGCCGAGTCCGATTCTAACTTGAAGGTCTCCAATTCCGATCGGGGGTTGTCCGATGGAGTCCTGATCGGACACGGGGAGAAGAAGGCCGAAGTGTTTACGACTTTGAAAGATAGGATGCGTCTAGAAGCTTCTACAAGGCCTAATTATACGGAAATTGTAATAATTTTGGTAGTATAGATTAGTTTGCTTTAAATAAATTAGAGATATTGTTGTAGCCGACAAGGATTAGCTAGATTTCCAGGGTATAAATATAAACCCTGCGCCATTGTAAAGAACGTTCACACAACCAATCAATACAACACAACTTTCGGCCCTCGCGCCAACAAACTTTTTCGTCGAGTTCTTCAGCAAGCAGGGTTGCATCATCTTGACCTCTGGTTTGTCTGTAAGTGCGACATCTATCGAGTTAATCTAAGCTTTAGATTGAGGCATATCGCCCTTCTTTGTTTAGTTAATTCACCAACTTAATGAGATGTTCTAGGCTTTAGATTGAGCCGTATCGCCCTTCTTCGTTTAGATCGCTCACTCTTTACCGTATCTTGTTAATTTTATCTTATCGGCTTACATTTGTTTAAAGATCTATTTGTTTTATCGTGTTCTAAGCTTCATAATAGATCTGTTCATATCGTTTATATAGCTGATTTAGATTTAATTAACAAGTTACAAATAAATCTGGTTTAAACAAATTCTTTGATGTACATCGATCTACCGGAGTAAATAGGTTAAATCGGTGCCTACTAGCAACGCTGTCTCAAAATTGATCCGATTGTTAGTGACACAGGATTCAGTTTATTTAATGCTTTTGGAAACATATATAATAAAGAATAGTTTAAGTTAGGTTTATCTCCGATTCGGCTTTTATAGTCGATGATTTGTTTTAATATATTTCACATCCTCATGAATCGGACTCAAGGCCGATGGTTCATGCTTGCATCGGACTTCTCTTCATGTTGATCCGATTGCTGGAACGAATCAGAGCTTTGGCTGATGAGTTTCTTTTGGTTTACTGATTAAACTTTACCTTGTCAATTTCAGGTCAAATTGACTGGCACACCCTGAACCTCAAGATTTTGGACCTGCACTGAAGTGAAGCAAATTTTCCAGGCCACAACGTTAATTTTCGAGAGTCAACGTCTGACTTTTTAGACGTCAACAAGAGCATAACCAAAAGATACACAATTCACAGTTCTAGATCATATTTCTTGGTTATTGGCACATTGACCTTTGCCAAACAAACCCAAGTCCATAATAAGAATATGTAAGTCTTTTTCTAGGAACAAGATTCAAGACATGACATGCTGTCACTATAGCCTCACTCCACGATTCCTTAGAAAGCCCCACTGTGTCTAACATGGCGTTAACCAAATAAAATAGAGCGTGGTTCTTTCTCTCGGCAACCCCATTTGACTTAGGTGAATAGAGAGGTGTCCTCTCATGAGTTATGTCGTGTTCCTAACCGAATAAAGTAAAAACATTTAAAATTATGATCCGACCTTATATGTTTGATCTTTCTCTCAAGTTGATTTTTTACTTCAGCTTTATAGATCTTATAATAATGCATCACTTCATCTTTTGGTTTGAACAAATAAATATAGCTGAATCTAGCAAAACCGTATATTAAAGTCATGAAATAATTTTTACCACCCTTTGTCAACACGCTATTTATCCAAAAAATCAGACTGAATGAGTTCTAATGGTGCCACGTTCCTTGCCTCCATAGCCTTGTGAGGTTTGCGAGATTTTTTGACTAGGGTAAATTTATGAATTAAATTTTAACAAGCCATCAGTGTCATACAACCAAAATTAACGCAATAAAGTCGTGAATGCCATACATTAGACTCATCCTCAATGTTAACCACATGATTCATTACTTTATTACAACTAGCAGACAAGAAAAAGAGAACAAATAAAAGTTCTATTATTAGAAAGCACACAATTATTGGACTCAAATACTAATTTTAAAATCATCTCTACACAGTAGATAACCGTTGACTAAGTTCATCTTGATAGTAGGGACATGCAGCACGTTCTTCAATTGCATTGTCTTTCCTGAAGTAAGATTCGGATCAACCGTACCAACACCAAAAACAAGAGAATGTCATCCATTCCCCCATCAACTAAGGAAGTATCTCCACCGACCTCATAAGAAGAAAACAAAGCAATGCCAGCACACACATGAATATGAGCACATGTTTCAACCCACCAATTAGGTGAGTGACAAAAATGATAGAACCATAGGCAAATGATTACCGTACCTTGATGTTCCACTAGTTTCATCGCTAACGACAATGTTGGCAAACTTGGGCCTATACTTGCTCTCTTTGCATAGTGCCCCTTGAGACCTAGCAATTGCCCTGGCCTTTGTTCTGCTGGCTCTTCTTTTTCTTAAAATTGGTTGCTTTATTAGTCTTGATCTCCATCTTGTTCTTCTTGTTATGAAAGTGTTTGGGATTGTTTTTCTACACCTGATTAGCAATGAAAGATCCAACAATTTGATAAAATCTAACCAATCAAACAAGCAACCAACTAAAACAGGGTAGATACCAACCTTGATCCAAGCTATAGTTGTTCAATCTTCACAATTCGGGCCCCTCCATGAAAACAATTGGTGAGAAATAGCCTCTAAAATGATGAACAACATCCCCATAAAATTCATGTCAAATTTAATAAAATCTGATAAATCAAACAAACTACCAACAACAAGAGTGTGTAGACACCATCCTTTGAACCAACCTTGAGCTGTGCATCCTTCACAATTTTCGAGCCGGTTCTAGCTATGAACTGGTTGTGAAAATGGTCAATATTTTCACAGCCGGTTGGGGCCGTGAACCAATGACCACTAAAAATGCTTCTGCCCCACTTTTCTAAAACTTGCTGTAAAATTGGTGCCTTTAAAAAGTAATTCTATAGTAGTCGCTCTATTTTTTCACCAAGCAACATGTCATCTTGTTTTGATAAATCTTTGAGTTGATTCCTTCCATTCTGGATGTAAGCTTAATAGACATGAGTACCATTTTTTCTATAGCTCGATTTAAGTCTTAATATATAAATCTCCTGTTGGGAGCAATGTTGAGAAGAAGAATTGGCAGCACGTATTGAGGCATTGGCATAGCATCCGTTCATCACCATGATCAAGATCGCAAACAGCTCAATATCATTCATTCTTCCTTTTGAATCAATGACATTGTCAACAACACTGTTTTCTCTTCTTTTATTCAGCTACATGCCATGATTTCAGGGGTTGTGTACATTGGCATTTATGCGGTTCTTCATCCCAGAGCACTGCATAAGTAACTATATTTTCAGGCAATATGCCAATTTAAGAGTAATTGTTGACCATAGTTTAAATAGTATCACCCACAACCACAAAATGTCCGTTTTTTGAAACAAGAGTGAGTTGTATCAACTAATTTTACATGTGAGCAGTCATGATCGTTCCTGAAAAACTGCAAAGCTAAGCTGGATTCATTTGCTTCAATAGGCAACAAAAAAAAAACTTAAAAACAAAATGGAACAAAGTTACTCCAGGGCTTCACTTGTAAAACAAATAATTCGTAACCCTGATAGAATCGTGGACATGTGCTTTGAGCCAGATGCGATACATGTTGGTGTCCTAATTGCATTATTGTTGCCTCAAAATATACAGTTTGTTCGGGATGTGTGTGTATTTTTTAGTCCAATGCCATGGTGTAGTACTAATCAGAATCAACGTAATGCAGCCTGTTGCTATCTAAGGCCATCCCCAACCCAAGTAGTTTCCATACTTGCCATGTCATCTAGATACTAGTATGGAAACTATAGTCCTAATGCATGATTTCGTCAAAATAAATCATCATCCAATCCTATCTCTTCTCTCTCCATTCCTCCTCCAATTCCCTTTCTTCTTGTCTTGGTCTTGCGTAGACATGGTTTCTCATGCAAGAAACCATGTTTATCTCTTTCCTCATTAACTCTTACGCCACATCAGACTTTTGCTTACTTATCATGGTATTTAATGCTATGGAAACTATCCTAGTCATTAGGTTGGGGATGGCCTAACTATGCTTAGACCCGAAAAAGATATATCTGAAATAGAGTATATTTGAAGATCAACTATATCTATGCGCACTTGTATAAACAAATCTCCGTCCTTAAAAGGTTGTCTGATCTATTGTCACTGCATTATTTGTTTGTTGGCCCGTTGAAGAACTTTTCTATAATCCTTACATATATTTATTGAGTAAAGGGCTCTTATCCTGCTTGTAAATCCATGGATATATGAACTCAGAGGAATCTCTCCAGCCATCTTCTCTTCCTTCCCATTTGCTATTGTGGTTGCTTATCATGACGAACTCCACCCTTTTTATTTTACTATATAACTCTTTAGATTTTTCTACTGTTCGGACTTGGGAGTCTTAATCTATGATCGAATCTGTCTCTTTCAATTTTATTTCAGAATTCTAGGTACCCTCGATCTGAAATTTGCCATCTTAATTATTTCAAAGCACAATGCATTATCTCGGTTCCACTCTAGAATGAATTAAAATAACTAAATATCATTTTTTGGTCGAAAGTCTTAACCTATGTCTCGTCTGTTGAGAACACCAATGGCGAAGCGCTGGCAGCGCTGACATTAGAATTGTTAAAGCCTCTCCTGTCAGTCCTGCCTCACTCTTCCCGTCCTCGATCAGTGTTCTCGCACAGCGACTCAGATGTCAATGATTCATATAGCTCAATAATGTAGATCACTCTTTTATTTCCAATCAAAATCACTTATAAGTCTCAACAGCAAAGTTTCTCAAGTTGCTTGCCACAGATAATTCTCTGTTGTAGGGAGACATCACGCTGTCAGTTGCTGCAATTCTGTATTGTGGTGGAATGGGCGAAAATAACCCTGCTTCAGCCGCAAACTTCAGGGGCAAGAGTGGGAATTGCACTGTCCATTCTCCTCTCCAGTCTCCACATATAGACGACTGTGCCTCTGTGGGGATGCCAAATTAATGCAGCAACAACCATCACTCACTCGTCACAGCTCTCTCCGTGCGTCCTCTTCGTGCTGTGCCCAAGATGCGCGTCATCGAGGACAAGGGCGGCGCCATCGCCGTGATGCTGGTGTCGCTCTTCTTCATCGGCACTTTCCCGGCCATCATGACGCTGCTGGAGCGCAGAGGCCGGCTGCCGCAGCACACGTACCTGGACTACTCCTCCACCAACCTGCTCGCCGCCGTCCTCATCGCCGTCACGCTCGGCCAGGCCGGGGAGCCCAAGCCCGGCATGCCAAACTTCTTCACCCAGCTCACCCAGGTGACCTCTTTTTCCCCCTCCCTTCCAGCTTCTTCAGCTCCATCTGCTTAATTAAGCTGATTCAAGGCAGTTTATAACTTTATATATGGTGCCACTATCACAACACAAGCTCATGGTAACTGGTCAATGTGCCCTGGCTGGCATTGTGATGGCAGATTCATGACAACTGGCCTTCAGTGCTTTTCGCAATGGCGGGCGGGCTCTTCCTCGGCCTCGGAAACCTGGTGTCGCAGTATGCGTGGGCATTTGCCGGCCTGTCAGTGACCAACATCATCTGCTCCAGCATGACTGTTGTTATAGGTTTGGAGAATTGGAGATCAAGCTTACATCTCTGGCTGGACCCTGAACAACATTGCTGGTTGTGGCTAATTTTCCCATGAACTAACATCATATATGTTTCAGGCACAACCATGAACTATTTTCTTGATGGGCGCATAAACCGGGCCGAGATCCTCTTCCCCGGTGTCGCGTGCTTCCTCATCGCAGTCTTCCTCGGCTCTGCTGTCCATTCTTCAAATGCTAAGGATGACCAGAAGAAGCTCAGCATGTAGGTCACCAGTTTGTTGAGCTTCAGCAATATATTCAACTCCTTGTCCTTGTCAGTAACTTAAATATCAATGAGCACAATTTGTTTGCAGGGTGGAGAACAGAGGCGTCCAGCTCACCGGCGATCTCGCCGGCAAAGGTAGTATTATTTGATCATCTAAATGATGAGCCGATTATACCATATCATGAATAAGTTATTTATGAGGAAACTTCTTGGTTGTTGTTTGCCACCAACAGTGCAGCCGGATCCTAAACAACCCGGCGAAGATACCAATGCTGTCGTCGGTCAAGCGAAACCCGGCACGGCTGAGTTCATCATCGAGGTCGAGAAGAGGAGATCGATCAAGGTCGGATGTGCAATAGTATTCAAAGATTTTTTAAGCTCGTGCGCGCAGCTCCAACGGAAGGGATTAATTTCTCACCGATAAAAAATTGATAAACCCGATAATCCTATTTATCTGCAAGGTTCAGTAAAAGAAAATTTATCACCGAAAAATTAATTTTCAGTTGAATTTACATGCAGTTGACTGGTCGACCCATGTAAAAGTGTGATATTATCCTATTTCTATATTATTACATGTAATTTGCTATGTTAAATAGTTTGGACACCATTGTGTAATTTTCTATAAAAATTGAGCCAATTTTTTGTATAAATTTTGAAAAAAAGCAATCCAATAAACCGATAGATTTCCCGTAAACCCATTTATTGTAACCTCCGGTATATTTTTTTTACACATAATGTTAACCCTACTCTGAAGTGACACACTGTGTGTGTGATGCAGGTGTTTGGGTCTGACAAGCTGCTGGGCCTGGGCCTGGTGTTCTTCGCCGGGGCGTGCTTCTCGCTCTTCGCTCCGGCGATCAACCTGGCCACCAACGACCAGTGGCACCAGCTGAGGGGCGAGGGCACCCCGCACCTGGTCGTCTACACCGCCTTCTTCTACTTCTCGCTGTCGGCCTTCGCGCTCGGCATCGGCCTCAACGTCTGGTTCCTGTACCGGCCCATGGCCGGCGTGCCGGCCTCCACCATAGGAGCGTACGCAAGGGACTGGAACGGCAGGCCCTGGGCCCTCCTGGCTGGGCTGCTCTGCGGCTTCGGCAACGGCTTCCAGTTCATGGGCGGCCAGGCTGCTGGCTACGCCGCTGCTGATTGTGTTCAGGTAATCTTTCAGTTCAGAGATTCAGTTACTGACTGCAACATATATACATATGGTATCTGTTTTTTATTTCCAATTGGGGAAAGTTTTAATTTGGTGTGCCATGATCAGGCGCTGCCCCTTGTCAGCACGGTGTGGGCCGTCGTCTTGTTCGGGGAGTACCGGAGATCGTCAGGGAGGACGTACCTGCTTCTGGCTGCCATGCTGTCCATGTTCATCGTCGCTGTTGGAGTTCTCATGGCTTCAGCAGGGCACAGGAAGACTTGACATCAGTTGACACACAATGTCTTTGCTAAGTGTTAAATTTGTGTAGCATGCAGATCAATGCATATACAAGTCTACATTTGATCATGTAGTTATCGGGACGATTCAAGTGCATGTAAGCACTGTTTTCAGTGATTTCAACGCAACACATTCCAAGAATCGACCAGTAATTAGTTCCATATTTCCAGTGGCTCCTTCATTTGTTTGATCTTACAATTTCAATTACTTTTATAAGGCCCCGTGGAGGCTGACTACTTGACTAGGCCCCGGGCCCATTTGCGTTGGCCCAAAGACTCTCCAGCCCACTTTGCCCTAATGGACCCTATCTATAGATAAATATTTGGGAAACAAATTAAAATACACTATTTGAACAAGTAAATACAATATTAAAATAATTGACATGTACTGTAGGAATAATTCACTATATAGTATCGGAACAATTGAGATATATACTACTAGAAAAAAAATCAAGATATGTTAAGAATGATTGAGATACAATTGAGAGGTACTATCAGAACAATTAAGATATACTGTCAGAACAATTTTCATAATTTCAACTTATTGTTGAAAATTAAAGTAAAGTAGATATGAGTTAAAAAAACTTTAAAATGGATAAGGGAATAAATAGTAGTAGAAAAAAGAAAAAGAAAACAACTTAGCACTCCGTTAGCCTTTACCGGGGCACATGCTACTTTAATGGGATATAGCTGGTGGGGGAACACCACAAAGATACTTAATGGGATATTGACTGATCCTCATTCCTCAACATCCTCCACCAAGACGATATCTGAAACTTGGAAGAAATTCCCCTGATGTGGCCCGAGAGCTGCTGATGCTTCCCATACCTATATATCCTTCTTCCACAAGTGTACACAATAGTTTGCGAACATGTATAGAGCGCACCGTCAGACGAGCAGCTAGCTTATGAAAGATTGATCATGTTAGGTTTTGAACAAATTACAGGGGCTTCAAGTGGGTGCATGGAAATCAAGCGAATGGACCTAGTAGCAGAGCAATGCCGGCATTTGGGATTATGAACTTATATATATAGCACCTAGACCTAGTGACAAAAGGAAATAATTGTGGGGTGGGTGAGAGGAAATGAGGTGGGGTTTTAAAGAATAATGAAGTCTCGTTCAGAATAAATAGATCTTTTTCAAAATACCATTGAATATGTTTTTAATTTGAAGTAGCTTGCTTAATGCCAGTTCACTTGCCAATGACTAGGGTGGGTAGAATGACGTTTATACTGCACATACCTGCTCCTGGCTTCCAATGCTTTTGATGTTCGTGGTCGCCGTCCTGAAGTAAAAGGCACTACCTAAGTCCAAAAGCAAGTGTATATTATAGACCGTTGGAAGCAACTGTGATACACAATCCGAACAACTAAGATACACTATTGAAATAATTCATATATAGTATAGGAACAACTGAATACATAGTGTTGGAACAATTGAGATACTAGAATGATTGAGATACACTATGAAAACAACTGAGATATATTGCCGGAGCAATTATAATAATTGAAACAAAATCATTGGATTAATTTGGAAAAAATATATATTTTTAAAAACTTTAAAACAGAAAAGTGAAAAATAATGAATCCTTACAATACTAACCATAATTAGTAGAAGACAAAATGAAAATAAAAAATGGAAAAAACATAGGCTCCTATTTGATGGGCCACATGCAACTTAGCCCGCCCGAAGTGAATCATGAAAAAAGATTAAGGGAACATATGGTTTCAAGTGAAAGGCTGGTTAGCCAAACTTTGGCGACACCACAAAAACTGATGCTGCGTTTGGTTGGTGAAGTACCAAAGGCAGCCACATCTTTCTACTACTGCTGCTAATTCATTTTTTAGCCACATGTGTTGCACCGATTCTGGGAGCTGCACCTTTGGCGCCGTCACATCTTTCTACTACCGCTGCTAGTTCATTTTTTAGCCACATTTGTTGCACCGATTCTGGGAGCCGGACCTTTGGTGCCGCCACATCTTTTGCATGGCTAATGGTGGCAGGCAACCAAGCAGCCTCTAACTACCACCTAAGTGGAAGGAAAGATTCCTCCAGGAACACTCACCCTCATCCTACCACCACTCTTAGGGCAACAACAAGCCCCTATCTGTCCATTACTCTATTTTAGTTCATCCTTAATTATACCTTGACGGTTAATTTGGCATTCATTAGTTTGCTAAATTTTGCAGATCATGCATTGCGCACTTTCCATCAATCGATTAGTGCCCACTACCAGAAAACCCCTCATCGGTCACCCACATTGGTACCTGTTTTTAAGACCCGGTACCAATGGTAGTCATTGGTACCGGGTCTAAATTTGGTAGGCCCCGAGGACCTATTGGTACCGGTTCGTATTATGACCTTTGGTTTGAAAACCTTTGGTACCGTGTCGTGTTATGACCCGGTACCAATGACCCCCTTTGGTACCGGGTCCAGAACTGGTACCTATGGCCGAGGCCTTGAGTCTCGGTTGCGCGGTACCGGTTGTAGAACCGGTACTTATGGGCCTTATGACCCGGTACCGACGAGGGTTTTCTGGTAGTGGCCTGTTTGTAAATTGCAATTAAGACAAAAAAAATGCCCTCCGTGAAAAACAAAATATTTCTTTTCCAGTCTAAAAGGAGGTGGAACCTGAGGGAGTAAAGGATTGGATGCCACGCACACAGTACCCATGCCATAAGCAACTAGTCGGTACCTTGTTTTGCGGCTATTATGTGTGTGAATATATTAGGAGCTGCAAGCATTACACACCAAATACTGAACGTGTAAGTGTCTTTACCAATTTCAGCACATTCATTTTACGTTTAACTATCACTCGCTTAAGCCTAACTATCATATTTCAATACTGAATGTGTGTGAATATTCATTTTACATTCATTTCTCGTAAATTGCAGTTGATTACTGATTTCAGCGCTACTAAACCACTCCAAGAGGAAGATCTTCTCAAGATAGTCAGCGAACTATGTCACTTCACAATGCTTGATGTGCTTCATGAGAAGGGCAAGTACGTCGATAAGCAACAAGATTATTTCTATGAAGAAAAATTTGATTCTCTTCGTAACTGGCACTTGGAGAAGTATCGCCTAACCATGTGAGGGTGTGGAGTGTGGACACTAAACTTGTGTGATTAATGTAATATACGTGTAATATCATTTGGATGACAATCTTGTTTTATGTTGGATTTGCTTTTATAGAATTTACAAAGAGATTAAATTGTGCACTGTTTGTGATTACTTTTATATTATTTGCCGGAGAAATGATATTAGAAAATTGAATAATATTAAAAAACCAAAAGAAAAAACAAATATCAAATTTAAAAACAAAAAAAATAGATTACCAGGAGTGGGCGATGGAATGGCCCGCCCCTGTAAACACCATCTTCAAGGGCGGGGCAGGCCATCGCCCACTCCTGAACAAGACATTTCCAGGGGCGGGCCATGCCATTACCCGCCCCTGGAAACACATTAGCAGGGGCGGGCGATGGCGTGGCCCACCCCTGAAGAAGACATTTCCAGGGGCGGGTGATGGCATGGCCCGCCCCTGACGCCCCTGGAAACACCATCTTCAGGGGCGGACCATGCCATCACCCGCCCTTGGAAAACGTTTGTTGGGGCGGGCTAAATACCCGCCCCTGCAAATGGCCATTTTTAGCAGCCAAAAGTAGGGGCGGATTTCGGCGCCGCCCCTACAAACATCATTTTACCCGCCCCTACAAACGTTTTTTGTAGTAGTGTCAATAGAATTGGGCGGCCCAGACATCCCCCTGCCATGTCCATCCCAGAAGATATATGCATTCTTGACCTTGTTTGTGCTCGTAATCGTAGTAATATGGAGCAACATCTTCCTCCGCTCTGCCAGTCAAGGAGGAGTGTTCAAAGGTGTTTTCTTGATGCCACACATTCCAAAAAATACACATCACATTGGCATCCAAAAGATTTCTTAAGTTGCCATGTGTTCATCCAACGAAACAAGTGAAATGGGCCTAAAGCAGTCTAGCAAGAAGAATAATTCACTCTTTCTACCTCGTCTCTTTTTTTCAAAGAAGGACGTCTCTGCTTTTATTGAAAGCATATGAGGTTTACAGCCAAACTCATACTGAGATTGTTACTCCACAATACAAAAGAGCAGAAGCAGAGCTCAACGGGAGAACTATGGCCAGAAAGAATTTTGCTGCTGGTTTGCGCGCATGTGCCAGCTGGCCTGCTCCTGCAGTGCACTTAAGTGTGTAGTACAACACAGTATTACAATGCCCTCCTCGAACAACCATGAGGCCAGGCCCAACGCGACACCGTGGCTGGTGGCTTCAAGCTCCACATCTGCATTTAACGGCCACGTCACACCGATCAGTAGCTTCGCAGTGTGTCAGAACGTCTTGCAGAGGTGCCGGGCGCTTCATCTGACACAAAGTTGAGGCCACCGACAGACGTGCGTTGGCTTGCTCTGCATCGGACCACGTACACCTTTTCTTCCTGGCGTATTCAACTTTTCTTCTGCTGTGGCAGACACAGCGTTGGCTTGCAATGTGGAGCAAGGAGCCTCAGCGTTGGCTTCCTATTACTTTTGTCTGGGGCTACTGCCTCTGGTGGCTTGGGTTGAGCTTGCCCTGACACGAACGCGTCCACTCCTCGAGGGAAGGGTCAATATTTCAGTTCCGTTATTCCTAGAATCAGTGTATGCAAAAGGAGCAGCTAGGACAATGTGCTGCCACGAATTCAGCCAACCACCTGGGGCTCAATAGGGATTTTTATAAGATCCATTTTAGGGCTTGTTTAGTTCGTGAAAGTTGGCAAACTTTGGAAACTAGTTGAAGGGAGTGCCAAAGTTTGCAAAGTAGTTGAAGGGGGTGTTTAGTTCGTTGAAGTTGAAAGTTGCATTGGGAAGCGTAAAAGTAGAGAGGGGCATGTTTTCCAATGTGTTACTTTTGTAACTTTGCAAACTAGTTGAAGGGTGTGTTTAGTTCTAAAGTTGTAAATTTGCAAACTAGTTTTGCAACTTTTACCAACTAAACAAGCCCTTAGAAAATTGATAGAACCAAGAATGAAACCGGCTGAAACAAGTTTAAACACACTCGAATTCTAAGGTCATGCAAGAGCTCATGGAATCGGGTATCCATTGCCCCTGACACCTGAATTTCTGACACTTTAGGATTGCCATTCAAAGGTTGAGATTGGATTCAGGTTGTCGGATCAAAAACCGGGTGTCACGCCTCAATTTAACACTTGAATCGTTTTGATGACAAGTAACAACAGAATTCGGGTGTTTTTCATGATGCTCACACCAAGAAAACTAAGAAGGCCTCACAAGCAAGAACATACATGGGCTCGTGGGCGTGCAACTATAACTGGGCTCCGACAAAATGAAAATGACTGATACAAGACACTGTTACTCTGCATGTAAGAAAGAAAAAATTACATGGCATTGACAAAAAGTGGTTCCATCGGAGACAAACCTACTAGCATGTGAGAGAACTACATACTGTATAGAGATTGCCTCGCAAAAAACTATTTTAAGGGTCATAAAGTTGCTTCGCAGATCATCCCACAAAAAAAAAAGTTGCCTCGCAGATCAGATGTGCCTCTCTTTAATGCTTATTAACTTTTTTTTATCAAAGAAGAGGAGTACGATGAAGGAATACTCTCTGCTAGTGTAAACATGTTTTCGTTTAGGGTAAGCTTTGGACAATGTTAATATAATTTGGTGCATATTCCGTTTTTCATCAGGCCTAAAAAGGTAAATTCCGAAATCCCTAACTTTGAACAAATAGTCTTTACAAAATTTTGATTTTAACCCTTTTAAAATTAAAATTATCACCAACTTTAAGCATATCGGGCCTGTTTGTTTTCCTAGAATTGAAACTCATTCTAGGAATGAAAATTCTAGCAATTAGATTCAATAGGAATTGATTTACCAGGAATGTGATTCATTTCAATTTTCTTGTTTGGATGTATGAAGAAACTTATTTTGAGAATTAGATTCCAAATGTTGTTTGGGTGTTCAAATATTCAAAGTAGCATACACGACCAAATACCAGCACAAACACAGCAGCACCTCTCTCTCTCTCTAAGCATATATAGACAACGAGTCTCCGACTCGGCATGGGTGTCATATTTTCCTGGATTTATTTCAGGATTTAACCGGCGCTATTCTTTCAGTGGTAGGTGACGTACCCGTCGATAGCGAGGCGCCTGTGGTGACTTCGTCAATCTCAAGATTGGAACAGCCGGCCCAGTCTCTCGGAGGTGCTCATAGGGGTAGGATTTGCGTACGTGTATTCTTAGGGGTGAATGTGCGTGCGTGTGTGAGTGTCTGCGTCTGTACTGGTCTTTTGTAAAAAAAAAATATATAGACAATGCTCTCTCTCTCTCTCTGAACATCACAGCTTTTTTCTCTCTAAGCATACACACAATGCTAGGTTAAATAAACGAAAAAGTGATGTCTCTTTCTAGCTTTTCAGATCACATGCTAAACAAAAAATAGTGCTCAGTCGCTTCTCTGTCTCATATACAGGGTTGCAAGCGGGGCGGACTGCGGGTGCCCGCAACCCCTCCGCTTACGCCGCCAAAATCTCGCGGGCTGACGCGGATGCATGCGTTCTGCTCGCGCGTTGTTGCGGGTTCATGCGGCAGCCCGCATATGCCCGCAAGAGCTGCACGCGCATACACTGCACCAGGTGCCGCTTACTCTATAATCAAACATGCGACAACAGCGTTTCCTTCATTTAATCTTCACAGTCTACACAATGCACACGTGACGGTGAGCAAGGCAACTCTCTCATGTACAAATCAAAACGCAGAGCACGTACTTTTGTGCTAGAGCAAAGACTCCTATTTCAATGATTTTTAACCTTTTGTCCTTTCTCGCAAGTGATCATAGTACATCGTTCTCTTCAGGATCACAAGTGTCAACTCATCCTAAAAATGAGTAGCTTTTCAATCAAATGCAGTCACAGTCTGAAGCTCATTTAAGTGCTTGATTTCACTTGACCTATGTGTGGAGAGCACTGCAAGAACACATGATCCCAATTCCCGACATATTTACTTTGCTTGACTAAGGTTATTCATCCTAGCAGATCTCATGCTTCAAGCAATCAACACTGGCCATGGCTCAACAATCTCTTATATTCAGTTTCAGATAGGAACACTTCCCTGTGATTCGAGACCCACTTCAATGTATGTATAATTAACTTTCTCAAATATATTTTATCACTATGATGACAAAAGTCGGGCCATTGTTTAGAGTTAAGACTTTAGACAACAGACTATAATGTATTAGCTCTGCAGGAGAAGTGGATCCATTACCTTTCCTTGTCATTATTTTTCCTATGTGATTCAGCAATCGTTTCTGCAGCTTCTTGGGCAACAAGCTATCAAAATGTGAAAGCAATATCAAATCATACACAGAGCAAGCAATTTACTGCTACAATAACCTCGTCACTGGGATAGGATAACATCATCTTTCAAGATAATCTAAATCCAGAATGAAAACAGAGATTAAAGCAGAACAAGATGGCTAGTACAAATCCTTTACCTTGCCGTGACGTATTAGCACAGCAAAGAATCCAGAATTGCAGGAGAGAAAGCAAGCAAATAAGCGGCTACCAAGGTTCACTCCGTCCATCACCCATCTCACAGAAATCGACAAAGTTATGAATTTGATTCGGCAGAGGTCAACGGAGGAGCAGCGGTATGCAGCGAAACGAAAAGGAAGGCAAGATTCCAAGGCTGGCAGTGCCGCGACGGCAGAGCCAGGAACACCGGGCAGCCTTTGCCTGCGTCTCCTCTCTCGCTGCTGTGAAGCACAACCCGCCGCCGCTTGCATCCCTTCATACATGCGTGCACCAATCACATGGCTTTGTGTAAGAACACTCGTTTAGCAAAAAGACTCGCATGTTTTGCCCCATGGCTGCTCGTATTCTTGACTTGTGTGACGATGCCTTGGTGATGACCTCTTTGCTGAAGTGACTACTACCTCCGACGCATTCCTAGCCTCCACTAATGATGTTTCATCGTCTACCACCACCACTCCTGTCTGCAGCTACAGTGATGAAGATCCAGCTGTTGTACCCACAGCCTACTCCCACTGCCCTCATTCGACTCCACTCTTCCGGCCCTCCTTAAGCAAGAGCAACACCATGATCTTGACACCGAGCTCCTTCCTCCGATAGACGGCCTTTCAGAAGTAGCATACTATCCACGTGCCACCAATGAGGCCAGCACAGAGCAATTCAGCCAAATGGAACTTCCAGGGACCACTGCAGAACAAGTGCCCCCAATGCGAATGAGCAGCAGTGCACCTGCCTTGATGCCAATCGCTTCAGACTCTGATGAGTGCTTCACAGCAGCTCTAGCTGGAGGGTTCATGGGTCTCGATGGTCAGGATGGAGCTATCTTTCAGCAAGCAGGAGCAATTCTTCCGAGCTGCAATGTAGAGGCACCACAAAGTGGATTTTTCACCTCAAGAGAGGAAGGAAAAGATTCATAGGTACATAAAGAAACGGAATGAGAGAAATTTCAGCAAAAAAAAAAAAAGGTACATTGAGCATTTCAATACAGCAATACTTGAGCATGGACATCTTAACAATTTAGCTGTGCTGAAAGCTTATAGAATTAGAAGTTCAATTAATGTAGAAATAATGTATGTGTCAATCTGCTGTCACTTGTTTGCCATTCTCAGAAGTGAATGTGGTAGTTAGTCTCCAAAACAGTGATTTGTGTATATGACTATGCCTCTGTAGAAATAAAGAGTTCTGTGGATCTCTTTGACACTTCTCTGTTGCAGAGTCTAGATTTGGTCTGCTAAAAAATTCACAGGACAGTTAGTACCAATGGTACATCAGAGTAATCAAAACAGCATGCTCCCTCTCAGGTGCATCATGGGCTACATTCACAAGGAAAAGCATTTGACAATGAATATGAATTCCAAGCATAAGCAACTCATGAGCTAGACATACAAGCAAGAACATGCCATAATCAAGCATCTACTCATGGGTGAAAAATATTTTCATGTGACAATTCAGATTTGCAAGTTATTCCAAAAACAGTGAGCTCAACATGATTATATGACAATATCCACAAGAGCACAACTGCAAGTCACACTAGCATCACAGGCCTAAACATCATCTCAAAAGTAGCATAAAACAGTAGTCATGGCATATAGGAGAAGCTCATACTACTATGATACAAATGCAACCATATGTACATCAGACTACCACTAACATGATAAGATATAGAAAGATGCAAGTAAAATACATATGTCACATGAGAAGCTCCCAAAAGACTCAGCTCAAAAAGGAAAGCACACTCCAAGTTCCCCTCACAAGCGGGCAAAAGAAACTTGATCTAAAGGCTTTGTAAAGATGTCAGCTAGCTGGTCATGGGTAGAAACATAGGAAAGCTCAATATCACCTTTCTCCACATGATTTCTCAGAAATGGAACCTCACCTCTATGTGTTTTGTTCTTGAATGGAGCACTGGATTTTTGGCTACGCTTATGGCACAGGTACTATCACATAGGAGAGGTACATCGGAATAGCTCAAGTTAAAGTCTCTCAAGGTGGACACTATCCAAAGCAGCTGGGAACAACAGCTAGCAGCAGCAACATACTCGGCTTCGGTAGTGGATTGAGCAACGCTAGATTGTTTGTGAAAGGACCAAGAAACCAAGGAAGATCCAAGAAACAGGCAAGTACCCGAGGTAGACTTGCGATCCAACCGACACCTAGCAAAATCTGCATCGCAGAATCCGCGGAGAGTGAGTGTGGAGGAGGCAGAATACCAAAGCCTAAAGTCTGGCGTTGTCGGGGTTCTCTACCGCCGGCAAGTAAATTTCTACGATCGCGTGTCAGGGTCCGGATGGTGACTCAAGAGACAAGGGGTTTAGACTGGTTCGGGCCTCCGGAGAGTAACACCCTACGTCCAGTGTGTGCCAATGTTCTCAAGTCCAAGTCTGTAGTAGGGGGTACAAACTGGTCGGGAGAGGGAGAGGGTCCCAAGTCCCTGTGCTGTGCGTGAGCGTGCTGTTCGTGCTGTGTTCGAATGTTCGACTGATGTCCGTCTGTCCCCCCACTGGTGTCCCCTTGTCCCCTTTTATAGTCTCAAGGAGAGAAGGGAGCGGGGGGTAAGAAAGAAGAAAATTAAGGGGAGTTACTGCCCCCGAGGCCTTTAGCTTGCGCCGAGCCGTACGAGGGGCAGGTGTTGACGGAGTGGGCGCCCCGCCGGACCCGGGATCGTACATCCCGGGTGGTTGGTGTAGATGACTTCTCGGGCAGGTTCTCGGGTAGTTTCCGGGTCGTGGTTGACTCGCTCGAGGCCTTTGGGAACTCCAGGTGTCCTGCTCGGGCTCCAGGTGTCGTCCTTGGGCGCCGGGGGTCGTCCTTGGGCGCCTGATGTCGCGCATGCGTTCCTCCTGGACTGTAGCGCTCCTGTTTGGACGAGACGGACGCCACTGTGGCCGCCGTGGCGAAGGACGGACGCCCATCATGCTCTGACGCGGCGGGTACCAAGTAGGTACGGCACCGGATGGGCCGGGACGGGACGCAGCCGGGTAGTTTGGCTGGGCGAGCCGGAGACTCCTCGGAGGCGGAGAACTCCCCGGGCGAATCGGAGAGCCTTTCGGGGGCGGAGAACTCCTCGGGCGAGCCGAGGAACCACTCGGAGGCGGAGAACTCCTCGGGCGAGCCGAGGAACCACTCGGAGGCGGAGAACTCCTCGGGCGAATCGTAGACTCGTCGGGCGGCCCCCGAGCTGTTGGGGCATGGAGAATCTGCTTTGATTTGGTTCTTCGGTTTTTGCTTTTGTGGGGTGGATTATCATGAGGACCCGGGTTAAGGGTTTGATTGGGTACCCCTAATCCAGACCCTCGTCAGTAGCCCCCGAGCCTGGGGGGGAGATGGAGACTCGTGCCCAGGCTGAGAGGCAGCGTAGATATGGTAAGTCATGATTCTTCCGGTGGGGGCGCGCGAGCGCACCCGCCGGGTGTAGCCCCCGAGCCTTGAGAAGAGCTGGTGCTCTTGTTAAGGTTTTGTGCCCCGGGTGGTTTGCCTTGGAGGTTGTCGGGGTCGGGAAGCTCGTCGAGGATGGGAAGCTTGCCGAGGACGCTTCGCCGGTGGGCCGGGCCGCTGCCCAACCGTTGATGGGCCGAGTACGGGAGCGTCGGCCCGTTCTTCCGCCGCGTGGGGGGTGGACGCGCCTTTTGAGGAAGTCAGATGAAGCGACGGGCGCACGTCGCACGTCGCCGGTGGTGGGCCCGCGCAATTAATGTCGCCGCTCCTGCTTCGCCCCTATTTATAGTCCTGCGTTGCTGCTGCCTAGGGTTTTACCCTAGCCCGAGCTTTCCACCTTCCGTCGCGCGTCTCGTCTCCTCCGCCGCCGCTGCGCTCGTTCTCCGCCGCCGTTGCTTCGTCGTTCCAGAGAGTGAGCGACCGAGCCTCCTATCCCGCCTGCGCTTCCTCCTTCTAAGAGCCTTGCGATGTCGACCTGGGAGCGCTCGAGGGTTTCGCTCCGGCAGCTGGAGGGCCTCGTGGCGGAAGGGCTGCTTCCGCCATTGACGGCGGCCGAGGAGTGGAAGATTCCGGGTGTGGAGGACTACCCCCGACCGCCGCGCGGGTACGTCGTCTCGTTCGTCGCCTTCCACGAGCGCGGGTTCTCCGTCCCCGCTGGGAGGTTCATCCGCGCCGTGCTCAACGAGTACGGGCTGGAGCTCCACCACATCAACCCCAATGGGGTGCAGCAGATGGCGGTGTTCGTGGCGCTCTGCGAGGGGTACCTGGGGATGGAGGCCCACTGGGACCTCTTCAGGTACTTCTTCAAGTTCGCGCTGCACCCCGCGGAGGGCGGCGCGCCCGCAACGATCGGGTGCGCCGTGTTGAAGGCGAAGCAGGGGCGGTCGAAGAACTACATCACGGGGACTCTGATCAGCTCGAACAAGGGCTGGCACCCGATGTGGTTCTACCTCAAGAACAACGCCAAGAACCCCCTTCCGGAGTACACCGGAAAGACGTTTGAGAAGGCGCCCGACGAGTGGGCGTACGGGCCCGAGAAGAAGCTGCAGGAGAAGCTCCTCGGGAACATCTGGAAGGCCCTCGCGCGACTCCGCGACGCGAGGGTGTCTGCGGCGGAGGTCCTCGGCGGGTACCTCTCGAGAGGTATCGTGCCGCTGAGGCGGCGCACCCTCCAGATCTGGCAGATGGTCCCGGAGAAGGCCCCCTTCGTGGGGACCGTGATGATGAGCCCCTTGCCCTCGGAGGCCGAGGTGGAGCGCCGGGTGACGGCAGCGATGGGGAAGGGGCACGACGCATATCCTCCCCCGGGCCTTCTCCCCATGCTCCCGAATGCCCGCACCAGGGCTCTGGTAAGGTTTCCTTCATCCGCCTTGAATCCCCGAGTAGTCTTTGGTTTGCTGATCCCGAGTTCTTTTAGATGAAGAGCTTTGACTGCTCCTACTCCCTGCCGCCGCTTCCCGAGGACAGGGCGAGGAATCGGGCCGAGGCCGAGTTGGCCAAGGCTAAGAAAGACCGCCGGGAGCAGTGGAAGAAGCGGGAGATCGCCAAGCGCGAGAGGAACGCCGAGCGGTCCAGGAGAAGGAGAAGGGGAGAAGAGGTCTCCGAGGATGAGGACCCCGAGTCGGAGCCCGCGGAGGACGACTCGAGGAGTGGTGATGACGAGGAGAGCGACGACGACGCGCCTCCTAGGAAGCTTAAGGCGGTCGCGGCGATGACCGCCTCATCCTCGGCGCAACATCCGGGGTCTGGCGGGAGAGGAGGGCCGCCACCGCCGGACGCAGGGAGGAGCGAAAGCTCCCGGTCGGGCCGGCATCGGCGGTCCTCCGAGGACAGCCGGCGCGAGAGGCGCAGCCGCACGCCTCCGTCCTCCCGTCACGTGCCCGAGGAGGGGAGGAGTTCCCGACGGGACCCGGTCTCCCCTCGTCGGGAGAGGAGCCGGAGCCGGGACTTGTCGGAGCGCGCCCACAAGGGGGGTTCGTCCTCGGGGGCGTCGCGCTCCCCCAAAAGGCTCGCGCCGCGAGATGATAGGCGGCCGCCGCCGGCCCCTCAAACGACGCGGGCGCAAAGCGAAGGGCGGGACGCGCCCCGGACGCCCGCGGTGGAGACGCAGGCCCCTTCCGCCCCGGTGAGGGCCACGACGGGGCGGCCGGACCCGTCCCCGGTCGAAGGAGGAGGCCCGTCTGGTCAGGCGGCGCCCCACTCGGGTAGGGACGCTGAAACCGCGCCGGTGGCCCCCGCCCCAACGGCGCTCGCGGGATCCAAGAGGCCCGCATCCCCGAAGGACCCAGCGCCGACGGGTTCCAAGCGGACTCGGACCATCTCGTCGAGGTGAGTGATGATCTGTCCTTCTCGAGTGGTTTTTGTTTTCTCTGTAGTTGCCATCTTTCTCAGCCGGATTCCCCGACTTGTGATGAACCAGTCGGGCCGACACTCCGCTCGTGGTGGCCCCGAGGAAGACGCTGCGTTCGGCGGCGCAGACACCGGGGCCTGTGACGGAGCAGGCCGAGAAGGTGACGCCGGAGCCCGCGGCGGAGCCGGCCGAGAAGGTGACGCCGGAGCCCGCGGCGGAGCCGGCCGAGAAGGCGACGCCAGGGCTCACGGCGGAGCGGGCCGAGGAGGTGACACCGGTGCCCTTGGCGGAGCGGGCCGAGGAGGTGACGCCGGTGCCCTTGGCGGAGCGGGCCGAGGAGGCGGCACAGAGGGTGGCGCCCTCCGTGGAGGGGAAGGTGCAGGAAGGGGACGGCGACAGCCCGGGAGACACGCTCCCGACGGGCTTGGCCGTGGCACAGACCGTCCCCACGGAGGCGGCCGTGGCGGCGCTCCAAGCCGAGCTGGCCGAGGAGCTGATGGAGGCGGCTCTGCCTACTCTTCAGGAGGCGGCGGCCCGCCCCGGAGCGGGGGAGGTCGCCGTGTCTGGTGACGCGGCCCTAGCCGGGGCCGAGGGAGTTACTGCCAGGGGAGATGGCCGCGGGGTCGTTGCCTCTCCGGGGACCGCGGCCGGCCCCAAGGAAGCAGAGGCGGGGACGTCCGGCGCCCTTCAAGACACTGCCATCCCGGCAGGGGCTGCAGCCCCCGAGCCCTCCCGGGTGGTTCCCCCAGAGGTCGTCGTGCTCGAGGACTCGCCGGAGGGTCGCTCGCAGAGGGTCGTCGGCGAGTCCAGCAGGGGGCCGATCGTGGAGTCCCCGAGCCCTTCGAGCCCTTCGAGCGAGGGCCTGGGCTTTCTCCGGGAGACGCCGGGGATGATGACGATGGATCGTCGTTTCGACACCATCGTACCTATCGAGAACAACCCGAACCTGCCGTGTGAGGGTCGGTTGTTGTGGTACGATCGTCAGAACCCGGGGGATCCCATCTTCGAGCTCGACGACACGTCGGAGAGGGAGCAGTGCCGACTTCTCGCGCAGGGCCTCGACAATATGAAGGAGGTCTTCAATAAGATGATCATCGGGCCTTCCCGGGTGAGTTCTCGGGCTCCGTTCTTCTAGCCTTGGCGCCGTTTTGGGGTGTGTCTTACCGCTCCTCTTTCTGCTTTCGTTCAGAAAATTATGGAGCGCAGCTCCGAGAAGTCCGTGTTCCTCCGTCGGGAGTCCGGGCTTTGGCCCGCCGTGCAACAGCTGAAGGCCGAGAAGGAGCAGCTCGAGGCCCAGCTGACCGAGGCCCGGGAGGCCAGGGATGAGGCGATTGAGGACGCCGCGGAGGAAAAGGCCACCCTCGAGGCGAAGATGGAGAAGGCCGAGAGGACGGTGATGGAGGCGCTGACGGCCGCCGACGCCTCCAATCGGGAAAAGGCCGCCGCTGTGCAGGAGGTCGAGGGGCTGAAGGCGAAAGTGGTGGACCTTCAGATAGACGTCCAGCACCGCGACCTTGACCTCAAGACGGCCAACAACCAGTTGGTCGAGCTGGCCGGGAAGCTGACGGCCGCGGAGGAAGAGGGGCCCGCCTCAAGGAGGTCGCCCAGAAGCGGGAGGAGGAGATCCTCGGTAAGTTATCCCTCCCCATTTCTTGTCGGGCGGTTTCTTTCCGTTCTCCTCGAGTGGCGGCGAGTTTACTTAGGCTTGTCTGCCAATGTAGCCCTGCGGAAGGGGAAGGCTGACCTGGAGGCCAAGCTCGAGGCCGAGAAGCGCGAGGTGACCAAGGCCTTTGCTGCCAACCAGGAGCTGGTGGAGCTTGGTCGCGGCCTGAAGGCGGAGTTGGCCAGTAAGTATTGTGTTTCTACTTATCCTTCTTCTTGTTTTCCTCCCTGCAAAATGACATTGATGAAGGGTTGTCTGCAGGGGTTGTCGAGGACCTTCGGAGGTCCAGGGAGGCAGGCGAGCAGAGCCAGAGGGCCCTCGAGAAGAAGTCCGAGGTCCATCAGGCTTTGGTCCAGGCGGTCGAGCACCTGTTCGAGGAGCTCAACGTCGGTGGCGGCCCGTCCCTGGTGGATCGCCTCGCCCTTGTCGCAGGGAGGACTCGGGCGCAGGCCTCAGATCTTGCTCGGAGCGTGGCGCGGAAGATCATTGCCATGTTCTTGTCGCACTACCCGACCATGGATCGGGAGGCTCTGCAAGGTGGGTGGGCCCCCGGCTACGAGGATGCTGAGTATGATGAGATTGAAGCCGAATCCTCCTCGTTTGCCGACA
The DNA here is from genome assembly GCA_004135705.1 of Alloteropsis semialata. NCBI lineage: Eukaryota > Viridiplantae > Streptophyta > Magnoliopsida > Poales > Poaceae > Alloteropsis > Alloteropsis semialata. The sequence goes on from CM014272.1 coordinate 18,819,942, forward strand.
AGGTGCTGACCGCCGCCCTGAAGGATCTTGGGCTGGAGTAGGATAGACATAGAGGACTTAGTCATTTTGTCATGTAATGAACCAAACTCCTCTTTAAAGGGTGATCGTTGTTGCCCAAAAAAAACTCGTGTTTTTATCTGTTGTTTGCCATTTTCATTTTCTTCCGAATGCTTTTGGGGGTCGTGGGTCGAGATGGAAAGGCGCGGGGGCCTGTCCGTCTGACTCTGTTCCATAGCCACCGGGGCGTAGGAACTCGAGAGTTTGGGCGCTCGGACTCGCAGTGCCCGAGTAGTTTCGGAAGGTTTGAATAATGACAAACAACAGCCTGTTACGTTGGAAGCAACAACTAATCGAGGCGATTCCTTTATTGCTCTTGGGAAAAAGACGTCGGTCCGAGGACTTTGGATTTTGCTTGCAAGTTAGCGCCGTAGCCGCAGGGGCGTGAGTACTTAGAACTTGGACAAGCGTGATCGCAAAGTCCTCGAGCTGACGTTCCTTTCCCGTGAGCACAAAAGTATACCGCTTGACCGCGCGCGGGAGCGATCACTTGTCGAATTTTTGCGAAAAAAGGAGGGGCACCGGGCCCCGGGTGGAGCCCCCGAGCGGTGGGCGATCCTGCACGGGGAAGGGATCGCCCGCCGCTTAGCTTTGGAAACTTGCGGGGTACATTTCGAAAAACGACCGTATGCGAATAAAGTACTCGGAACAGCACAGTACTTCGATTATTATCGCGAATTGAAAAGTACAGGTACTTTTAAGGGTAAAAGCGACGTAGCTGCTCTATGTTCCAAGCGTTCGTGAGGACTTGGCCATCTGCGTCCTTGAGCTTGAAAGTCCCCGGGCGGAGGACTTGGTCGACGATGTAGGGGCCTTCCCATGGCGGCGACAGCTTGTGGCGGCCGCGGTTGCTTTGAACTCGTCGGAGGACGAGGTCGCCGACTTGAAAGGCCCGGCTTCGAATGTTGCGGTCGTGGTATCGCCGTAGGGCTTGCTGGTACTTGGCCGAGTGGAGTAGTGCGATGCTGCGCGCTTCATCCAGCTGGTCGATGGCGTCTTCCAGGGAGGCTTGATTCCCTTCGTCGTCGTAGGCGCGAACCCTTGGGCTGCCGTAGTCGAGGTCAGTTGGGAGGACCGCCTCGGACCCGTGCACCATGAAGAAGGGCGTGCATCCAGTGGCTCGACTTGGAGTGGTTCGCAAGCTCCAGAGGACCGACAGGAGCTCTGTGACCCACCTTTCTCGGAACTTCTCGAGGCGTGTTGACACCGGATTTTCGCACCTGACATGCTGAGTCAGATGGTGACGTGGTGAGGTTAAGACTGCGCAGTGGGCCCGTTGAATGGTCAAACAGAAGATAACAGAGAAGGAAGCCGATGCTGAAGAGGAGTCTGATGAGGCAAGAAGTCCGATCTGATGATGGATAAAAGAAGAAGGGCGCGTCGGCTAAGAAGGAAGCGTATCAGATGCGGGGACTATTTCCTTTTCAGAAGGCGTTTGGGAGTCCCGTTTTATGTTAAGCTTAGTTTACTTAGTTCGCAAGTTAGTCTGGTCCGATCAGGACTCTCCATGACCAGGGTATAAATATGAGCCCTCGTCCATTGTAAAAAAAAATTCTCACAATCAATACAACCCGGCTTCACACCAAAAACCCTAGTAGTAGTTATCGACGAAGCTCATTGGTGGACGGGCTGCATCAGTTCTGATCTCCGGCTTACCAGTAAGTTAGTCAATTTATCGAACTAGTATAGGCTTTGAATTGAGGCGCATCGCCCTTTCTCGTTTATACTGTTCAACCGATTTATCTCTGGATAAGCAAGATTGATATAGATTCTCTACGTCGGAGCTAGATCAATATTGATTATCCAACAGATTATCGTTTATCGGACTGTACTTTTAGCCTAGATTCCCTACGTCGGAGCTAGGTATCAAGATTAGGCTAGATTCCCTACGTCGGAGCTAGAATAATCTTGGTTACTAAAGGCAGTTTTTGCGGTTTGTTTGGAGTTGCTAGATTGGTTTAGATCTACGCCATGTGAATCAATTCTACTTCTTCAACGGCTTTGAGCATTGGTCTTGGTCCGATTTAAGCAATATTTATCTTACAGCATCGTTCTAGGTCCGATCTTGCTTTGTGGTTTAATTTGGTTGTTCTTTGAGTATTGCACTGGTGTAGATTCCCTACGTCGGAGCTGGATCTTTGTAATACGCTCAGATTAATCTTTGATTGTCATGTTTGGTTTAGATTCCCTACGTCGGAGCTAGATTCATCTTGATTAGTCAAAGGAAGCTTTGGTTATGCCTTATTGTTATTTGAATGTTAAGTGTGGTTTAGATTCCCTACGTCGGAGCTAGGTCATGCTTGATTATTTAATAGCATATCTTAGAATCAGAACGATCCTGTTAATGTTTTATATGCTTATTTGCTTAATCTGGTCAACACCTGTGCGAGCATCTTGTTTGATTGACAGGCTGATGAGTTGAGTCTGACTATCTAGCTATCCGATCTGATCATAGTTGGAGAAATCTAGATTCCCTACGTCGGAGCTAGATTTCTCTGAAAAGGCTATAGTCCGATCGGCTGGTTAGATGGTCCGACAAGACGAGTCAAACTGGCAACTAGGCAAGGTGGACAATGTATCGGCTTACACTTTGATTATTTGATATCTTGTTTCAAGACACAGCTGATCCATTACTTTACATATTGGCCTTGTTTCATGCTTTATTTTATTATTCAATGGCTGATCTGTTATATCAATCAAGGTCCGATCCTGATTGGTCCGATTCTGAGGTCCGATTTGGTGTCCGATTGAGGTCCGATTACTCGGTCCGATTGACGTCATCAATGAAGTCCGATTTTGAGGTCCGATTGGTATCGGCCGACACGTGTCTGATTGGGTCTTGGCTAAAATTCGACGTTACTCCATCGTCTGAAATAGAGCCGGCACAATCAAAGAGCAATTTAACTGTTTTATCCCCTTGTCAATTTCAGGTCAAATTGACTGGCACGCTGCGAACCTGAACTGGAGTGTGGGCTGGCACTGGAGTGAAGCAGATCTCCCTGGTCTTCATGTGCTGCACGTGGAGGATACGATCGCCGATTTTCCGCGTCAACACATTTTTGGCACGCCCAGTGGGACACGAGAAACAAATTCCAAGATGTCATCGTCTGATGCTGAACAAGAAACTGCAGCAAGACTTGCTGCTAAAAGAGAAGCTGCTGAAAAGGCCAAGAATGACAAGAACAAGACGCCTGAGGCGGCCATTCCAATCACAAAAGCCGATCTGTCTAAAGCTCAATTGGATGCAGTTCAGGCCCAGATTGACGCATTTGAGAAGCTCTGCCTTGGCCAATTTGGGCGTAATCGTTCAGGCCCTATACTCAAAGGTCCTCTCCCAGATCCAGAATTAATCAAGAAGACAACTGATGCTCGGGAGTACCAGGTCAACATGACAGAGATGATTCACCAGGCTGTTCATCATGCATTGATCAATCAGTCAGGCACTTTGGTGAACTCTTTGGATAATCTCATCAAGAAGGCGGTGGATGATGCTATTTGCTTGAAAGGTCCAGTGTTTATAGCAGATTCTGCAGGGGCATCAGGATCAAGGAAAGGCAAAGGAACTGAAGATAATGCAATGACCGTTGCTCCGCAGGTTCCAATTTCTCCACCACCTCCTATTGAACTGGCCAACGGTTTTCTGTTGATGGCCGATGGATCTATTGTCGGCCCACATGGTGAAAAATATGCTAGGACTCTGAGCGAACAAGAAAAGCAACCTGCAGCTGCAAGGCTACGTACAGAGATTCCTTCACATCAGCGTATGGTCGGTGATTACAATAATTATGTGATGGATATAGCTGATGGAATGCAACCTGGAAATCAACAGTCCGATTGGTCACAGAAAATAGCCGAGGTGATCCAGAATCAATTCGGCTTGAAGCCTAAGGATGAAGCGAGGTTGTATCGGCACCCGTACCCATCTTACTTTGATGCAGTGCCACTTCCTCCGCGTTACAGAGTGCCGGATTTCTCCAAATTCTCCGGGCAAGATGATATGACCACAATTGAGCATGTCAGTCGATTCTTGGCTCAGTGTGGTGAGGCTGCTTCAGAGGAGGGACTCAGGCTTAGATTTTCCCTCTGTCACTGTCAGGGCCGGCGTTTACCTGGTTTACGTCGTTGCCAGCAGGATCCGTCACAGGATGGTCCGATATGGAGAAGCAGTTTCATAAATACTTCTTTTCCGGTCTCAACGAAATGAAGATTTCCGATTTGATTGCTGTCAGGCAGAGAAACGATGAGACCGTCAAGGAGTATATTCAACGGTTCCGTGACACCAGGAATCGGTGCTATA
>CM014272.1:18824937-18855059 GCA_004135705.1 Alloteropsis semialata
TGTGCACCTGCACTCATGGGCCACAACTGGGCCATATCCAAATTGGGCCGGGTGTCACAGGAGGTCCGGTGGCAGCAAATCCTTTAGGCAGTTTGCAAAGTTTTGCATTACATTCTCATTGAGCTTTCCATCGTTCCCCATAATGCCCAAATCTTTTAGCACTCCGCGCTTTGCAAGGCGAGCACTTCGACGAAGCGATGATCTATCATAGGACTTGTGCCGACGTCTTGCTGTCGTGGTCGCTGATGAAGGGAGAGGTATAGGATCCTCACCCTTCCTAGCTATGACGGTCGGGGAAGACACTTCCTCAAATGGTGGGTCCACTGTCACTCGGGACTCATCAGCAATATCCTTGGCCACGGATTGGGTAGGGCCGTCTTCAATGGTGGTGAGAAAGATGGGGTCCTCAATTGTCACTTTTGCACCTACAACAGATACCTCATCATCAGATGCATCCTCTACCAGAACCACATCCTCAACAGACGTGTCGGCGTAAGAAATAACCAACAAGTGAATTTAGTGGATTGCGCGTTTGGGCCCCGGATGGTTCGCGAGAGGACACAAGGGGTTATACTGGTTCAGGCACTAACGCCCTACGTCCAGTGTCGATCTGCTCGTGTTACTCGCGTTGCTCGTAGTAGGGGTTACAAGCGGTCGAGAGAGAGGAGAAGCCTCAAGTCTCTGTGAATGTCTAAGTGTGAGTAGGGGTTACAAGCGGTCGAGAGAGGGAGAGGCTCCCAAGTCTCTGGATGCGTCTGAGCGTGTGTGTTTCGTGGGTTGTGTTTTCGTGTGTGCGTCTCCCCTCTCCTGAGGCTTGATTTTTCTCTTTATACTCAGGGGAGAGGACGCTGTACAAGACGTGTTCAACAAATAACAAATAATAGAAAACTTGCTGGAGAAGCCTCGCCGCCTGCGGGACACTGTGGATGCTGTTCAGGACACTGTGGACGCTGTTGAGGACGCTGTTGGGGTCGTGCTTTTCCTCGATCGGCGCCTGCGGACGGGTAAAACAGTGAGAGTCACATCCCTTGGCCATACCGGACAGTGCTCGGTAAGGTGGACAGTGCTCGGTAAGGCCAATTAATGCTGATGGGGCGCGGCATAGCCGTGTGGCGACACGTCCTTATGCCGGGTCTTCCTGACACTCCACTCCGGCCCGGGCCCACGCCGATTCGGGCGAGGCGAAGAGAGGTCGGGCGAGATAGCGTAGGTTTGACCAGGACAGAAATGGGTCGGCCGAGGCGGACATGGGTCGGCCGAGGCGGACGAGGGTCGGCCGAGGCGGACGAGGGTCGGCCGAGACGGACGGGGTCGGCCGAGGCGGACATAGGTCGGCCGGGACAGAACCAGGTCAGTCGAGTCAGGGGAAAATCGATCCTCCCCTGACCTGATATTCTCCTTGTTTGCGGGTTTTCCTATGCCCATCTTATTCCCGAAACTGCGTGGTCCCACCCGTCGGTGAGAGGGTCGGATATTGATATCCGACAGTAGCCCCCGAGCCTGCTCGGAGGACAGGTGGTTCTCCGTGCAGGCTCTTTCTCGATGCCTGATCAGATGTCACTCGGGGGTGCGCGCGAGCGCACCCACCGGGTGTAGCCCCCGAGCCTGTAGGGGAACGGTTGGTTCGCCTATAGGCTGGAGTAAAGTTTATCCTTTTTCCCGCCGGGGCGCGCGAGCGCACCCGGTGGGTGTAGCCCCCGAGCCTGTAGGGGAACGGTGGTTCGCCTATAGGCTGAAGTTGGGTTTGCCATCTCTGTGCGGTCCCTACAGGATGACACCGCGTTTTGCCCAATGGACCGGAGCATGATCCGCTTTTTTCAGAGGCACTGTCTCCCTTCTGAGTCGTCATGTCGTCCTTTCTGAGCTCACTGTTCGTTGGTGATGCTCTGTCGCTTTGCATGGAGGGCCACGCGGCGCGTTCTCGTACCCGGCCTGAGTGCTGACTCAGGTTCCTTCGGGCTATAAATAGGGTCCCCCGGGCCGTCTTCCTGGGCACGCAACTATCCTGCCTCTTCTTTCTCTTGTTAGCATGAGATCCCTGGTCGGTGAACCGCCTCGAGGGCGTCCCCCTGGTCCGGGGGGCGAGGGACTAGTCGCTTGATGCCACAAGAATGACTGCGACCTCGGGGAGTTCCGGCATGGAGGAGTGCTGCTCGGCGTCGCAAGTGAAGGACGGCTCTGGCTCCGACGACTCCTCCCGTCCGTTCGCCCTGCCTCGGTGGCGGTGGAACGGGTTCGAGGGGGAGTGCATGAGCGGGAGTGTCGCCGTTCCCCCGACTTGCCTCGCCAGGGCAGTTGCAGGGGTCGTGTACAGCCACCTGCGCGCTCCCTCTTCTTTCCTGGGTGCCGATGTGATGCCGATGCCGGCGACCGTCGGCCCCGGGACGCTGGAGAGAGTCTGTGGTGACGCTCCGTTGTCACGGCACCACAGCGTGATCCTCCGCCGAGTTCCCCTCGTGGCGTCGGCGGGCGGGGAGATGCTACAAGAAGGACTGCGATGTTCGCAGTTCGGCCCTTCTTGTTGCATTGGATCTCCTGCGCCCTTCGTCGCTTGATTTCGTCACCGAGGGTGACGAAACCCGTTTGTGTTATCTCACGGCCCTTGGCCACATGTACTTTTTGCCCTTATTTGAGAAATAAAGGAATCTGGTTGACTCGGGGTGTCTTTCTGCGGCCGCGCAGTCGGCCTCTTTTTGCGATTTCAGCTCCCCCGTGCGCCCCCGAGTCGGTCGGGCGGGAAGCCGTTTCGTCTTTTTATCGTTTTCCCCTCACGCAATCCCTCCGCGGGACGGAAGGTAAGGGCATGCCTCGTGTTTTACCGCGTAGGCCGAAACACGGCTCCCGGTGAGCTACTAACGGGCTAGATCGAGCGAGGCCTCGGTCCCCTTCCGAGAGAGGACCGTCGGATCAACTGGTGATCGACCTCGGATAATCCCCAGAGTTCCCGACCCCCTTAGTTCCCGTAGTCGTTCGACCGACCACAGGGGCTCGTCGCCTCTCTTCGTGGAGATACATGGGGTCAGGAATCTTAGGCTCGAACGCAGGTCTGGGCGTCCTCGACACCCGTGTGCCGAGACTACGGCCTCTAGTGGGCCCGCCCATTTCTGCCCCTTCGCTCGGACGCTTCAGAGCGGCCGTCGGACCCTAGGGCCGGCCTTCGAACTCTTGGGCTGCTTTTTCGATTTCGCGTCGAGTCCCTTGGGCCTAAGAACGGCCCGGGCTTGTTTTGTTTTTCCTGAAAAATAAACGCGCAAGAGAAGGAAACGTGAATAGACGCGGAATAAATAAAAGAGAGGCAGGATATGGAATGCGAAGGGGTTGAGAGAGAGAGAGAGCCTGGGCGTGAATCTCGGGACGTGGGAGACGTGGGAGACGTGGGAGACGTGGGAGGTCGAGGGCGCGCGTCGTGGGCCGCGTGGCCTTTGCGTGCCGAGGCGCAGGTGGGAGACCCGAGGCGTCGCGCCTGCTTCTTCACCTGCCCATTTAAGGCAGAGAGGAGGGGGGCCCCGGACCTTCTTCTTCCTCCGCTTCCTGTCCTCAAATCGCCGCCGCCGCCTGCAAGGGAGAGCCCGTACCTTTCCTCTCTTGCCGCCCGCCTGCCCTCAAATCGCCGCCGCCGCCTTTCTTCTCCTTGCCTTCCTCGCCTCCCGGTCATGGCCTGGTCCCGCTCTTCCGTCACGGAGGGTGAGCTCGAGCGCCTGGTGGGGCGCGGGCTCCTGTGCCGGCGAACCGACCTGGTGGAATGGATGGCGCCGGGGAACGAGGAGGTCCCTGCTCCGGCGGACGGGTACGTGGTATCCTTCGTCCCCTTCCATGAGCGGGGGTTGGGACTTCCTCCACATTACTTCCTCCGCGGGCTCCTGCATTACTACAACATCGAGCTCCACCACCTCAATCCCAACGGCCTGCTTCACGTGGCGGTCTTCGTCGCCTTGTGCGAGGGGTTCCTCGGCATCGAGCCTCACTTCAATCTCTGGAGATCCTACTTCCATGTCGGAGGGGCGGCCGAGGCCCCACGGCTGCGCCGGGGTGCGGCTGCGCGCCGGTCAGGGCGAGAGTTACCCCTCGCTCCCGTTGATCTCCAGCAACAAGGGGTGGCAGCCGAGGTGGTTCTACTTGCGGAGCGATCCGGGCGCTCCCTTCCCGGCCTTCACGGGAAGGCTTATCGAGGGGCGGCCGGATTGCTGGCACTGGGGCCCGACCCAGGAGGAGCGGCCTCACCTGACCGAACTTCGTGACGCGGTCGCCCGGCTTCGCGAGCTCGGGGTTACCGGTCCTGGGGTTCTCGCGGCGTACCATTCGCGCCGCGTCCTCCCCCTGATGGCCCGCCGTCTGCGACTGGACCAGATGACTCTGGCGGCAGACTGGACAGGGTCGGTAATGGCGGTCGGGGAACCTTCCGTCGAGGAGATGGCCGCCCGCCTTCGCGAAGCGGTCCAGCGTTCGTCCGCGGGGTACCCGTTGCCGAATCACCCTGTCATGCTCCCCATGGGCGATTCCCTCATCCAGGTTAGTTGTCGGGATTTTTCCTTTGCCTTCGCCGTTCCTCCTTTCAATCCGGAGATTCATCTGAACCTCTTCTTCTTCAGCACCCCCTGTCGTTCAGGGTTTCCCGACCCCCGCTTCCCGAGGACGCGGCCATTCGGGCCGCGAACCGTGCGCGCGCGGAGGCCGCCCGTCTGAAGAAGGAGAAGGACGAGGCGAAGAAGAAGAAGAAGCGACTGGCCCGCGAGAAGGCCGAGGAGGAGTACCGCGAGCGACGTCGGCAAGCTCGGCAGGATGGGCTGTGGAGGGAGGATCAAGGCCCCTTCGAGGGGGGCTTCGATTATGCCTCGGACTCCTCCACCGGATCCGAGTGGAGCGACCCGACCCCCCAGCGCGAGTCCTCGGCCGGTCGGGGCACGCCGGAGGTCACGGGACCGTCACGCGACGGCGGACGTGCGCCAACTCCACCCCCGACCCGAGGGCGGACTTCGCCGAGGGCCGACCGGGGCAAACGGCCGCGGGAGGAAGGATCGGGGTCGGGGACGGCTCCGCCGGTCAAGCGGCCGTCCCGCGGCTTTCCTATTTCGAGTCGGTAAGTTTCTTCCCTTTCTCTCGTCGATCCTCTTTCGCCTATGTCGAGACGAGTGTGCGAAGGTTCCTTTTGTTTGCAGGAGGGGAAGTCAGGCGACTCCTTTGGGGCTGGCGCCGATCAAGCGGCTCGCACGCCAGACCGCCGAGGTGGCGACGAGCCGAGGGATCAACCTGGGCGACCCCCAGGTGGAGAGGGTGCTCGACCCGCTTCCTCCCGAGCAGCAGCTCGCCGCGGTGTCGGGCGCCCTGTTCGCGCACTCGACGGAGGCGATCCCGGAGGCCCTCGCCGGGCTGTACTGTCCGCCCGCGGAGGATCCGGCCGGAGCGGAGGACGTGGTGCCGCCCGAGTCGGCTGCGCCGGACGGGGATGCGCCCGGGGAGGAGAAGATGGTGCCCTCCGGTCCCGGTCGTGACCAGGAAGATCCTATCCCCCCGGCCCAAGAGGTCGGGCTCTTGCCCGAGGAGGGGACGGGCGAAGGAGATGAAGCCCCGAGGGATCCAACGCCGGTTGCGTCCCCGACCGCCGCCGACCGCGAGGAGGAGGTCGTCCCTGAGCCGGACGCCATCGCCGCCCTACCCGACCCGCTGCCCGATTCGGGCGAGGTGCCGATGTCTTCTCCCCCCGCGCCTTTGGTCCATGGAGCGGGAGCGACGGCTATTCTCGAGGGAGAAGAGATCGTGGGGTCGAGCTCGGGTCAGGAGGCCCGTACTGCATCTGACGCCCCGGAGGGCCGCGAGATCGTCCGGCAAGGGGATGATCCCCTGGAGTTCGGGGGCCCTCGCGTCACTTGGACCGACCGCGCCTCGGGCGATGTTGTCTTTTCCCTGGACGACGCCGAGGAGAAGAACGAGGCCTCCCGGGTTCGTGCTGGGGTCGGGCTGGCGGTTCGATCGCTCAACTCCGCCCTGGAAGCCCTCCGCGACGTCGCCATCCCTTGCGGGGAGGTAATCTTTCCTTCATTTGTTTTCTCTTTCTTCTTTTCCCGAGTGGTTTCCGATTCTGGTTTGTTTTTTGGCAGTCTTTGATGGCCCGCAGCCGGGACAAGTCTCTCTTCCTGCGTCGGGAGAAAGACTCGTGGGGCCGTCTGTCCTCGATCACCGCCGAACGCGACGCCCTGAGGGAGCAGCTGGCGGTCGCCCGCCAAGAAGCCGCCTCCGCCCGTGCCGATGCACGAGGCGAGTTCGACGGGCAGCTGGCCGCAGCCAACCGGGAGATCGAGTCCCTGCGGCGGCGGGTTGCGGAGGCGTGCCAGCATGCTGATGAGGCCGACCAGCGCAAGAGCGACGTCCTGATCTCTTGGGAGAGGGACTCGGCGGCTCGGGAGCAAGTCCGGCTGGGCCTGGTCCGCGAGGCGGAGCGTCTTCGGGCCGACCGGGACCGGGTCATCGCCGTCCTCGAGGGGACCCGCACTCAGCTGGCCCAGGCGGTGGAGGAGCGAGACGAGGCCAGGGGGCTCATCGAGGGGCAGGCCCGCGATCTCGAGGCTGCGGGCCGAGCCCTCAATGTTGAGCGGGGTGCCCGCGAGGAGGCCGAGGCGCAGTGCGCCTCCCTGGCCGAAGCGGTGGCGGCGAATCGCGCTGCGATCGAGCGCCTCACGTCCGAGGCGCGCAATCTCGAAGGACTGCTGCAGAAGGAGGGGGACGAGTACGACGCGCTTCGGGTGGCGGTCGGCGCTGTGCTCAGCGACCTTCAGGTGCGGTCGGAGCGGGGTCCAAGCTCGCTGCTCGCCGACGTTGAGCGCATCCCAGCTCGGGCCCGAGCCATGGCGAGCGACGGGCTCTTCCTCGGGGTGCGCCGCGCCTTCGCCGTTGCTCGCTCCCACTACTCCGAGATCGGCCTGGAGTACCTCGCCGACGGGTTCGCTCCCGGTACGACGGAAGCGGAGGTGATCGCGCTCGAGGAGGAGGTGTCGCCGCTGTCGTCCGTGCTCGCCGCCGAGACTGCAAAAGAGGAGGGGCCATGGGCGCCCTGATTAGTTTTTGTTTTTCTTTTGGTTTTCAGACAGTTAAACTCATTTATTGTAATGAACTTAAGCGTCTGCGTGGTTGACACTCGGCCTTTCGTGTTTCTTTGATTAAGCCGTCGGGGTACGTCCGGACTAAAATGGGTTCGCCAGTGAGCCTTTAGAACCGTTGCCTCTGGGGCCTTTGTCCTTTTGGCATTCCGACCGGCGAGCGCACGCCACTTTGTTATCCGGCGCTCCCTTTTTCCTTAGTCTCGGGTACACGAATATGCCGAGGGTCAAGGACCCGGGGGACGCAGGTTAGCCCCCGAGTGACGTCCGACCCTCGGCCAATGGGCGAGGGTCGGGCGTCGCTCTTTGAAACGAAAAGGAGTACGTTCAAGCGATAACAGGAAAGTAGCCTAGAATAATCAGGGATAGAAACGACGTAGCTGTTCGATGTTCCAGGCGTTGGCGTACTCCTCTCCTTCTTCGTTCTTCAGCTTGTACGAGCCGGGTCGGAGGACTTGGGAGATGATGAACGGGCCTTCCCAGGGCGACGAGAGTTTGTGCCTGTCCTTGTTGCTTTGAACGAGGCGCACCAAATCGCCGACCTGGAAAGCTCGGCCCCTAATGCGCCGAGCGTGGTAGCGCCGTAGGGACTGCTGGTACTTCGCCGAATGGGCCAACGCGACTTCCCTGGCCTCTTCTAGCTGGTCGGCCGCGTCCTCGAGAGAGGTTTGGTTGCCTTTGTCGTCGTAGGCGCGAACACGCGGGGACCCGTAGTCGAGGTCGGTCGGGAGTACGGCTTCCGACCCGTATACCATGAAGAACGGGGTGAAACCCGTCGCGCGACTCGCCGTCGTGCGCAGGCTCCAAACCACCGCCGGGAGCTCTTCGACCCATCGCCCTCCGAACTTTTTCAAGCGCTCGAATATCCGGGGTTTGAGCCCTCGCAGGATCAACCCATTCGCGCGCTCTACTTGCCCGTTTGTGCGTGGTGTCCGACGGCAGCCCAATCGACCCGTATGTGATATTCATCACAGAAACGCAGGAATTTCTTCCCGGTGAACTGAGTTCCGTTGTCCGTGATGATCGAATTGGGGACGCCGAAGCGGTGAACGATGTCGAGGAAGAATTTGACGGCTTCCTCCGATCGGATCGTCGCGATTGGCCGTACTTCTATCCACTTGGTGAACTTGTCGACGGCGACAAGCAAGTGGTCGAAGCCCCCGGGCGCCTTTTTGAGGGGCCCGACCATGTCCAATCCCCAGACCGCGAACGGCCAAGTGATGGGGATCGTCTGTAGAGCCTGTGCAGGAAGGTGCGTTTGCCTTGCAAAGAACTAGCACCCTTCGCAGGTGCGCACGATCTTAGTGGCATCCCTCACCGCCGTGGCCAGTAGAATCCTTGCCGGAACGCGTTTCCGACAAGGCTGCGAGGAGCGGCATGGTGGCCGCAAGTGCCCTCGTGGATGTCCCTCAACAGCTCCTCACCCTGGTCGGCGGGAATACACCGTTGTAGGATTCCTGTGGGGCTTCGTCGGTACAGCTCGCCCTCTAGGATGGCGTAAGATTTGGCGCGCCGAGCGATCCGGCGGGCCTCGGTCTTACTCGTCGGGAGCTGTTCCCGCAGCAAGTAGTCGAGGAATGGTTGCCGCCAATCCGTGGTGCCGGGATCCGGTCCCTGGGCCTCGGTCAGCGTTGCAACTGCAAGGGCGAGCAGGTCGGACAAAGCCTGGTCGTTCGGCTCGGTGCCGGCCCCCGACCCTTCCGCGACCTTGGTCCCGTTCTCGCCAGCCCCCGAGCCCGGGGCGCTCCGTTCCGCGGAACCTGGGTCACGCGGTCCGGTCTGCTCCGGGCAGGGAAGCTTTATCGAAGGGTCTCGTTGGTCACTGGCGAAGATTCCGGTCGGGACGGGTTCCCGGCCGGAGGCTTTCTTGGCCAGGGCGTCGGCGGCCTCGTTGAACCGCCTTTTGATGTGCCGGAGCTCGAGGCCATCGAATTTGTCCTCGAGCTTGCGCACTTCCCGGCAATACGCGGCCATGGTTTCGCTTTCGCAGCTCGACTCTTTCATGACCTGATCGACCACGAGCTGGGAATCACCTCGAATCTCGAGGCGTCGAATTCCTAACTCGATAGCTATTCTCAGGCCGTTGATCAAAGCCTCGTACTCGGCAGCGTTGTTGGAAGCAGGGAAGTGTAGCCGGATCACGTATTTCATCCGCACTCCGAGGGGCGAAACGAAAACTAAGCCGACCCCTGCTCCCGTCCGAGTCAACGAGCCGTCGAAGTACATCACCCAGTACTCCTGATCGACAGGGGCCGTGGGTAGCTGGACCTCGGTCCATTCCGCGACGAAGTCGGCGAGGGTTTGGGATTTGATGGCCGTGCGCGGGGCATAGGTGATGCCCTGACCCATCAGTTCCATAGCCCATTTCGAGATCCGACCTGTCGAGTCCGGATTATTTATAATCTCACCGAGAGGGAAGGAACTCACCACTGTGACCGGATGCGAGTCAAAGTAGTGGCGGAGCTTCCTCTTGGAGATGAGGACGGCGTACAGCAGCTTCTGGATCTGCGGATACCTCGTCTTTGTGTCTCCGAGCACCTCGCTCACGAAGTATACCGGGCGCTGTACTTTGAGGGCGTGCCCCTCTTCTTCACGTTCCACCACCAGCGCCGCACTCACCACCTGTGTAGTTGCGGCAATGTAGAGGAGAAGAGGCTCGCCGGCGTTGGGCGAGACCAGGATCGGCGGATTCGTCAAGACTGCCTTGATGTGGTTCAGCGCGGTCTTGGCCTCCTCCGTCCAGACGAACCGCTCGGATTTCTTCAAGAGGCGGTACAGCGGGAGGACCTTTTCGCCGAGGCGCGAGATAAACCGGCTCAAGGCGGCTAGACACCCCGTGACCCGTTGAACCCCCTTCAGGTTCTGGATCGGGCCCATCCTGGTTATCGCGTTGATCTTGTCAGGGTTAGCTTCTATCCCTTGGCGGGATACGATAAAGCCTAGGAGCATTCCTCTGGGTACCCCGAAGACGCATTTCTCGGGGTTGAGCTTAACGTCGTTCGCCCTGAGTTTGGCAAACGTTTTTTCCAGGTCGGCCACGAGCTGGTCGGCCTGTCGGGACTTGACAACGATGTCGTCCACGTATGCCTCAACGGTCGGTCCGATGAGTTCGTCAAAACACTTAAGCATACACCTTTGGTAGGTGGCGCCGGCGTTTTTGAGCCCGAACGGCATTGTTACGTAACAGTACGATCCGAACGGGGTGATGAAGGAAGTGCGAGCTGGTCGGACTCCTTCATCGCGATTTGGTGGTATCCGGAATACGCATCAAGGAAGCATAGGGTTTCGCACCCCGAGGTCGAGTCGACTATCTGATCTATGCGCGGCAAGGGAAAGGAATCCTTTGTGCACGCTTTGTTAAGAGCAGTATAATCAACACACATTCTCCATTTCCCATTCTTTTTTCGTACAAGGACGGGATTAGCTAACCACTCGGGATGATACACTTCCTTGATGAAGCCGGCCACCAAGAGCTTCGCGATCTCCTCGCCGATTGCCTTACGCTTCTCGTCGTCGAAGCGCCGAAGGCGTTGCTTCACGGGTCGGGACCCGGCTCGGATGTCCAGGGAGTGCTCGGCGACTTCCCTCGGGATGCCCGGCATGTCCGAGGGCTTCCACGCAAACACGTCGACGTTCGCGCGGAGGAAGTCGACGAGCGCGCCTTCCTATTTCGGGGACAGTTTGGCCCCGATCCGCGCCACCTTCGCGCTCGGGTGGTCGGGGTCCAGCTGGACCTCCTTGGTGCCCTCGAGCGGCTCGAACGACGCCAGGCCTTGGGTGAAGTCTGGCGCCTCTTCGACGAGACGCGCCTTGATTGGGGCCAGCTCTTCTGTCGATGCGATGATGGCCGACGCCAGCTCGCAGCTTTCCACCTCGCACTGATGGGCCCGTTGGAATGACGACCCCACCGTGATCACCCCCTTCGGCCCCGGCATCTTGAGCTTGAGGTAGGTGTAGTTCGGCCATGAACTTCGCGTAACATGGGCGGCCCAAAATGGCGTGATAGGCGCCGTGGAATCCTACCACCTCGAACGTGAGGGTCTCCGTCCGAAAGTTGGTCGGGGACCCAAACGTGACGGGCAGATCGATCTGCCCGAGGGGGACGGCCTGTTTACCGGGGACTACCCCGTGGAAGGGCGCCCCGGTCGGGCGAACGCGCCCTCGGTCGATCCCCATGGAGTCGAGCGTGTCGGCGTAGAGGATATTTAGCCCGCTCCCGCCGTCCATCAGCACCTTGGTGAGGCGCTTACGACCTATGACCGGATCAACCACGAGAGGGTACTTACCCGGCCTCGGGACGAACTGCGGGTGGTCGGTTCGATCGAAGGTGATGGGTGCCTCTGACCACTTGAGGAAGGCCGGAGTGGCTGGCTCGGCGGCGTACACCTCTCGGCGCTCCACCTTGGCTCGCCCTTTGCTCACCGACGCCTCCGTTCCGCCGAAGATCATCAGGCAGCCGTCCGGCTCCGGATAGGGGTCGGCGTC
Organism: Alloteropsis semialata; assembly: GCA_004135705.1. Lineage (NCBI taxonomy): Eukaryota > Viridiplantae > Streptophyta > Magnoliopsida > Poales > Poaceae > Alloteropsis > Alloteropsis semialata. The sequence goes on from CM014272.1 coordinate 18,836,514, forward strand.
CATGTTCTGGTCCGCCCCCGGCTCCTGCGGGGCCAGGTCGGGCTTCTTCGACCGAGGCGCCGGCTTGCGGGAGCCCCCGCCATGAATTTCTTCATGAGGGAGCAATCCTTGTACAGGTGCTTGACGGGGTACTCGTGATTCGGGCAGGGCCCGTTCCACTTCTTCTCGAAGTGGTCGGGGACCTCCCCAGTCGGAGGTTTGAAGGTCGGCTTCGGGTCGGCGGCGGCCACCATGGCGGTCTCGTCGTCGTGCCGCCTGCCCTTGCCCTTCCTCTTTTTCTTGGCGGGGGGCCCCGATGGGCCTCCTTCCGCTTCCTCAGTCTGCTTACCCTTAGGGTCGGCGGACTGGTGGAAAATGGCCCCCACTGCTTCCTCGCCAGCCGCGTGGCTCGTAGCGATGTCAAGCAGCTCCTTCGCGGTGCGGGGACTCTTCCGCCCGAGCTTGTGGACGAGGGATTTGCACGTCGTCCCGGTGACGAACGCTCCGATGACATCGGCGTCAGCGAGGTTGGGGAGTTCGTTGCACTGCCGGGAGAAACGCCTGATGTACTCCCGTAGCGTCTCCCCCTGCTTCTGCCTGCAGCTCCTGAGATCCCATGGGTTTCCAGGGCGGTTGTAGGTCGCCTGGAAGTTCCCCACAAAGACCTCCCTCAGGTCGGACCAGCTGCCGATTTGTCCGGCGGGGACATGCTGGAGCCAAGCCCGCGCCGAGTCGGCCAGATGGAGCGGTAAGTTGTGGATGATAAAGTCATCATCGTCAGCTCCTCCGGCTCTGCAGGCGAGTCGGTAATCCTCGAGCCAGAGCTCGGGGTCGGTTTCCCCGTCGTACCTCGGGAAGTTCGACGGGGCTCTAAAGTTGGCGGGACGAGGAGCCGCACGGATCCGCGGGCTGAAAGCCCGCGGTCCCGGCGCCTCCGGACTCGGCGTCCTCTCGTCCTCGTCCTCGTCGTCGTACCGGCCGCCTCGCCGGGGAACACGTCCTCGCGGTCGCTCGGGTTCGCCCGCGGGGGGTCGCCGCCGGCGGGCGTCCAGTATGCTCCGAGCATCCTGGATAGGGCCGACCCGTTGTCGGACCGGAAGCGCGTCCCCGGGGGGACGGGGCTGGTGCACCGAGTCCCCTTGTTGGGCGCGTCCGCCGCGCCCGGCGGCCAGCTGCCTCGAGGCTCCGCGGTGGGCCATCTGCGATGCTCGTCGTCGCGACTGCGAACTCTCGGCCTGCTGCGCCGCGGCTCGCTCCAGTAGCTCGCCGAGTTCCCGCTGCGCCTTGCGGGCCTCCGGGGTCACCGGCGGCGGGAGCCCTCTCACGAGCATGGCAGCCGCGGCTATGTTCTGCCCGGCGTGGGCAAAACACGGGGGCGGGGCACCGTCATCGTCGACGATTTGGCGCTGCACGTCCCGGGCGCGCTCCCGCGCCGGAGCCGCGTCTCTGACCTGCAGGAGCTCGCGCTCGATGCGTTCCCGTTCCTGCTCGATCCGCACCCGCTCCTGCTCCAACCGGCGGCGAGCTTCCTGGAGCTCCTCCCGGCGTTGCCGGGCGTCGTCGGCTTGGGAGCGTCGTGGCGGTGTAGCCGCTCTTTGCGGGGCCGGCTGCCTTGCCACTGCCGCGGCTTGGGCCGCAACCGGAGCGGGAGCAACGGGCGCGTCGGCCGCCGGGTGACCGTCGTCAGGGCCCGCTGGCCCTGAGCCGCTCTCACTCGCTTCTCCCTCTGCCCCGTCGGGAGTGTCCGCCATGAAGCATTCCCGGGAGGGGTGGTGGCTTTCTCCGACAAGCTCCGTGTCGGACGCCTCCGAAACGGGATCGTCCAACAGGTCGAAGACCGATTCGGAGACGTGATCGATCACCCCGACGAACTCGCTGTCCGTTGGGGTGGGGCTCAGGAGGCGTGTCACCAGGCGGGACACGACTTCGGCCGCGTTGCGTAGACCGTATGGGGCCGCATACGGTGGAATGGAGTCCAGCATCCCCAGGGGGAGAGGGGCTCCTCCCACAAGCTGAGTAGCGACGTTCGCCAGGGCGAACCTGACACAGCGCGCGTCTTCCTGCGTGGGCCGTGGCCCCAGGAAGACCTCGAGCTGCTCCCATAGCGGGGCCTCGTTGGCCCTCGAACGAGGGTTGCTAGCCTCGTCGCCAGGGGTGTTGATGTCGATGTCCGCGAGGGCCTCGGTGGCGGTCGCGACGTCAGCATCGGCAGTGTTGACCGGGGGCGTGAGAGCGACTCTCTCCAAGTCCCCGGCGTCGGTGATGACGAAATCCAAACTTCCAAGACGCAGCTGCGTCCCAGGAGTCCAGCTCGATCCGCGGGTGGCCATCCGAAGCCTGGTGATCGCCGAAACGCGCAAAGGCCCCTACCTGGCGCGCCAACTGTCGGCGTAAGAAATAACCAACAAGTGAATTTAGTGGATTGCGCGTTTGGGCTCCGGATGGTTCGCGAGAGGACACAAGGGTTATACTGGTTCAGGCACTAACGCCCTACGTCCAGTGTCGATCTGCTCGTGTTACTCGCGTTGCTCGTAGTAGGGGTTACAAGCGGTCGAGAGAGGGAGAGGCTCCCAAGTCTCTGGATGCGTCTGAGCGTGTGTGTTTCGTGGGTTGTGTTTTCGTGTGTGCGTCTCCCCTCTCCTGAGGCTTGATTTTTCTCTTTATACTCAGGGGAGAGGACGCTGTACAAGACGTGTTCAACAAATAACAAATAATAGAAAACTTGCTGGAGAAGCCTCGCCGCCTGCGGGACACTGTGGATGCTGTTCAGGACACTGTGGACGCTGTTGAGGACGCTGTTGGGGTCGTGCTTTTCCTCGATCGGCGCCTGCGGACGGGTAAAACAGTGAGAGTCACATCCCTTGGCCATACCGGACAGTGCTCGGTAAGGTGGACAGTGCTCGGTAAGGCCAATTAATGCTGATGGGGCGCGGCATAGCCGTGTGGCGACACGTCCTTATGCCGGGTCTTCCTGACACTCCACTCCGGCCCGGGCCCACGCCGATTCGGGCGAGGCGAAGAGAGGTCGGGCGAGACAGCGTAGGTTTGACCAGGACAGAAATGGGTCGGCCGAGGCGGACGGGGTCGGCCGAGGCGGACGGGGGTCGGCCGAGGCGGACGAGGGTCGGCCGAGACGGACGAGGGTCGGCCGAGGCGGACGGGGGTCGGCCGAGACGGACGAGGGTCGGCCGAGGCGGACGGGAGTCGGCTGAGGCGGACATAGGTTGGCCGGGACAGAACCAGGTCAGTCGAGTCAGGGGAAAATCGATCCTCCCCTGACCTGATATTCTCCTTGTTTGCGGGTTTTCCTATGCCCATCTTATTCCCGAAACTGCGTGGTCCCACCCGTCGGTGAGAGGGTCGGATATTGATATCCGACAAGACGTGTCGACCTCTAGCAACGTATGTTCTGTCGTCTGGATAGCAGAAGTCCCTAGAGTCACCTCGAATGCATGCTCTGTAGGTATGCTTTGGTTAAACTCTATGCCCGCCGCACTGTTGGACACCTCTGTGTTCATCTCATCGATGAAGGAGTCTTCGACCAACTCTAAGTTCATTTCGTCACGGACGGTGTCTGCAATGTCTACACATGTGTCCTCACACACAGAGGAGTCGGCAAGTGTGCAAGCCGCCGCAAGAGAAGCGAGGATCGTCGGTGTCGGAGAACGGTGAACTGGAGAACATGGGCCAAAGAGATCGGCCAAGTCGAAAGCAGGAGCATGCTCTCCACGTGGCTCCACACACTCCAAATGCTTAGCCACACGTGCTAGCCACAACTTTATGGTAGTAGCTTCCTCCTTGAGGGGGCGCAACACTTCCTCCAAACGAATTGCAAGCATGTTTTGCAGCTCTGATCGCAAAGTCTCCACCAGAGGTGTGATCGTGGACTGGAGTGTCGAAGTAGGAGGGGCACAACAACAACCATGACAAATGGGATTAACGTCCTTCTCATGCAAACCTGTTGAAGCCAATGGCGGGTTGCAATGTCCTTGAGAAGAAGACCCAGCCACAATGCTTTCCGATAAGGAAGAGTGACATCCACTTGATGAAGGCACGGCCACTACGTCAGCCCAACTCTTTGTCTGATGTGTACCAGGTTGCCCGGAGAAGGAGTCATGGCGTCGAGCAGGAGAGATGGATCGAAGGTGACAATGCTGCTCACGATGTCCAGTGCCGCGACAACGAATGCAGCGGAAGAAATCCCTGCAGGAGCTAACTTGGTGGTCACGCGCAAGGCAACGGTAACATCTACCTCGAGCCCATCTCTTGAAGGCGATGCTCCTCTCAGACTATGACTTTGGAGGACCTGACAGCGGTCCAGGCACCAAGTTCTCCTGCTCACAGGGCTAAGTGTTCTAACTATTCTAATTCTACTCATGCCAACATTGAGTACACCATATGTCAAAGAGATTTCCTTGACCAAGGGGAGGCCAGTGCTATGTTTGGCCTCCACATAGTTCCACCACTATAGGTAACTGTGCTAAGAAACTGGCACCGAGACCAGCCTTAGAACCACGCACATGTGCATCTATGCTGGTAGAACAAAAATATGAAGGGTTAGAGCACGTGTAATGATTTATGAACTATCAACCCCTGGAATTTGAGCTAAAACAATTTGTACAATCTCGGCACTTTTCCTGGATGGTACTGCTCACTAAATATATAAAAAAAAAATCAAGATGCGAATTCCTGGGTGGTGGTTGGCACTGCTCACATCAACGTTCCAATCTCGGCACTGTTGATTTTCGTTGTCATCTTTTTCCGTGATCCAATACTGACTTACTGAGTCCAATACTCCAAAAGTCCAAATCTGACTTCGTAGCAGTCTAGCAGATTTTGGTCTAGGTGCTCGCTGTCATGACCTGTTGGTGTAAGACTTCACCAACTGCCATCGTACTATAGTAGATGTTCCCACTCTAGTGATGGACTGATCAGATCAGAGCCACATTTTTTTTTGACGGTCCACGGTTCTTGGTCCAACTGTTCTCAAGAAGCACACGCACACCTTCAGTGACTTGTTTATATTCGGTGAAAAACTTTACGAAATTTACTGTAGCAATTTTAAACCAAAGATTAGGAGGACTAAACATGATTTAATTATAAAACTAATTACACGGATGGACGAGAAATCGCGAGACGAATCTATTAAGCCTAATTAATCTGTCATTAGAGATTGTTTACTGTAGCACGACATTGTCTAATCATGACCTAATTAGACTTAATAAATTCGTCTCACAATTTTACCCGAAGTTATGAAATGAGTTTTGTCAGTTATCCACATTTAATACTCCTAATTAGTATCCAAACATTCGAATTTATTGTAGTGATGAAAAAAATTGACGAACTAAACCGGGCCTCTACAATGACCAGGAGCTAGCTCTATGCATCTCTAGATCGTTCTGTGGACACCAGATAGCACGCGCAAGCTCGTCTCCCATTGCGGCCAGTAAGCGGCATGGTCGTCGTCTCTGCTTCCTCTCCTCGACCACCTCCAACGGTCTAAGTCAGTAGTCCATGCTTCTCCAAAGAAAATTCAGTGCACTATTCCCAAAGGAATTGTCAACAAGTTTACCTCTTCCGTCCGTTTAGGAAAAAAAAAATACAAGTTTATACCTCTTTAAAGCATGGTTTTGCTGTCTACCATAGCTGCCCTTTCAGGCTTTCACACAGTTGTGTGCAATTGTGCATCTCAGCATCTGTAAAAGGGCAAGGCAAGCCAATGGGTTTGGCTTCCCGTTCCACCGTGCTCCTCCTCCTCCTCTCTTGGGTTTCTCTATGCATATCCGTTGACCAGCTATCACCTAGCAAACCACTCATCTTCCCCGACGACAAGCTCGTCTCCAACAATGGTGTCTTTGCCATGGGCTTCTTCTCTCCAACCAACTCAAGCACACGCTTCTACATCGGCATATGGTACAACAACATCCCAGAGCGCACGATTGTCTGGGTTGCCAATCGTGACAACCCAATCACCAACCCTTCCTCGGCGGCGCTTGCGGTAACAAACCGGTCTGAACTTGTGCTGTCAGATCCCCAAGGCCGAACCTACTGGACCACGACCACGACGACGAGCAACATCACCACGGCAGCTTCCACGGCGCAGCTCAACGACAAAGGGAACCTGGTGCTCCGGTCATCCGAAGGCACCACCCTGTGGCAGAGTTTCGATCATCCGACCGACACCATCCTCCCCGGCATGCCGGTCTGGGTGAATTACCGGACGCGCTTCACCGAGCGCCTGGTTTCTTGGAAAACCGCCGACGACCCATCGGCCGGCGACTTCTCTTTGAGTGCGGACGTGACCTCGGGCATCCAGTATGTCCTCAAGAACGGGTCCAGTCTGCTGTGGCGCAGCGGGGCTTGGAACGGCGAGATGGTCTTGGACTACACGCCCAGCAATGCCAGCTCCGTTATAGTCATGTCCATCGTCACCAACGGCGACCAGATCTCCATGATGTACAGCGTCTCCGACGGCTCGCCGAGCATGTACGTCAGGGTGGCCTACACCGGCGAGTACCAGTTCACCGTCTGGAACAGCACCGCCGCGTCGTGGACGGTCATAGAGGCGCACCCTGGCGCCGGATGCGACCGCTACGCCTCGTGCGGCCCGTTCGGCTACTGCGACGCCGCCACGGAGGTCGTGCCGACGTGCAAGTGTCCGGACGGGTTCGAGCCCGACGACGGGACCGGCCCGTCCGGCGGCGGATGTACGAGGAAAGAGCCGCTCAGATGCGGCGACGGAGACTATTTCGCGACCTTGCCGGGCGTGAAGACTCCGGCGATGCCTGTGTTCGTCAGGAACAAAAGCTTCGACGGGTGCACGGCGGAGTGCCGCAGCAACTGCTCGTGCACGGCCTACGCTTACGCCAACTTGAGCAGCGCCATAAGCGGGGGCGACATGTCCAGGTGCTTGCTCTGGTTCGGCGAACTTGTTGACATAGCCAAGGACGTGAACATCGATGGCGAGAAACTGTACCTCCGGCTTGCCGGCTCATCATCAACTGGTACGCCCACTTCTGATACCTGTTTTACACTTTTATCTTATTTTCTTTGAGCGAATGATTAACATAGATGGTCCACTTAAGAGAACTACTGGTCTATCAACCCGTGTTCTACACTGACCAATAATTTGGGAGACATGAGTATTAAGAATCTTTTAAGAATTAGAGCCCATAGTTCATAATCAAAATTATTTAACTTGTGTTTTCTATTTGTTAATTTTTTTGCACCGAACCTCTATATGTATACTCCTTTCGTCCCAAAAAAATAAGGCATCCAACGATTAAAAATGTGTCCCAAAAATAAGACATCCTACCTTATTTGGTATGTGCATGCGTACATGTGGACATGCAACGATCAATTAGCGCTAAATATGGCTAATAAACAGGTAGCATAGTCATTTTACATTCTGAGCATCTCCAAGAGACTAGCCAAATGGCTTGCCAATCCAAATTTTGGCTACTCAACACCAAAATAACTCTCCAACAGACTAGCCATTCAACTCGTCAAGCCATCCGGCTCTCCAAATTGGCTCTCTCGCTAGCCAAATTTGGCTAGCTAGTCCAGCTAGCCAAACTGGCTTTGCCAAGTTTGGGATGACGCATGAAACCCACGCGTCAGTGTGGAGAGGGAGAGTTAGAGAGTGGAAAATTAAGAGTCTGTTGAAGTGCGATGTTCAATATAGAGTGAAATCTTTATGGAGAAGCAAATAGATAGTCAAATATAGAGTCAAAAATGAAGAGTCTTTTGGAGATGCTCTTATTAATATGTCCTATAATTCATAGAATGCCATTTTTTTTGAACGGAGGGAGTATGTCTTTTGAGTTTATGCCGGATGCAGTAAATTATGATGGCATACACTTCTGTTTGCAGTTCAAAAGAAGAGCAATTTGGCGAAGATTTTACTTCCAGTTACAGCATTTGTGCTGCTACTCGCATTTACAACCCTTTTCTGCACATACAAATACAGAGGTACAAAAAAGGAGCCATTGTTTTCCAAGACGCAAGTACTTGTGCAATTGTTGACATAGAAAATCCATCGTTTTTTCTATTGGCAGGCACACGGTTAAAGAAGAAAGTCCAGAAGAGATTGATGCTAGAATACTTGATGTCTACGGACGAAGCTGGGGACAACAACATAGAATTCCCCTATATTAGCTTCGATGACATTGTTGCGGCAACAGAAAATTTCTCTGACACCAATATGCTTGGAATGGGAGGTTTTGGCAAGGTTTACAAGGTATTAACTAGCAAAACAGTTTTACCCTGATAGTTACTACACCACTAGTAAAACTGTACAATTCGAAATAACAAATCATGTAGGGAGTGCTGGAAGGTACCAATGAAGTAGCCGTCAAAAGACTTAGCAAGACTTCTGGGCAAGGCACTGAGGAATTTAGAAATCAAGTAGTCTTGATCGCAAAATTGCAGCACAAGAACCTAGTTAGGCTTCTCGGTTGTTGTATTCATGAAGATGAGAAGCTATTAGTCTATGAATACATGCCCAACAAAAGCTTGGATTACTTCCTCTTTGGTACATTCAATTCCCAATTTTTCACACCGTTGATGATCAAACCCAATACATAAATGTGCCCATCTGCCTTGTGACATGCCTCATTTCTTATCCTTATCAGACTCCGCAAGAAAATCGATGCTTCAATGGCCGACAAGGTTTAAGATAATCAAGGGAGTAGCAAGAGGAATAATGTACCTCCACCAGGACTCCAGATTAACTATAATACATAGAGATCTCAAAGCAAGCAACATTTTATTGGATAAAGATATGATCCCTAAGATATCAGATTTTGGCATGGCTAGGATATTCGGTGGCGACCAGAATCAAGCAAATACAAACCGGGTTGTCGGGACATAGTAAGTAATTCCTGTAATGTCAATTCTTCATATTAGAATTCATTTGCTGTCAATTGTTCAGAACTTCAGATCGTTCAGACCTGATAAATTGTTAAATCTTTGCACAGTGGCTATATGTCCCCAGAATATGCAATGGAAGGTGCATTTTCAGTCAAGTCAGACACCTACAGCTTTGGTGTTCTGCTGTTGGAGATTGTGAGTGGATTAAAGATCAGCTCACCAAACCATGTCACTGATTTTCCTAACCTTATAGTCTATGTAAGTAACGGGGGATGAGCCCAATCCAGGACTACTACATACTGAAAATATATAAGCTGAAAAATTCATCTCTGTTCAGGCATGGAACCTATGGAAGAATGGCAACATAGAAGACTTGGTGGACTCATCTGTTAAGGAGAATTATCATCTTGATGAAGTTTCACGATGCATCCATGTAGGACTTTTGTGTGTTCAAGACAGTCCAAACTGTAGGCCACTCATGTCAGCAGTTGTGTTCATGCTTGAGAACAAAACCACGCCACTCCCAATACCAATGCAGCCTGTGTATTTTGCCCGTAGGGATGCTGACCCTGGAAGAGATGGCAACGACAGTGCATTGTCCATGAATGACATGACCCTCACGGCAGTAGAAGGTCGTTAAATGTTCAATGCCAACTTTTACTCTGTAAATTTCATAAATTTGCAAGTCTTAGCTTAACTGCACATGTAGATATGAATTCTATGATTAGGTGGATGTTTTACTAGCTGAGTATGTGTGAGGAAGGTGTTGAACCATATTAATAATAATAATACGCCATTTCACATGCTTATAAGTGAAGGTTACCCTATCTTTCTTTTTCTTTTCTTTTCTTTCTTTTTTTGTTGCAAGGAAGAAGGAGCACTGCTTAGAACTTTTGAAGGTTACCCTAACTCTTATTGAAGTGCCTTGTTATGTGCTGGGTTCTCATAAGTAGGGATGGAAACGGATGCAATATGCATGGAAACGGATTCGGATAGCACTTTTTACCACATTTTTACTCGAATACGAATACGAATTCGGATGCTCTCGAATACAAATACAAAACGAATGGTCGGATGCGGATACGCATTCGGATATTTACTCGATTTAGAAGACAACATTTACTTATTTTATTCATTGATGATTTTTAAATAACAAAATCATTATACAAGTAAATACTAAAGTATAAGTACATAACAAGTGTAGACAAAGACCGCTCGTTAATAATGTCACATTTATCCATAATTATTTCAGTAATTAATCATATAAAAATTAAATAAAACTATAGATAAATATATATTTAATAAATAAATATATACATTTATCATGAAATAATAAAAAATATATAAAAATATTTTCATCAGTAAATAAATAAACTATAGTATTAAATTAAATTTAATATTCATATATCTTTATTATTTTAAATTAATTATATTAGTTATTACAATTTGAGATAAGTTTTAAATAGTTATATGGGTATAATAATAGTAATATTAAAATTGATATTATAATCATTAGTAATGGAGATAATATTTTTTAAATAATTTTGATTATACACTATCATTACTAACATCCAAATAAACACTTTAAATGTTATCTTCATATGGTCGGATACGAATAGTGTCGGATATTGCCGAATACGAATGTGGAACCGGATAGAGAAAATCGACGAAAAACGAATTCGGATGTACCCATTTTAGTACCACATTAAATTCGAATACGAATACGGATATCCATATTTGCATTTTAGCGGATACGGATATCGAATAATTTGGATTCCATTTTCATATTTCCATCCCTACTCGTAAGTATTCTTTATCCTAAGATTACTCTTAGTCAGCGCTAGCATGTTACCGTTTAACTTGCATTTCATAGTTACGACGAGGTCAAACTTGTTTTGTTATCTCTATATAGAGTTATAGACTTCAAAATTTCAGACGCAAACCAAGAATGTAACAGAGGTTCAGAGTTGGTTCAGCTTTGCGGGCCACTAAAATCTTAATCGGTTTCTTTGCTAACCTGTTAGAAGAGAGACTTAAATTGTCATTAGTAGTACCTGTCCTCATGAGAGAGAGTGTTGTTTTGTGGCTGACATGTCAGACCGTGAGAGAAAAGTGAAAGCCAATTGGGCTCAGCACGGAACTACTTATTAATTGGCGGACTCTTCTTATTCCTAACTTTTTCCTCCCAGATTTTTTATTTTTGAAAACAACTTACCCGCGTATATTTCACGATAAGCGACGGACCAAGATCCATAGGAGTTCTTATGGGCTGCAGGCCCATAAGGAGATTGAGCCACCAACTCTGACTGATATAAGGAAGAGACGTACAGGTTAAGGGAACTAGTCGGCTACTAGAAAACAACCCGGTCTACTCCTGTTAGGACTCTATGTTTAATATCCGACTAGAAGTCTATATTTCCTGTCTTGTAGACCCTGTCTCCCAAGTATATAAGGTGAGGCAGGGACCCCTTGTAAAATAATAACCATCAATACGAAGCGATCCACCATACAGGACGTAGAGTATTACGCTCTCTCTCGAGGCGGCCTGAACCTGTCTAAATCATCTTGTGTTCACCATCGTGCTTTTGGTTCCGGCGAGGCCCTTGCGAACAACCCGACTACTCAGGGACTCCCTATAGTAGGCTAGCCGGTATAAAAAACCGACAGCTGGCACACCAGGTAGGGGCTCTCGTCGAGAGTCGTCAAGAAAACTCGATGGCACCAGTCATCATCAACTGCGACGGCGACATGGCATTCGAGAAGGGCGCTACCTTCGTCTTCGGCTCCTGGGTCTGCACGGCGGACAGCGCGGGCAACGTCCTCAAGTCGCCAGCTCCGGAGCAACTCGCCGACAAACTCGACGAGATCGCACTCCCAGGTCCGAATTCAACTCGGGCTCTGGAAACCTCAAGTCCCAGTTCGACTCCAACTCGGACTGAGAAGATTCAAAATCGGACTAGGCAGTCCGAGCCGGTTTCTGAACCATCGGTAGCGCCGAAATCCGGCAATTCAAAATCCAGAAGAAGAGGAGCTCAGGCACCGCTAAGCGTGAGGTAACACCCCGAGCCAGATTCCTTTTGGTCTCGCAGAAACCGCCTCCATTTACCAGACGCATCTTCAAAACAACTCCGATCTCTGGTCGAATTCGACGAATTCCCTCTAAGCGGGAAACAAGTCGGACTCGTCATCACCTCAACTCCAGAGGGAAGGTTCGTCCGCTGGCCTGGACGCAAGCCAAAACTTGGAGCAACACCGCAAGAAGATCTGGACATGTGTCGCATCATCGCGTGCATTGATCCACTACCGTTTCAACACGGGCAGCTTTGGACTCTTCAAGCGGGCGTGGCTCAACTGTCTCAGCAACTTCAAGCACAGAAAGCCACTCACCGGGACGTCAAGCCATGGTGATCATCGGCCAAGAAGAAGAAGTCTCCAATGATGAGCCAACGGTGGAGAACGAAGTCGCGGATGACCGCGAACGGCGCAGGCAACGAAACGCCGCTCGCGTGGATCGTCGTCGCCGAGCCGGCCGCAGACTCCCCCCGCAGAATCTCAATGAAGGATTCGTGCAAGTCGCTGGGCAAGATGTCTACATCAACGCTGCAGCCAACATCTTGGCTATCGCCACAGAGCTTGGCAACATGGCCCAAACTCCAGAGATCCAGAGGATGAAGACAATGCTCGAGACAGCGGCAATCCAGCATGACGCAATCAACCCTGCTCGAACTATCATCAAGTCCAAGGCAACAAGCCGTCAAGCCAGCAGCCACCCTGCTGAAGGCGGAAACCGTGGCAATCCATCCTACCATCCAAGCAGAGATCGCCGAGAACCCGACAACGTGGGCGGCATGGTTGTTGGCGCTGGAGGTGCAAACCACGGCGCCGATCCTAGCCACCGCGCTGCACAAAGTAACAACGGCGGACGCGACGGCAACAGGGACAGAGATGGACGCCGCAACTACCGGGATGATGACAGGGACTTGCGACACCAGCTGCAGAGTAAGGATGCTCGCACCGTCATCTCTACATGAGTTCGTGATCGCGAAGAAGAAGAGCGCAGGCGGCGCCAAGAGTATGACCAGATCTACGGGCCCCCAGGCCAAGGCTATCACAACATTGGCAAGTACGAAGGGTTCCTGGTCTTCTCAGACCGCATCCGCGCAACTTCCTGGCCCAAAAAGTTCAAACCGGCCCATATCGAAAGATACGACGGAAAGCGCGATCCCGAGCAGTGGCTCCGCATCTACTACTCGGCGATCAAGGCGGCAAGGGGCGACACCGACACCATGTGCACCTACCTCCCAATAGTCCTCGACCAGGCTCCACTGACCTGGTTGGAAAGACTAAAACCAGGCTCCATCGACTCTTGAGACGCACTCTGCAAGGTTTTCATCAACAACTTCTAGGGTTCATGGTAGAAGCCGGGTACTCGCTTTGATCTAGCCCAGTGCAAACAGGGCCAAAACGAGTACCTCCGAAGCAACAACCGCCAATTCTGGGAGAAGCGTTCAACATGTGTCGGGCTCTCCGATCAAGACATCATCGACTGCTTCCACAGCGGTCTCACCGATCCCACGCCGCATTTTGATTTCGGAGGAACATGCCAAAAACGCTCGAGGCCATGTGTGAACTCATCGGCCGCTGGGCCGACGCCAAAGACCTGCAGCGTGAGAGATTCAACCGAAACAAGACAGGGGGCGACCGCACCAACAATGACCGTAACAAGGGCAAGCAAGTTGAGAATAGTGGCAAGCGTGACTTCAACAACAAGAAACGCAAGCCTGATGGTTCAGTCAACGTTGCTGAGAAAGGCCCCTCCCGCAAAAGATTCAAAAAACTACTCGACAAGCAATGCCCTTTCCACCCAAAGGACAAGCACTCCAGCAGGGATTGCATCAGGCTCTGGAAAGCTTTCGGCACCGGAGGCGACTCCAAACCCGACGAACCCGACAAAAACAATGGAGGCAAGGGTGACAAAGACACCGGCTACCAACAAGCTGACAAGGTGGTCAATGTCATCTTTGGCGGGATTGCTCAGACAGACTCGAAGCGCAAGCTAAAGCTGATCCAGCGCGAGATCGGGTACATCGAGCCTATTATCCCCACGTTCCTAAAGTGGTCAGAGGTTCCGATCAGTTTCTCTCGTGATGACCAATGGACCAACATCAAGAACCCGGGAAGGTACCCCTGGTACTAGACCCGGTAGTGGCAGGCGCACGACTCACGAGGACGCTGATTGATGGCGGAAGCGGACTCAACATCCTGTTCGCCAAGACACTGGAGAAGATGGGCTTAGACATCACCAATTTGCTCAAGCCTACGGATTCACCTTTCTACGACATCGTCCCAGGCAACGCTGCCGTACCCCTCGGCTATGTATCACTTCCAATTACATTTGGTACCGAGGTCAATTACAGCACCGAGTACATTACATTCGAGGTCGTCGGCAATAAGTTTTTACATAAATTTTTCCAAGAGAACTTCAAAATATTTTTTCAGTACAATTTATTCGAGTTTCGAGAAAATAGTTACTCAAGTATGGTTATTATTCAATTTTTTGTCCAACCCACTTAGACAAAAAGGCAAATAGAGCATTATTGGACGTGATCTATGCCTCTGTGCATCCTTTGGTAAAGCTTCCTGTGGCTTCAGCTCTCTGCTATAGTACGCAAGGAGCTGGAGCTGGTGAAACAAAAAATAGTGGCTTCACTCGGCTCTGTGAGAGGAGGGGTAAGGAGAGAGAAAAACAGCTCCAGTGAACAGTAGCGTGAACAATACATTATCAGAAGGAGCTAAAACTGCTTGGAGTCTACCAAACACCAAACGCGGCCTAAATTAGTGAATCCGAACTGAAGCGGTTTTTTTTTCTCCAGTGAGAGAATCCTCTACAACACTGCAGCGTGCAGTTAGGTCACTGACGTGTGGGCCCAATTCCACACGGGAGTGAAGGGCCGTACTGTAGAGAAATTGCTTCCCCTGCAGCAGGCCTGACATGCGACTTTATTCACCGTAGTGCGCCGAATGACTTAAACCGCCGAAGTTGCCGGAGACTAAGGGGATGTTTGGACCTTAGTGACTAATGCTTAAAGTGCTAAATTTTAACACTAGCTTATCCAAACAGAAATACTAATAGATGATACTAAAGTTTAGTCAAAACTCAAACCTGAGAGCTAATGGGTGCTATGCAGTATGTACGGAGGCCACTGCCATACTCCAATACTCTATTACCCCGTCGGCCCATTCTTCCGATGTGTTGAGAGCTACATTCCGATTTCGACGGCGCTCGTTCCCTCAGGTACACCTTTTACTTGATCGCTTCAAGGATAGCTTTTCTGTGCTTTCTACAACTACAGAGAGAAGAGAAACCAAAGGCCTAAGCCTAATGGACATGGTTTCTCAAGAACCATGCACATGGACATGTCCTCTGCTGCCCCTTCTCAGTTTCTCAATCTATTCTTGATACTACTTGCCACCGGAAAGCACACGCAAGCTCGTCTCCCATTGCGGCGAGTCAGCGGCATGCTCGTCTCTGCTTCCTCCATCTCCTCGACCATCTCCAATGGTCCAAGTCCAAGTGGTCAATGTTTATCCAAAGAAAATTCAGTGCACTATTCCCAAAGGAATTGTCAACAATTTTACCTCTTTAAAGCATGACTTTTCTGTGTATCACAGAGTAGAGAGGCACAGAGCTGCTCTTCTTCACAGATGTGTGCATCTGTAAAAGGGCAAGAGCAAGACAACCCAATGAGTTTGGCTGCCATTCTTCCGATGTGTTGACTGTTGAGAGCTACATTCTGATTTTGACGGCGCTACTTGATCGCATCCAGGATAGCTTTTGTGTGCTTTCTACGAGCCCATTTGATTCGGCTCCTGGGCCGGCTTCACGAGCCAGCTTCTTCAAAACTGATTCAGCTTCAGCTTCAGCTTCTTCAAAACTGATTCAGCTTCTTTACATGATTCTCTGCCAGCTTCATTTTGATTCCCACATACCTCAAGAAGCCAAAGCCCCATCAAATGAGCTCTACAACTACAGAGAGGCAAAAAGCAAAGGTCTGAGCCCAATGGACATGGTTCATTACCTTCCCGTTCTCATCCTGCTGCTCTTGAGCTCGTCCTGCCAATCCGAGGACCGGCTCACCCACGCAAAGCCACTCTCCCCCGGAGACACGCTCATCTCCGAGGATGGAGTCTTTGCTCTTGGCTTCTTCTCCCCGACCAACTCCAACAACAAGAGCTTATACATCGGAATCTGGTACCACAGCATCCCCGATCGTACCGTTGTGTGGGTCGCCAATCGCGACAGCCCAATCACAAACCCTTCATCAGCGAAGCTCGCCATCACCGACAACCAGGAGCTAGCGCTGTCCGACTCCGATGGCCGCACTATTTGGACGACGGCGAGCGGCGGCGCCGCCACCACCGGAGGTGGTGCTGCTGCTGGTGGTGCAGTAGCGGTGCTGCTCGGCTCTGGAAACTTCGTCCTCCGGTCGGCGAACGGCACCGACGTATGGCAGAGCTTCGACCACCCGACCGACACAATCCTCCCGGCGATGAAGGTTCTGCTCAGCTACGGGGGGCGTGTGGGCACGCGCGAAGTTGCTTGGAAAGGCCCTGCTGACCCATCCTCCGGGCCCTTCTCCGGCAGCATCGATGCCAGGTCAAACCTTCTCTTCTTCGTCTGGAATGGGACCCAGCCGTACTTCCGCATCAATTTCTTCAACGCCGTCTCGTTGATCGGCGGCGGCGGCGGCGGCGGCACCAACTCTGCCTCCGTCGTGTACGTGTCGCTGGTCAACACAGGCGACGAGTTGTCCTACACGTACACAGTCTCCGATGGCTCGCCGTACACGCGTCTTTTGTTCGAGTACACCGGCAAGACGAAGTTCCTGACCTGGAACAACCAGACATCGTCGTGGACAACCGGCTTTGAGCGCCCCAGATCAAGCTGTGACCTCTACGCCTCATGTGGCCCATTCGGTTACTGCGACAGCACAGAGGCTGTCCCAGGCTGCCAGTGCCTGGACGGGTTCGAGCCCATCGACGGCGCCGACATGTCCAGAGGATGCCGGAGAAATGAGGCGCTGGAATGTGGAAGGGAGCATCGCTTCGTGACTCTGCCTGGGATGAAGGTTCCCGACAAGTTCTTGCACATCTTGAACAGAAGCTTCGACCAGTGTGCGGCCGAGTGCAGCACAAACTGCTCTTGCACGGCGTATGCTTATGTCAACATGAGCAGTGCCGGAACTTTGGCCTACACGTCCAGGTGCCTGGTTTGGACTGGGGATCTCGTCGACACCGGGAAAGATGATGAAGGGTTTGGTGAGAACTTGTACCTCCGGCTTGCTGCATCATCACATGGTATGCACTCCCGTCCACTCTTATTTTCTATCCCTGCAAACAAACCAGAAAAACATTTATACTGTTGCAGAAAAACATTTATACTACAAGTAATGCTGGCATGTTTACTGTTTGGATGTAGTCGGTCCTTTTAGAAAGATGGCTAGCTTACACTATTGCAGCTAATGCGCTATGCAGTAAATTATAACTTGGTACATTTTCTTTTGCAGTTCAAAATAAGAGCACTTTGTTAAAGATTTTGCTCCCGATCATAGCAGGCCTGCTGCTACTCGCATTCCTGGCTCTCTTCTGGAGATGCAAATACAGAGGTGCGAAGAACATGCTGTCTTCCAAACAGCATCGTACGCTGTTGTGTTATTAGTGTTGAGAAGAAGAAGTCCATTGATGTTTCTACGTGGCAGGCAAACGGCAAACGAAGAAAACAGAGAAGGCAACGATGCTAGAGTACTTTAGGTCTGCGGATGAAGCCGGGGGCAATTTGGAGTTTCCATTTTTTAGCTTTGAAGACATTGTTGCAGCAACGGACAATTTCTCTGACTCAAACATGCTTGGAAAGGGAGGTTTTGGCAAAGTTTACAAGGTACATGCAAAAAGTTTCACTTGATCTCAACATTTATAGGAAATTAAAGCATAGTATTAATTGTCATCTAATTAATCATGAATGGTGGAATTAACAATCAAGCAGGGATTATTAGATGGCACCAAGGAAGTAGCCGTCAAGAGGCTTAGTAAGGGCTCTGGACAAGGCATAGAGGAGTTCAGAAATGAAGTGGTCTTGATTGCAAAATTGCAGCACAAGAATCTAGTTAAGCTTCTCGGCTGTTGTATTCTTGAAGATGAGAAGTTATTGGTATATGAATACTTGCACAACAAAAGCTTGGATTACTTCCTCTTTGGTACATTGAACCTTTCAAGTTAACACTCTGAAAATAACTAAAATATATAATAAAGAATATGCACATATATGTCTTACAGTATGATTATTTTTTTTTTGCATTATTCTTATCAGATTCTGCAAGAAAGCCAATGCTTCAGTGGCCAGCACGATATAAGATAATCCAAGGGATAGCTAGAGGAATTCTTTACCTCCATCAAGATTCAAGACTAACAGTAATTCATAGAGATCTCAAAGCAAGCAACATCTTGTTAGACAAAGAGATGAGTCCAAAGATATCGGACTTTGGTATGGCTAGGATATTGTACGGTGATCAGCACCAAGCAAATACTAACCGGGTTGCTGGAACATAGTAAGTAAGGCTTACACATCAAATTATTCAGATGGAATTTATCTGTTTGCACTAGTTCAAATTATATATGCAAACCTCAGTTAGTTAACGG